>JAXRKP010001944.1:0-32500 GCA_037039925.1 Doris montereyensis | reverse complement strand
GTAAAGCTGTTGTCTTAACTTGCAAGAATACAACCAATCTTTTTTCCCATTTGAAAAAGATAAACATCCATTTGAACATTCATCAATTTTGAAAAGAAAAGAGAGAGCAAAAGAAAAGAGAGTGCAAAAGAAAAAGAGAGTGCGAGAACAGTCGTCTATAGCGGGCTTTGTGAGCTGTAAAACGGTGTATGATGCAACATCTCTGAAAAAGCAAACGCTGGATTCCAGTCTTCTATGGATGATTGTAAAATATTTGCAACCCCTTAGCATCGTAGAGGATGAAGGGTTTCGCCGCTTTGTGGATCTTTTGGATCCAAGATACAATCTTCTATCGAGGAGAACTTTGACGAGAAGAACTTCTATCGAGGAGAACTTCCCTAATTGTACCAGAGCAAAAAAAGAAGCCTTACTGACTGAAATTGAAGCGCCATCCTTTGTTTCAATAACAACAGACATATGAACCTCAAATCAAACACAGGCCTTTCTATCAGTAACAGCACATTATGTCTCTACTGAAATGAAATTATGTTCAGCAGTATTAAAAACAGCGCATCTGACAACAAATCACACAGCTGACTACATCTCTGCGCAGCTACGTGAAGTGTTTGACGAGTATTCAATTATTACTAAAATCACCGTCATTGTGTCGGACAATGCAGCAAACATGACTGTAGCAATAAAAAAATTTATCAATTCGCCACTTGCCTTGTTTCGCACATACTTTAAATCTAATTGTGTGGACAGCAATTCGCGAAACACTAGGCGTGCTTGAGCTACAAGGAAAAGTCATAAAGATTGTTGACTTTTTTCATGGAAGCGTTAATGCAACTGCTTGACTCCGTCAAATCCAACAGTAATTGGAAGTCAATGAGCTTAAATTGATCAACGATGTGGAGACTAGATGGAACTCCACCCTAGCGGTGTTTGTCCGATTCATTGAAATTAAGGACTCTGTCAACACAGCTCTGACCAGACTGGGAAAAGGAATAATGTCTCTCTCTCTCTCTCTCTCTCTCTCTCTCTCTCTCTCTCTCTCTCTCTCTCTCTCTCTCTCTCTCTCTCTCTCTCTCTCTCTCTCTCTCTCTCTCTCTCTCTCTCTCTCTCTCTCTCTCTGATGATGATGAGGTTAATGAAGTCAAAGAAGTGATTGCGGCACTGAATCCTTTTTCAAAGGCAACAGAAGAGATGTCAGCAGAGAAAACGACAACGCTTAGCAAGGTTATTCCTCTGGCCAGGACATTGATTGTGCTTGGACAATTGCCGGCAAGAAAATTCGATGTATTCGAATCATTTCATCCCTAAACATTGCAACGCTCCTTGACCCAACTAGCATTTAAATATATTGCCAACCTGTAGCAAGTGAAGACCAAACTGGTCGATGAAACGACAGCGATAAATGTCCCAACTCAGCCACAACACTAGGAACCACAACCAAGTACAAGTGCAAGCAGTACAACCGTAACCGACGATTTGCGGGGCGACTTCGACGCTGATGTAGCTGCATCAACTGACCAAAGATCAGTTCAAAGTGATGCTCGCCTTGATCTGCGAAGATACCTGGAGGAGATAAACCTCCCAAGGCACGAAGAACCGTTGGTCTATTGGGATGCAATAGACATCGTACTGACGACAATTTAGCTCATCTGTTGGTAATAAAATGCTGGGTTTGTTAAATAATAAAATAACTGAAGAAAACAATTCACAGTCGAAATGAGACGATTATCGTGGGGTCCCCCATTCTACATAGACAGTCTTTAAATAACGGTAATGTCATTAAAACAGCCATGCTAAAATAAAATGGGTCATAAATCTTTAAAAATTAATTTCCGTAATGAAAGACAAAGTTCAAACTGGACATGGTTATTCTGTGACCTTATCATGAAGTGTGACATTATCAATTAGAGGGAAATTAAGGAACTTGAGCGTTTTTATAAAGTCTCATTTTCTTTATTTAGATGCGATTGTAGAATATAGACTAAGCAATTAATGTGTCGTGAGTTTGCATAATTTTAATATCACTTTAATTAGTAACGTACACACTACGCAGGTATCTAAAGGGTTGACAGTTGTAATACTGAATTGCTTGGAATCCTACTTATACAAGCAAGCTAGAGAGAAGAAGAAGATGATGATGATGATAGAAGAAGAAGAAGAAGAAGAAGAAGAAGAAGAAGAAGAAGAAGAAGAAGAAGAAGAAGAAGAAGAAGAAGAAGAAGAAGAAGAAGAAGAAGAAGAAGAAAAAGAAGAAGAAGAAGAAGAAAAAAGAAGAAGAAGAAGAAGAAGAAGAAGAAGAAGAAGAAGAAGAAGAAGAAGAAGAAGAAGAAGAAGAAGAAGATGAACAAAAAGAATAAGAAGAAAGACGATAAGGAGAGAGAAAAAGAAGAAAATCAAAACAACAAACATCAGAAGGGTAGATTGCATTAAAAAAAATCGAGAGAATTGTCCAATCGTTGCGGGGCTTGAACCCACGACCTTTTGGTTGAGAGGGAAGCCGACACTTTACCTCTGGACTGCCGAGTGCCCCTGACAGTTATGTAAACGTTCAACTTGCCATGCATGGAGAAATTAAAAATATAATAAAAAGAAAAAAGACAAGACAAATACTAGGATTTCGTCCGAAGCCACTGTTTTTTCTTCTTCTCTAGAATGTTAATAAATTATATTACATAAACCTATTCTCAAAATTAATATAGTTGAGACTTACAACACTCCAGTACAAAGCTAAAATTTTAAAAGCTGTGTGACACAATATGTAGGTCTTATCATTCTTCAAAATAATCTATCAAACGAGTTAAACAATTGAGACAAGCCTGGCAATTTATAAGCTTACTTCATTCATATCAGTCTTCATTTACACAAACATAATCTCTTCATTTGCAGAAACATAATCTATGCAGGCAGTCATAGACCTACTCGTGATAAAAAATTGTATGAATTCGTGTAAATCTATAGACTTATATTGACGAAAAGAGACAAAAACCAAACCAAACAAAACAACAAAATACCACCCCCCCATAAAACAACAACAACGACAACAACAACAAACAAGCAAACAACAAAAGCAAAAACAAACAAAACAAACAACAACAACAATCACCAGACCCCAACAAACTGTTTTGGCCATCATTTCTTCCAAATGGTATAACTGGCTGTAGTAACAGGGCAATACAATAACATGTATTACATCGTGAGCACGTTTAGTCTGTGAACTTACTGTTGATAGAACGTGATGTTGTATAGAATAACATGACTGTAATAGTTCGTATTACGTTCATGGATATTTAATTAATACTACTGACGTTGCGTATGGTAGGCTGAGACTACTTATTGCTCGTATTATAAAAATACACAATGCTTTTAAAAGTTAATACGAGCAACAGATATCATACCACTCATCCTTGACAAATTGGTGATCTTATCATAATTATTAACTAACATGCAAATCTGTTAAGGTAAAGATTGAAATGATTTGCTTCAAGCAAACAATATTCATTTATAATGAAATTATTTACTGCTAAGTTAAATCTCCATCCCCCTTCTGTGTCTGTCTGTCTGTCTGTCTGTCTGTCTGTCTCTGTCTCCCCTCTTCGCCTCTGTCTCTGTCTGTATCTATCTGTCTCTGTGCCTGTCTCTTTCTCTATATCTGTCAGTCTGTCTGTCTGTCTGTCCCTCTCCTCTTTCTCTTTCTCTCTCTCTCTCTCTCTCTCTCTCTCTCTCTCTCTCTCTCCCTAACTCCCCAACCCCACCTCCCCTCCCCCACACACACATACCTCCTATTCGTTGTCTGTATCATCATTGCTTTTGTATCATTATTATTATTATTATTATTATTATTATTATTATTATTATTATTATTATTTTTATTATTATTATTATTATTGTTATCATTAGTATTATAAAAAAATTATCAAGTCATTGAAAAAAATCTTTTTTATGTCCTAGTATCATTATCTTAAAAGGTATTAACTTATGCACTCATGTACTTGATACCCATAATCTATGCGGCAAGGACAAGATTCATGTGTAAGAGAAAATCGATGATTTGATTAAAGGAAATCATAATTTGCTGTTTGATTAATATACCGGTGAGATTAGTGAAGAATTGATGTCAAACCGCATGTTATTAGATTTGATCTGGGGGAATCAGTAGTCCATAGGCAAGGTGTCGGCCTCCCAACCAAAAGGTCGTGGGTTCAAGCCCCGGCACGTTGAAAAATGTTTCTCAAGTCTTTTTTCGAGTAAAACATAGCTCTTCCCCCTCCGATTCAGGTAAAGGGATGGACAATTAGTTCCATCGGAGATGGAAATTAAAAGGAGGTCCCGTGTGCATTTCACAACATTCCGAGCACTTTAAATCCCTCGGCTCTCCGCAAAACTAAAAAAAAATCTTACCAAAACTCCCGAGATCACCTTATTTATGGATGTGGGGGTAAAATCAAATCAAGTCCAAGTGAGATTTGATCTCCAATCTTATGCCCCAAATGGTGTTGTTAGTAGTTAGTGCTTTGCACTTTTCGGGGTCAACCACAGATATAATATATGCGAGGTCGACGCGCTGGGTTTGTAGGTCAGAAGGAGGAGCCAAAGAGCTCTCCACTTGGCCCATGCACTGCATGTAACTGTAACGCGCATTGAGGCATAGCAGCAGTCAGCAGTTAGCCACAGACTTGTGTTTTCAGGTTTAGAGAGGTGTAAAGAACACCAGGGGCCTAATCTCATCTCTCCTTGGGTCGCGTTGTGTATGTTGTGCCACTTTACGTCACGAATTTACATGTTGCTTGGTAGGTCTTTGAGGCATGCGTATTTGACTGCAGATTGCTTTGCTTTTGTGTGTGGATTATTATGTTCTTTGCTATTAATATCGGTACATTCGAGACGAAATCTGAATTCAAAAACTAGATCTGGCTCTAATCTATTTTACATCTAGAATTAGTAACTCGATTAACTGCAGTGTGAGTGGCAGCAATGCAACTGCAATCTGTTAGGCCTACTATACATTACGTACTCACTCGTGTCACACAGTCACCTGTCCAGTTCAAGGACTAACCTGCCGTTCTACACTGGGCTTGTTGCTCAAGTCATCTAATCTAGAGTCTAGACGTCCCGTTTAGTTTGGAGGTCAATAAACCCATAGATATAGAATCTAGATCTAGATCTAGATATCTATCTAGAAATCTAGGTCTAGATCTAAAATCTAAATTGTAACCTAGCTCAAGGGAAGATCAGATAGCATTCTCTTTTTGCCAGTAATGTCAGAGCTCTGCCTTTAATTCAATGTATATATATATATATATATATATATATATATATATATATATATATATATATATATATATATAAATATATATTTATTTATCATTAAGTCAAATACAAGTGAAGTGCATATTGGACATGATTAGTCTACTTATTAGTGTGGAAAGTTAGTAAACATCTCACTACAACGCACAACAGCTTGTTGAACAGGGGTGGACATACTCGCTTCCTCCCGACTAAGGATATAGGAGTATTTACATGTCCTGACATCGAATTACCGTTACATTATTAGCCAAGACAAACAATTGAAACTGGAACAAATGATAGAAACACACTCACCAGATATTATACTCGCACGACAGAAACTCACCTCAGTAACGATATAGATAGTAAAGCAATATTTAATTCAAATTTTCTAAACCCACCACCATATCGGAAAGACAGGACGCGCGGCGAAGGAGGAGTTTTGATCGCAGTAAAAAACAATTTAGTCTCAACAGAAAATTGTGCCAACATTGATTGTGAAATAACATGGACTAAAATATCTATGGCACAGGGAGACCTTCACGTGGGTTGTTTTTATAGAAAACCATCTAGCGGAGTTGACGTGATGGAACAACTACATGAATCTTTAAGGAAGCTCCATAGCCAAGAACGCACACCCCAAACATTCTTTTAGGCGGCGATTTTAATCTTCCAGACATCATATGGGAAGCACAAGAAGTTAGGACCAAATCCTCAATATAGCAGGCACATAAATGAAAAAATGATTGAAATTGTCACTGAATTCAACCTGACGCAAGTAACTCACGAACCAACAAGAGGTGAAAACATACTTGATATCATCTTGACAACAAATCCTGACCTTGTGGAAACAAGTGTTGTCCCTGGTATGAGTGACCACAGCGCAGTTTTATGCAGCGTACAAATGAAAACGAAAATAAAGAAAAAACCTCCTCGATCAATTTTCCTGTACCCCAAAGGCGACATCAATGCTATTAAAGAAGACCTACGAGATAACTACGAAACATTCGAAAAGAAATGCAGAGACAAAAACTGTAAATGAAAATTGGACAATATTCAAAGAACTTGTCACACATTCCATGAACATACATATACCCAAGAAAACAATTAGCGGCAAAGCACACTTACCGTGGATAACTAAAAAGATCAAACGGTTGATAAGACAAAAGCAGAGGAGATATAATGCTGCAAAATACCACAACAAATCAAAGGACTGGCAAAAATATCGAAAAATCAGAACAATAATTCATCAGGAATTACGGAAACAACACCTCAAATACATAAACCAACTACTTGAAATTGACGATGAGAATCCAGACCCTGAAAACGCTCGCATAACCAAAAGATTCTGGTCTTACATCAAATCAAAGCGTAAAAACATATCAGGAATAAGCGTCCTTCAACGACCAGACGGCACAGAAACAACAGACTCCAAAGAACAAGCAAAATTCTTAACGATCAATATCAAAGTGTGTTCACCCGGGAGGACCCAAACTTACCAATCATTGAAAGTGGCGAAATTTCTGAAATCAAACAAATTAGTATCACTGTACCAGGGGTTATAAAACAACTTAAACAACTAGACTCATAAGGCAACAGGACCAGATGACATCCTCTAAAATCCTCAAAGAAACAGCAAATGAGATCGCGCCATATCTTTGCACAATATTCCAACAATCAATCAATACCGGATTCGTGCCAGAAGATTGGAAAACAGCAAACATCACAGCTGTTTATAAAAAGGAAGACGTGACATTGCTTCCGAACTACCGCCCAGTATCCCTAACTTCAATTTCTTGCAAAGTAATGGAGCATATCATAGCACACACGATAATGAACCACCTGGAAGAAAACAACGTACTGGTAGACTACCAATATGGATTCCGTAAGCACCATTCCTGTGAAACACAACTTATATCAACACTAGAGTCGATAGCTAAATCAATAGATGACAAAAACAGGTTGACCTACTAATCCTTGATTTTAGTAAGGCTTTTGACACTGTACCCCACCAACGCCTCCTCCAAAACTAGAGAATTATGGAATAAGAAACACCAACGTTATATCCGATAATGAAACAAACAACCAACAGCTCCTGAAGTGGTTTGAAAGTTGGCTCCGTGGTAGGACACAAAGAGTAATCCTAGAAGGAAAATCAGCGAACCTTGTCATGTCTATCTGGAGTCCCCCAGGGCACAGTCCTTGGACCTCTTTGTTTTTTAATATTCATAAATGATCTTGGGAAAAATATGTCCCCTGATACAAATCTTAAACTGTTTGCGGACGACAGCCTGTTGTTTCGAGAAATAACAAACAAAGCCAGTGCAGAAAACCTTCAAAGAGATCTGTCAACCCTTGAAAAATGGACTGAAGAGTGGCATATGAAATTCCATCCATCAAAGTGCTATGTGATGAACGTTACACCAAAACGAAAGCCAGTCATATATGATTATACCCTCATGAACGAGCATCTGGAACACGTTCAAAGCATACCATATCTGGGAGTCCGTCTCAACAACAAACTCCAATGGGATGATCATATAAATGAAATCACATCAAAAGCAAATAGATGCCTTGGGTTTATCCACCGAAACCTGCGTCAATGCCCCATGCAAATTAAATCTCAGGCATACACAGCACTTGTTAGGCCGACGCTAGAATACGCTAGTGCTGCATGGGATCCACACCACCAATACCAAATTGACCAAATTGAAAAGGTACAGAGACGGGCAGCTGCGAGTTGTAAAAAATGCTGGTCAAGAGAACAAGGATGCGTGACTCAAGCATTACAGGAACTTAACTGGTCTTCTCTGAAACCCGCCGAAAACACTCTCGCCTCATACATATTTACAAAGCAATAAACACAGACACATCAACCGTGAAAATCCCAACTTATTTTTCTCAACGCAACAATGAATATACTTTTCAACAAGAAATCATCACCAGCAAAAATTCATCAACCCACATACCCGGACCAACATTTACAAACACAGCTTTTTCCCTCAAACCATCTGCGAGTGGAATGCCCTGCCAAATAGAGTCATCAACAGCTTATCTGTTGACCAATTTAAACGTGTGCTTGGACGTGAAAATGTGTGAACATGAACTGTGAAGTGTAACACTATATTCGCATTCATGGGCAAAATGCCTTTTCTTTTTGGACTACAAGTAGATTTAGATTCTAGATCTCAATCAGCTCTGGATGTAATCTAGATTGTAGATATTATATCTACCTAGATTACATAATCTTGGAAAGACTACCATAATCGGGCACACACTATCCCCATCCCTGACCCAGAACCACTTTCACACCCCACTTGCCCCACCACCACACTGCTCTCCGCCAACTCCCAGCCGGACACTCCTCAACCATTGATGTCCTGGTGACACAAAAGGAATGGTTGGCCAGATAGGAATACCTGACTAAATTTTAAAAATGGGAATGAAGTGAAAACCTAGAGAAAAAAAGGGGGGTGAGATTCAGACCTTTTTAAAGTCTAAATATTATGTTCCTTGGCAGGATACTGACTACAGGAACTAGATCTCCCTTTGAGAGCTTCTGGCTTTCATTAGTTTATAAAATTATGACCATATTTTCTTAATGAGAAAGTCAGTATAGTTATAATCTAATTTTCATATATATTTGCATTCTGATATAATAGATGCTGTAAAAATAACAGATTTACCTTTTTCGTAGAGAAGCTATCACCTTGTAAAGTTTGGATGTTAAGTGACATATATTATGTGCGGTACCAACGAGGGACACACATTTTGTGATTATTTTTCATAAAATTGCATGACGTTGTTAATGCTATTTCAGCATTATATCCAGCTTGGCAGGCAGATAACAGAGGCTTCATAAGAGCTGAAAAATAGCCTATTATTTTGACTCTACTCATTAACAAGTCTTATCGAATTATTCATATTCATCAACAGCACCTGATTTGTACTTTAGATTTTAGTTACAAAACCAAAATAGTGTGAAACGTGAAACTGTCTTCATATAGAGCTTCTTAAAAACTACCGAAAAATGTGATTGTAAGAAAAACAACCCAAAAGCCAGCCCAGATTTTACCTCCCAGCCACATTACTACAGCCAATTTGCAGTTGAAAGGATAACTGAGGTCTCTCATGTGTTTTGTAACGCTCCAGGGTGGTGGGGGTGCTGCACTATAGACTGTCGTGCACCAGCCTCTCCTCGTCTCTTTGTCGTGGGCCAGGATTTGGGTCTGGCCGAAAGTTTTCCCTGCCAATTTTGTGATGTTGTCTTTTCCCATCTTTTTCTGTCTTCGTCTTCTCCTTGTTTCTTCCTTGGTGCCTTGTAAAGTGAACTTGGAAAGGCCATTTGACCTTCAAATATGGGCATGCCAGGTCACGTATGGGCATGTCAGGTGAACTTCCTTTTCTTCACAACCGCTAGCAGATTGAGATAGTGCTTGGTGTGTTGCAGCACTCTAACGAAGTGTTAAAAGGGTTTTTCTTTCTTATGACACAACACTTAAAACCAAGGACTTAAATTTAAATTCACTTAACAACCACAAAATATTTATTACATTATAATATATAATGCTCTCAAGTTTGACTGTCTGCTGAAAGGGCCACAGATGTCGCCTTCACCTTGATAAAAATAACAACGATAAAAAGAAAAAAAATCCAAAGTGACCAATTTTATGCAACCACCCCCCCCCCCCCCCCCCCATGTACTCTTTATTACTATTGCACATGTATACATTTATAATAATAATTAATGCTATTAAGTCATTTATTATTGATTGGTTCATACCCATTTGTTACAATTATAAAATAGCTTTATGTGCTAGAAAATTATGAACACATCAGAAGCAACAGATGGCTACAGCAACCCAAACTAGCTAGACAGACAATCCAATATGCCATGCCACAGCAGGGTTTTTTCTTTTTATGTTGTGATTGTGACTGTTTTGTTAACATTTATTGTTGTCTTCCACAGCCTTGGTGTAGGGGCAGGGGAAAAGATCTAACAACTGTCTGTTTTAGCTGTTGGATGAGCTGATATTGGAAGAGCACACCCATACACTTCAAAAGATGGCTTTGTTGTTAAAAATGCAAATCATTGGAAAGGTAAGGACCTCTGTCTTGAGTAACAAAGACGATTTTCTTCAAATGTAGTCACGGTCAGTACCATTGCTGTGAGTAAATGATTGAATTTTCAAATATCATTTATCATTTTATTAAATACAGTAACTAATTAAAGGCATATATATAATTTTACAATAGAGACAAATTAAACGGGATGAACCAACTGTAGGCAACACATCCATGCATGATAACTTTTTTCAAGGTTTTTGCTTGAAGTATAAAAAATAGTATTTAGCCATGTGTACTTTACAATAGAATTCAAACAGTATAGAGTATAAGTTAAATGGTATTAGCATTTAATGTAGTTTTTTTGTATGGAAGTCAGATCGATTGTGTAACCATGATAAGCTTTTAAACCAGACCTCCATAAATTCTACACACTATAAGAACAAGCATATATTGAGAATAAATGTGGGCATAGTCAAAAACTGTCTACGAAAATTCTGTTGTTCACATAAATATTTTCTGCGGTTGATGAGACCTGGAACATGTCATTATCATTGATGCTAAGTGTTGTTGTTCCTAAATTTATACCATTAATATCAATACTACTATTGCCATTTATTGCTGGCACTTAAATATGTTTTGATCGGTCAATAAAAACTGTTAGAAAAAAAAGTTAAAATTTATTCAATCCGTTTCAACAAATATCAGCCATGGTGTGTGAAAACAATTAAAAAGTTGCAACTTTTATTACATTAAATATACTTTGATGGGAGAAATTGATACTGTAAGTTTATTTTTTTCTCACACATGCGGATAATATTTGTATTTTTGTTATTGACCTCTTTCTGGTTTCAGACTGGCGTCAAAATGTACCCAGTTCCCAAATGCTAACTTCCGGTGGCGACTCTGTACACGGCAATAAATGATCCTGTCTTGGATTTTGCACCAGGGAGTCCAGAAAGGAAAGTTGCTGCCCCGGCGTTAAAAAAGTACGATGGGAAACCGGTGGATGTGCCCATAGTCATTGGCGATGAAGAAATTAGGACGAGTGAAGTGAGGAGACAAGTCGCGGTAAAGTATCTTGAATAAAATTATCCTTCCAGAGGCCCTTGTAGCTAGAGCTTATTTTATTCTTATGTGAGGAACAAATTTAACATATAAAATTTTAGGATCAGTCTTTAGCACCGGTTGGTGAGTTTGTAAACAATGTAGAACATAGAAAAATTGCTTGTTTGGCAGGTAACATAATATATTGACAGTCTTTTTCAAGATTATGCTTAAAATTAAAATCAAGCCATTAACTCACTCGCTGCAGGGCACCTTCGATTCAGACAACTTGGAAATGCCGGGTATTTTTACATAATTATTCTTAAAGTCTAAGTAATTGTAAAAGTTATAATACTATTTGAGGTAGATATATATAATTTTAGAAAATATTCTCTTCCAGAAGAAAAGATATTCCAGATGATGTTGGTAGTTGCTGTATGTGATGTATTTTGGAAAGAAATATGAACAAACGCAAAAAAAATTTTATTGGCTTTACTACGATCAGCTACAAACTGTTTAGGTAGAAGATTTAGATATAGACATATATATATATATTTAGTATTTGACTTTTCTTTAGATGATCCAACATCATAAAGATTAGTGATGATTCAGAGTTGATTCACTTTTAGATTTAGAGCTCATAATTTGTGGTTTGAATGGAAATTTGTTTTCTTTCGAGGGCAAAATAATTGACTTTCCGGCAAAGGACGTACTACTTGATAATAATCTTATGTTGTGTCTTTGTACAATACTTTGACTGCACGTGTGAGAAATGCTGATGCCGAAAGGTATTGAAAACTAGTAGAAAAAAATAGGAAAACCAATATCGGCAGGTGTCGGGTTTGGCAGCCAACAGTCTATTGACGGGACACGATACATGGCAGTGAGGGAGTTAAGATGAATGTAATTTGTGAATCTGTCATAATTTTGAGATATCATTTCCACTTGTTTCGGTTTTTTGTTATGAAATAGTAAGTAATTTAGGTATCCTGGGGTTGAATTTTTTCTTGCTTGTGTTTTTATGACATTAATTTGAGACCGATTTCAATCTTCTTTATTTCAGCCCTTTGATCATCAAAAAACTGTTGCAACCTATTATCACGCCACTCAGTAAGTCATTGAACTCTACTCATTATCAGTAGGTCTATCTATAATGTTCTCATTTTCATTTCATCTTATATTAACACTGTATGTATCCATCCGTTGTCAGTATAGATATCAAAGTTTATACCTAGTACAGCAGTAGCGGTCTAAGAACCTGCCCCTTTGGAGATTGAAAATTTGGTATGATAGGCAGAGTGAGGTAGTAAGTGAACTTTATTGCTTGCTCCAATCAAAAGTTGAATCACAAAGAAAGGCTAGGACCATGCTAAGATGTAACTCTTACCTCCAACACGTTGAGAAAGGCTAGACCATGCAGATAATAAACGTCTTTGAGATAATCCGGTCAGCCTTTGCTTGGGGGGCGGAACTTTTATGTAGTCAGTGGTCATCCATTTCTACCTGACAAGTACGCAACAAATCAGTAAGTGAACGTTTACTCATTCACCAACATCACATTGGTTGGGGATGCATCTTTGATCTGATTGACAGCGATTAATCTCAATTGTGTGAATAATGTAAGTTAAGGAATATTGAATTTAGATCATCGTTCATATTGCTGACAAAAAACATTGTGCTTGATGACACTGATCTGTCTGGTGTTATGTCAGACCATTGTTTGCTAGGCTCAAGTAGATGTGAAATTGGCATTTTGCTGTCTGGCAGGAAGGGACCTTTCGCTATCAACACCCATTTATTACAACTGGGAAGCATGACTTGATCGTCTACACTTGATCTGATTAATCTAAACAAAAAATGACGTCTGCCTAGATGAGTTTTAAATGTTAGGTGTCTGTTAAAAATGTGGCTGTTCCCCGTCCCGATGGGTTTTTAATGGGCTAATCTATATATAGAAATAAAAATTGTGTTTCCTGAAATAGCGGGGCAGTTAGTTGGACTGGGATGTTAGATACCTGGGTTCTTTGACTGCTTCTACTATTTGAAAACATGAGTGATGCTGTATTTCTATTCTATTTTATCCACCTATATTAAGTTTTGATAAGAGAAAAAATCTGCTGTAAATGATCCACTATAGATTTATACCGAGTTATAATATAAGAACATTTATTTTTTTTTCCCTCCTCTCTTAATAGGATATCATTAAGAAGGCTATTGCTGTAAACCTGAAAAGCGCACGCTGACTGGGAGAGACAGCCTCTTGAAGAGAGGTGTAAGGTTTTCCTCAGGGCAGACATGATGGCCAATGAATGCAGAGGGGATCTCCTTGCCACCACTATGTTAGGCCAGGTAACGCTTGGAGAATGATTGTCTTTGGCTTTACTACTATCATCCAACATTTGGGTAGAACGAATTCTGGGTGTATTATATACTAACAGCATTGCCTTTTCTAAGCTGGCCAATTGTTGTTTCACCCTGAAGATTGGGACTTGGCAGTTTAAGGGCAAGGTAGTGGGTTCGAGCCCAGCCAACAGTTGAAAAATTTTCTAGAGTTTTTTTTTCAAGGCAAACCTACCCCCCCCCGTCCAGGTAGGTAGGTGGATAAACACCTAGTCCCATTGAAGACGATACGATCGAAAGGAAGTCCTGTGTGTATATCACAACACTCTGTGCGCATTAAAGATCTCTTTGCTGTTAACAGGGCAATTCGGGTAAAATTGAAATCCTACAAACAACTCCTGAGATCACCTTAGTTATGGATGTGGGTAAATCAAATCAAATAAAATCACCCTGAAATCAGTGTCTTAGTGGAAGGGATAAATTCTAACTATGGAAACAAGCTGGTAGGTTTTGTCCTAGTTGTTTCCTTTCACTCTATAATAATCTATCTCTCACATTGTTGTCTTCTCTAACATGTTCTCTGACAGCATATTATGTAGACAAAGGCAAATTCCAATCAACCAGTCTGTCCCCCATATAACTTGCCTGTCACATTCTTCAGCTTCCAGCTATTCAAAGGGTGATACGTTTCTTCAAGGCCATTACGGCCCATAGACCCAGAGCTTAAACCAGTTTCTTGCTCCCAAGCTATTGTTTGTACCCATTTGCACCTGGGTTGAATGGGGAAAATGTGTAATACGTGTCTTTCAAAGAACACAACGTCGGGCCTAGTTTTGCTAGGAATTCAAAGGGTGATGTAACGCTTTATTCAAACTCTTTACAACGCACACACGCACACACACACAGAAAGAGACAAATTTTGTTGTGTCAATTAAAAAACACATGTGGTGCTTTTACTAAATATTTCCCTTCATCCTATCAGGCCAAGAACGTCTTCCAGGCAGAAATTGACGCTGCTGCAGAACTTGTGGACTTTATTCGATTCGACGTCGAATTTGCACAGGTTGGTGATTGATTTAGTCTCATCCATGGTTGAGTTTACTGCCTCATGTCCACTGCTTGATGATTTCAAGGGGAAGTAATTTTCATGCCTGCTTTGCACGGATGTTTATGGTAAAGGAGAAAAAAACCTAACAAAATATGCTATATTTTGATCGTACGACCCATCTATTGTAAGATATAAATTTTCACACATCTTCACAGCTTTTTAAGTATGAAAGCATTTAGAGGTCAAAGATTAATTAGTCTAAACTATTGTTTTTTATACAAAATGTCGTCAATTTTTTAAATTAATAAGATTGTTAACAGCAAATGTATTTTTTTATCACAAGTTGAATTCAAAGGTCATAAACATCACCTTATTTCAATGAGTGACTAAAGCTAACAAAATTTTTTTATGATTTAATAGCTAATGAAAGATAATTATTGTCAGATTTAAAGGTTGAATTAATTTCTGCTAGATAATTATGTTGGGATGCTTAGATAATGGTTATTGTCTTTCTTCTGTCAAATTTTTTACATTCGTTGTTAAATTTGTTTTTATTTCATGGACAATTTTGTTTCGAGCTTCGCATGCTACTAATTTTTACTGTAAATGACTCGATTCAAGTTATGTAACTCGTTCATACTTATCATGATACACTGTCAGTATTCAACTCGGTGCAAGCGTCAAAATAAGGTCAGCCACGTTATTTGTACCAAAATAGGCCTCACAGCGATGTACTATTATGTCCCCAAGAAATAGTTTGATTGGTCCAAGTCGTGGCTGTGATCTTATTACGCACGACAACGCTTTGTCTCGAATCGGTGGTCACTAAACTCCATGCTTTTTGCCATGATTCCGCGAGAGACAGTGTAGAGAAGTCTAAAGATGTCAAGATATTGGAGAGGATTGTTGTGTCAAGCATCTACTTGTGGTGCTTATATGGATGGACCATGGACGCATCAGAAACAAATCATGCGTTTGACGATTTGATAATTTTTTGGGCGATAACTGTGTATGTTCAATGATTAATTAGAGTGGAAGAGATTTTCTGATTGTGGGTAATATGAAAATCAGCAAATTAGGAAGTGCATGTAGGTTTTCTAGCAGGCCTTACAACCACAGTGTATTGTATTGTTTTTAAAAAAAAATTTTGACTCGAAAAGTTACGTTTGCACACTTACATGGTTAGAAGTTGACACCAACGAATACATCATAAAACCTCTGGTTATTGAATTCTTTTATTTTCTTTCCCAGAAAATAGCAGATTACCAGCCGTTAAGTCCAGATCCTAAAACGACTGTAAACAAAATGCTCTACAGAAGTATGGAGGTGAGTAGAGTTGATTTCATGCTTTTGTTTTTGTTTGATTTGATTTACCCACATCCACAACTAAGGTGATCTCGGAGTTTTGGTAGGGTTTTAATTTTGCCTGGACTGCCCTGTAAACAGCCAAAGGATCTTTAACGCGCACAGCGTGTTGTGATCTGTACAAGGGACTTCCTTTTTACCGTCCATCCTCGATGGGACTAGGTGTCGATCCACCTACCTGGACCAGGGGGTAGATTTTCTCGAAAAAATACGAATCAATTTTTCAACCGTCGGCAGGGCTCAAATTCTAACCCACTACCTCTTGGATGAGAGGCCGACACCTTGCCTCTGGACTACTCGAGTCCCCTGATTTCCAAGCAAAGAGGAGCAAGCGAAATTGTTTTATATGGATAAGGGATGCTAGTACGGTTTTCTTTTCTTTCCTTTCTTTTTTAAATCTAGTTATCTAATTTGGTGCTTCTCTTTTTAATTTACCATGTAGACATGAAAGGTGGAATAAATTCCAATGGAACTGAACAAACACACACACACACTCTCTCTATCTCTCATTTAAAAACTCAATTATAAAATGCACTGCGGAAAGCTCCGGAAAAATTGACCACTGCCCAAATGTGAAAAATTTAATTTGAATTGTTACAAAAACAGTTTTAAAAATATGTTTTTCTTTTTATGTTATGTACCACCTTTTCTTAATTTCAAATTTTATTTCAATTTAACAATGAATGTTACAAAACATTCCGTTTGTTCAATTGTTTTATCATGTCTGTCAACAGGGTTTCTGGGCTGCTGTTTGTCCATTCAACTTACAGCCATCGGAGGTCACTTATCAATGGCCCCTGCTCTGATGGTAAAATTCCTTAATGTTGTCCTTTATTATTCAGTGAATCGTGATGAAAAAGGTGTTTTGACATACTTCATGTTTTCATTATTATGTACTATCTATGGCATTCCCAAAGTGATTGAAATATACCCAAAAGGAAATATCAAAACCAATGTGAATCAATGACAATGGATACCTTTAGAATAGAAAAGAGCTGGATTTCGGGTCTTGAGGTCCCAGGTTTGAATCATGGCAAAGCTAGGCCCGACATTTAACACGCATATTCCCCACTCGACCCTGGTGAAAATGGGTACATGAATTAGCTCGGGAGTAAAAACTCATGTTGTGATTAGCGCCTGTCCAGGTTATACTTTATGACCTGTTCCTCTTTACGCTATAGAAACTGGGATGAGTTCTGGCTGTATGGGCTGTAGTGGCCTTGAAGGAACTTTGAAGGAAGCCATCAGAATCACATGGGAAGCTATGAAAGTGCAAATGCATCATGGCGATCTGGTTGCTTGATAAATTGAATCTAGGTCAGGGTCTTCGGTCGGCAATCTACACACTGAAGAGTTAAAAGCTCCCATTAGATCAGTTTAAACTTTAAACAGGAACAACTAGATCTGGATCAAGCTGTCAAGCATACTTGGCCCCATCTTCAAACGTTGATTGCCACTTACTCGTTTTTACCTAATACAGTAAGGCTGTGTAACAAACTGCCAACAAAAAATCAACTCAGAAGTAGCTGAAAACTTTAAAGGGATGTGTGGCACGCGATAATGACACATAATATGTATGACAATGATATTCCAGGAAACGTAGCATTGTGGAAACCGTCTGACACGGCAGTGCTGTCCAACTACACAGTCTTCAAGATTTACAGAGAGGCTGGTCTCCCCTGGTGTCATCAACTTCATTCCCACGGATGGTCCGGTGTTTGGCGACACCGTGCTAAGTTCTCCTGACTTGGCGGGACTCAATTTTACTGGTAGTGTGGGTAAGTTTAGATAGAATTAATTAGCTCTACACCAATGAGAATTGGGATAAAATACATAATTTTCAACTGGGATCCGTTTGCCGGAGGATTTGGTGGTACAGAGGTAAGGTGTCGGCCTCTCGACGACCGATCTGACAACGGTTGAAAAACTTTTCACATTTTTTAGTACAATCTACCCCCTCTGGTCCAGGTAGGTTGATACGACACAGTCCCATCGGAGAGGGACGATGAAACCCTGAGATCCACATTCTGACTGCGAATCTCTCTCTCAGGTTAATGACAGAGACTTGGAGAGATTAGGGTGAAAATCTGGAGATGCTAGAAAGGCCAATTTTACAGTTACCGAGGTTTATTCTAGTTAATGCATCCACAATATCAGGAATATTACAAGATGTCATCAATTCTTGTGATCAGAATCTAGTTTGATTTGAAAACATTAGAGTTATGAATAAATTCATAACTGAGTTAATTCATCCATTAACAAGTCTTGTCAATATAGATATAAACGTATATCTTGTACCTCATTATATTTTAACTCTTGTTTCTGTTCTCCAGTACTTTTAAAAGGTTGTGGAAACAGATAGCACAGAATCTAGACATATACAAGGCCTATCCACGCATGATAGGGAGGTAAGCTGTGTGCTCCTTGAGAAACCTGTTGATCTGTCTTAATCTTTAGTAAAATGGTTCTCTATTGAGTAAATCTGATAATACTTTTACTTGATTAAGCCTGTTACAGTATTAAGCATAACTTCTTTTCATGTTGGTTTTATTTATGTTCATTTTTATGCTACAGAAATCACGCTATACTACAGGCTTCAAGCTATTGAAGAACTTTATTATTTGGAATACCATGTGCTAAGTTGTCAATAAAAGTTTTCAGTCATGGTATTTTCCAAATATTGATTTCACCCGGCTTCATTTAAGAAGTAGATCTAGTTCTCTGGTTTTGTAACAATGGATCTATTTGAATTTTTGTACAAAGATAAAGATGGATTTATAGTCTGTACCCCGGCACAATTGCAGGTTTACCGACTGTACATCATTTATCCTAACAGCCATTTCATTCACAGTCATTCTCAACTCCTGGGGAGCATACTGTACAACAGCCTGCGAGGTGATTCGTACTAACACATGACAAGATCTTTCTCTGCCTATCACTAGGTACTCATTCACACCTAAGTTGAGTAAGGAAAGTAGAGAAGTACCTTTTCCTTAAGAGTACAACATGTTATTTCTCTTTCATCAAGAATGTGGAGGTAAAAATATGCATTTACGTTCACACCGACAATGACTTTGACTCTGTGGCGTACAACACCATCCGTGCATCATTTGAATACAACGGTCAAAAATGCTCTGCTTGTTCCCGCGCTACGTGCCTCAGTCCATGTGGCCAGATATGAAGAGCAAAGATGATAGATATTATGAAGGACGTTAAGATGGGTTCTCCCTCGAACAGGAGAACCTGGTAACTGCAGTTATTGACGATAAGGTGAGTCAAGCAAGTAATCGGATTGGCTGAAGAATCCTGTCGCGTACATATTGGTTGCTGCTGGTTGCTATCTGCGTACAGAGCAATTTTTTGGAAAACCTGTGTTCTTTGTCAAATATTGAAAAATAACCTCCCTTCAGCTCCATAATATATTATTCAAATACAACTCCATAATATATTAGTCGCCTAAAAATAAGGGCAGGTGCTGCATTTTGTGCCAAACTTATGAGAATGAGACTAAAAATATTTCTTTTTAGGTCCTACTCAAAAGTTGTCAAATGCTCATTGCGCAGACAGACAGCAGCGGGCAGTAACGATATATTTGTTGATTTGATATTTATTATACATACTATTTCGTACTTATCTTTGTGGATGGCTAAATGACGGTGGTAAGTAAAGTCCATGCCATGCTGTGATGGCCTATAGGATGGGAGTGTATCCTGGTTTCTATAGCACTGCATGTAACAAATAATAGTACAGGATGTTAGGCTATGGTAGTTTTTACTTTCCAGCTGATGCTGGAATGTCATTCCCTGAAGGAACACAAGGTCGGACCCTACATTGGAAAGAATTGAAATCCAGAATTTCCGATCCTAAATTTGCAGCGTAACATGAACATTTTATGTCGGGCACATTCAAGATCCTTAGGTAGTTTGAGGCCCTCTCTGAGGGAAATGTCAAAGCACTGCCCGATCAGTAGATTTCTTGTCAGTGGGTGGAGCTGACTAGACTAACAAACAAACTAACAAAATGGACAAGTGTTACCACTCTGTTGGTAGGTGGTTGGTTAGCAGGCAATTCTGATGGAACCTATCTAAAAGGAAGAGGCTCTTTAGGCTCTGTAACTACCATGATTTATATTTTCTTTTGTCGCTGCTCCTATCCAAAACTTCTTTCTGAAATGAGTTGAATCCAGTAATAAACTGGTTTTTCAGGGAATGAGTGTTTAATTTATATATTTAATCAAATCGTCGATGAAACTGTCTAAATTTGTAAGTTCATGATCTATGGAATTTTTTGTCTTTATAAATATTGAAGGCCTTGAACCCCAATAGAAAAGCTCATTTTACACATATGATCCGAACAAAGAGTTGCATTTTCTTCCAAAAAAACATTGAATAATTTTTGCAGGTTTGTTTCGTGATTTATGGCGTTTATTTGCTTCTCTGAGAAATTACGTTCGGCGAAGGTATACGTTTATACAGTTTCTCTAACGATATTTAGATATTGAGCGTTTGGTATATATTTGGCAACTAGACGGTTTCTCTGTAGCCTCTCTGTAGTCTCTGGCTTACCATGTGGGAAATTATTCGTTACGACCTGATCTGAGCGTGGGCGGTTGTTTGGTGCTACTGGTTTGTTATTGTTGGTGAAACTGTCTAAACGCTGAGTCTAAATCTGCTGATATATGAGATATGAGATTTGTCTTTAAAATTGTCGGACGCGTGTTTTCTTTCGTCCTTATAAAATATTAGAGGCCTTGAGTCAAAAAAGAAAAGCTCCTTTGCGCACATGGCCTAAAAAAGATTTCCATTTTTATTATTTTTTGAAGCGTAGCATAGTGTTCGATTCTCTATGACGATTTTTGCTTCTCCTGAAAAATTACGTCACAATGGACTAACTTATTTATACAGTTTCACAGGCGATATGCATCTTTCCATGTGTTCATTTACATCTGCTATCTCTTATTCTCAATTCACTACACAGGTATCGGATGGGTGAATTACAATCAATTAATCATTTGAATGTATCTTGTGAGTGATGCAACCTTGTTTTCCCTCCCAGGCATTTGCCAGAATCAAAGGCTACATCGACTACGCTAAATCAAGCCCTAATTTGACCATCATTTCTGGAGGGAACTATGATGACAGGTATTCCGCAACATTTTGAATGCCTTGTTAAGTTTTCTTGTCTGTCTACAGGGTTTCTGAACTAGTATAAATTGTCCATTGAAATTTACAGGCATTGAATGTCATTTTGGCCCCTGCTATGAGCAACTCGGTCGTCGGCCGAGGTGTTGGCCTCTTAACTGAAATGTCATGGGTTCAAGCTCTGCCAATGCTTGAAAATTTCTCACAAGTTTTTTCACGTAAAATCTACCTTTGTTGTGGAAGTGGGTAAATCAAATCGAATAAAAACAAATCAATGAAAAAAAACCCCTGCTATGACGGTTAAGTTCTCATTGCTGTGGCTTATATTCTGTGAAACATTGCGATGAGAAGACAAAAAGCATTTTTAACATACTTCTTATTTTCATCCTATACTGTTTCTTGCATTTGATATTGGTTGAAATAACACAAAAACATAATTGCAGCTAAGATATAATTTTTTTTTTCTTATATATATATATATATATATCTAGATATAATATGTACACGATAGAAACATTATGTATTATCCTTTGCTAGAAGAAAGACTCTGGAAGAACTGAAACAAGATGGTGTTTTTTAAAAAATGAGAAATAAATTTTAAAATCTTTCAATCCTATGGCCGGATGATTTAATAGTTTGCCTATCCAAATTCACACGTGGAGGTAATTTTGTGCTGGGAGTTATGACGCTCACAGCTGAAGAAAATAAAAAAACCCATAAATTGTTCGGAAATTATCCAAAATGGAGAAAGATCAACAAAAATGCAAACTGTTTTGTACTTAAGGATTACGCATCAGGATGACACAGAGAAGAAACGAGACCCATGATCGCCAATGCCTGCCTCAAATTTGGTACTTGAAGAAGAGTGACACATACACAAAAAGGAAGTGTTGAAAGCAACATGAATACATAACAATGGAGGACATCTTTGAACAACATAGATTCAGGAGTGAAATAAATGGTTTCTTTAAATCTATAATAAATGGCCAACTGTTTATCCCCATACTAGATCAGTTTAAAACTTTTATTTAATACAAGAACAACAAGGTCAGCCGTCAAACATTGGTGGTCTCATCTTCAAAGATTGATTCTCATCCACACTCATTTTGCCTGAGTACAGTAAGACTAGGAGAAAATGGCCAACAGAAATTAAGCTCAACAGTAGCCTTCAAACACACAAAATTAAGTGTTAACTTTTAAAATTAGAATTGGATTCGCAGCGAATGGTTGAATTTAAAATTAGAATTGGATTGCCAGCGAATGGTTGAATTTAAAATTAGACTTAGATTAAGCTAATGGTTGAATTAAAAATTATAATTGGATTCGCAGACGAATGCTTGAATTTAAAATTAGAATTGGATTCGCAGTGAATGGTTGAATTCAAAATCAGGCACGCTGACAGTAATGTTAACCCTCAAAAACTGAGCTTCTCCAGTCGCCAAGAAGAAGAAGAAGTTACAGTGAAAAGAAGAAAAAAAGAAGAAGAAGTTAGAGTGAAAAGAAGAAGAAAGAGTGAAAAAGAAGAAAATGGACAAGGAGAAGAATAGAAAAGAGGAGAATTAGCCATGCTGGAAAAGCTTGCATTTATCACTGTGGGCTGAATTTCATTGCTTGGAGTTTAGGTTAAATTGCTTGTAGTCCCTGACCTACAGTTTTCTAAACCCCCTCCCACCCTCCCTTTTTCCATGTTATCACCAGAATTATTACATTCTTGATAGTTTCTTTCTTTCCTCTGTATCTTTAAAGCAAAGGTTACTTCATTGAACCGACCATTATAGAGTCAAAAGACCCAAGAGATAAGCTTATGCAAGAGGTAAGGCATAGATGCTTCCTCTCTTTCTATCTATTTGATTTTTATTTAAACAGCAATCAATTCTTTTAGAAAAGGTACAAAGATGAGTGACAAGTTATTAAAAGAATTGGAACATGGTAATATGTCATATGATGAAAGATTGAAATTTCTCTGACTCCCTTCTCTAAAATACAGAAGAAAAGGAACAGATTCAAGATATATATTACAGGAAGTTCTACTTCTGTTATCATAGCTTTTTGATAATAAGAACAGTCAAAACATGGAACAGTTCAAAACAAAAATTTTAAAAATATTGATTCTTTTAAAATTGTCATTGATTTAAAATATTTGTATGATGAATGAATGTGCATTGTTCTTATTGATTACTGAATGTTCAATCATTCATAAAACTCCCCATGATTGTGTTAAGATGCATGGGGCATTTAAAGGTCGAATGACCTATCTGACCTCTGACACGATATGATGTGATGATATGATTTTATCTCCTTTCTCTCGGAATGTTGATGGTACAATTAATCGACCCAACTTTTTTATAATCTATTTAGGCGTTTCCAAGTTAGAGTGGGTTGTGAGAAGGTGAAGGTGCTTTTGTAGGTCCTACACCCGCCCTTTCACCATTTCACACGTCCTACACGACACCGTGCTGTTTTCTCATGTCTCATGGTGAGAAAACACCATAATATGGTGGACCTTGGCTGTGTTTACAAGACAGTCCGGGCGACATTTAAAATCCACCCCCTCCCCCGAGATCACCTTAGTCAGTTGTGGACGTGGGTAAACCAAATATAAAAACAAAAAGAAAAACAAATGATTTGTAAAAACTGCAGCCCATAGAGCTTATCCTAGTTTCTGTATAGCGTAAAAGCAGAGTAGATGATAATGCTACTAATGCATCGCTTATGGGGCCAGATGCCAGTCTGTTACAGGTTTAACCTCCCCAGTTGAGGCCTGTACCCATTTGAGTTTGGCTGGAGTAGTAGTGGGTAACATCGTGTTGAAAAAAAATGTTTTGTCTCGAGGAAAGCAGTGTGGGTCAAACCTAGCAATGGCAAGATTTCCGAAACTTAGGAATCTCACGATTATTAATATAGCAACCTCAACCACTAGGCCCACCACCATATATTTGAGGGAGGAAGGGGAGGGAGGACTGTTTATGCTGTCATTATGATTTTGAGTGGAGTGAAGATGGAAATGTTGGGGTTTTTTTTTTTTTTATGTGTTTTGTTGTAATATTATATCCCAAATTTTATTTAAAGTCAGTTTCCTCTAAGATAATTTTGAAAAGCTTTGGACTCACCTGTATGTTTGTTAAGACAAGTAAGTGCTTTTATGTAAGACTTTTTTCCAGACAGGCACTGGTGAACTAACCGGCGAATCCCCGGCCCAGATATTTTTATCTCCACGGGCAAACAATGGCTCTCACACTGCCACTAGTACGCCACCACTGTCCTTAAACCTCCACCCATCCCAAACCTCATCATACCTGGATTGATTTTTATTTTATCATTTATCAGGTTGTTTTGAGGCCTTTTTTTCTTTCAATGAAAAGTGCACGGCTCCGTTGTTGTTGTAAGCCCGCTTGTCTGGTTAGTGGAATTTAGATTTTTAAAGTCTTTTCTCTCTCTCTCTTTTTTTTCCTCTAGGAAATCTTCGCTCTCTCCTCCTCCTCCTCCATCCCTCTTTTCTCTCTCTCTCTCTCTCTCTCTCTCTCTCTCTCTCTCTCTCTCTCTCTCTCTCTCTCTCTCTCTCTTCCTCTCTCTTCCCTCTCTCTTTGTCTCCCTCTCTCTCTCTCTCTCTCTCTTCTCTTCCTCTCTTCTCTCCTCTCTCTCTTTCCCCTCTCTCTCTCTCTCCCCTCTCTCTTTCTCTCTCTCTCTCTCTCTCTCTCTCTCTCTCTCTCTCTCTCTCTCTCTCTCTCTCTCTCTCTCTCTCTCTCTCTCTCTCTCTCTCTCTCTCTCTCTCTCTCAGTGTCTAGATCTCTCTTATTATCTCTCCCTCTCTCACCTTGTAACAGGACATATGTCTCGTTGCTAAGTGTCTAGATATCCAGATAACAAAGTATCAGAGACAGTTGAAAATGAGAGAGTGCAAGGAGAGGGAGGGAGAGAGACAAACGGACCAGACATTGACGCTTTCATGCCTGAAACTCCATTTGGACTCACCCTTTGCTTTCACTCTTTTTCTTTTTTACAACTTTTTTTCATCGTGCTCTTTCCTCTTGATTCACTCTGGAGACCACCACCTGTGAAGGATTGGGTAAAATTCCAATGAAGCAAACGAACAAGTCGAACCGCAAAAGATTTATTATGCTCCTCCAGAATTGAGTGATCAACAATAACGTCTTTCATGACCTTATCTGTCTTCCTCAGGTACCAACGACAAGGCTGGCGGCCCCCTTTACATGGCAAAGTTCATCTCCCCCATTTCCCTCAAGGAAACGTTGTACCTCTCAGGGGTTGGAAGTACCCATCCCTGAAAAGGACGCATAAGTCTTCTAAATGACTCAAGACCGAATTCCTTGGGCCAAATTCACTAGAAGGTTTTGCTAGGCACAGTTAGTAGATACTTTCGCCACTAAGCCTTGCAGGTTTGCCGACAGTGAGGTGCCTAAAGTACTCTAGTTGAGCAGTTTGTTGTTCACCTGTAAATTTTGGTCCATTTTTTATTTTGCTAGGGATTATTTCAATTTTATTTTTTATGTCCAGTTTTATTCTCATCGTTTTCTTCTGTCCTTTTTTGTTTGTTTTTTGGTCTTCCTGAAAATATAGGAATATGTTGGATGAGGTTTATTTTTATTTTTAAACGATTATATTATTCGATGGCCTTTCAAGTTGTTCATGTGTGTGGATGGCACGGATCGGCTGTGCCATATTTTATCTATTGTCTTCTCTAGTCGTTGCATTGTGAGTATGGAGAAAAATTATGTAATTGTGAGATATTACCTGAAAGCTAGATAAGAGTATATAACATAATATACTTTACAAAAGGGGTTGAAAAAGACAACATGCAAAGTAATTTAGATCCTCAAAGAAATTGACCAGAACAAAGATATAATAATATGCAGCTTTATCAACACCAAAACAACAAAGAGAATAAACAGTCATCTTATGGCCTGGTTTCTCAGTCACCTTGTGTCACATTTTCAGTCACCTTATTTCTTTCTCTTCTCCAGTCCCTTTAGGCCTTGGTTTCTCAGTCACTTTATGTTGTTTTTTTTTCATTTTGGCATCCGTGTATTTGACGCTATTCAGTATTGCTGTACTACGTGAGCTCCACGTGTGTATTCTTTTTCTTTTTATGGTTTGTTTTTAGTTTTTAAAATTTTTTAAAATTATTTTTTTATTAATCTTTATTATTGTGTTTATATCCAAATTCATAACAGTTTACTTAGGAATGATAATGAAAATGAGTCGTGTATTCTGGACAGTTCTCCTAAGAGTTAGGTGCATGTTTTTGACTGATGCATGGACAACACTCGATAAGATCGTTTAAAGGTATATAATTCCAATGACATTATTATACGAAAGGAAGAATGCAATTTGCAATATGTATATTCTTATTATTTAGACCACTGAGATTTTATTTAATTGTATCTTTTCTTCCTGTAAGTGAACGTTACTTGAATGCGTTTCTAATGCAAATTATAACTTTTTACAAGGTTTACTCTCAAAGTTGTTGGCCAATAAATACTGATCTGGCCATCTCCGTAAGCCACACAAAATGTTGCCATTCCTTTGTTAGAGATTGCTTTTATGTAATCTCACAGCTGAAATTGTTCCGTCAGGCCTTCTGAATATAGTCTGAAGTTTGAACTCCAGTCTGAAGTTTGAACTCCACAAATCCGAAGATCTGAATTTGAAATTTTATAATGAATGATAGTTTGTTTTTTCCGTCTTTCATTTTATTTCTATTGAAATGGGGAATATTTATAGTTTACTCTGAAATCCAAACAGTTGTTGGCCTTATACTGATATGGCCACCTCCGTGAATACACAAAATGTTACCATTCCTTTGCTTGAGATTTGCCTTTATGTGAATCTCACATGGCTGAAATTGTTTCGTCAGGCTTTCTGAGTATAGTCTCAAGTTTAAACTCCACAAATCCGAAGATCTGAATTTTAAAATTTTATAATGAATGAAAATTTTGTTTGTTTTGTTTTTTCCTCGTCTTTCGTTTTATTTCTATTGAAATGGGAATATGTACGGTTGGTTTTTGGTTGGGTTTTTTCTTCTCCTGTTATCTACTGATGACTTAAGGGACTGTTCACAATGTTTTTGTTTTCGTCTTTGTTTCATCTTGTCTGTCTGTCTCTCTTGATATTACCCAGAGTTTGTTACAACAAATATGTTCATTTACCAAAAGCGTTGAAAGTGTTCAATAAGCTGAAGGCAATTAAAAAATTCTTCTGTCTATTGATATGTTGGTTTTTATTTCAATCAAAAGAAATCGATTCCTTTGAAAATGTGAAACCTCGGTTATTTTATATTTGTGTACAAGTTTTCAAAAAACTTTTTTTGAAATCCATTGTAGTTAAGTGTAGGAGAATTATTATTAACTCAAAAGTTTGCACCTTTATGTGTAATTCTAAAATCAAAGAGGCACCCAGTAATACCATTTGTTTTGTTTTTTTTTTAATTCTGAAAAGAAAGATGATTCTTCCTCTGTCACCTGTGTACAAAATCCTTGACAATCTTTAAATATCTGCCACACTTATCACACATAGCTAGCCATTTTAGCTTCAAAGGCCTCTCTCATTTCTTTCTTGGGAGCTGCAAAACAGTAAGTGAGAAACGTATTTAGTACGTCTTTTTGGCTTAGAGTCTGTATTTACCTTGAAAAGACGTACAAGAAGGTAAACTTATCTTGTAATATAAGAAACGATAAGTTAAAGGCAGACTCAAAGGGAGTAGGCTGATTGTCCATCGACACACCATTCTGAATTCGCAAAACTGCTGTCGCAGGGTTAATTCAAGTTGAATTATCAATGTCTTCTGGAATGTTACTTGGCGGCTGCCTTGCAAGTTGGAATTGGTTTACGAACAGTCAGAGTCTGTTTTTGCGATTTGAAAACGGCTGGCAGATTTAGGACGACGTAGTATTTACACCCTGCCAACATTTGCTCTGCTCTGTAAACGGGATACTCACTCACTTCCGAGATTGAGTGAAGTGATTCGTTACCTCTTAAAGACACACAGGTCTACCCCAAGTCTATGTAAATTTCTATCCAATTAATTGTCTCATTTTCTTGGTTTTGTTTCACCAGATATGGAGTTAATAGCAAATATTTATCAATTTCTTCCCTCTGGCCCCCTTTGACATGTTTTGGAAAGGGCATTATCTCATATATTTTGGCATTATCTCATATATATTTCTCATGTTTGGATTGGTTGATGATACATTTTATTTCAAACAGCAATGTGTACTGCTGTGTTGATGAGATTGACTCATGTTTTGTATGCCTTATTAACGAAACGTATAATGCATGTAATCACCTTTTTCATTATGACATTACGGTGATGATTGTAACCCAGTTTTAAATGTGTGCCCAGTTGATGTTGCTGAAAGTTTCAAACTACGTAAGTTCTACGTGATTTCTCCCCTTCCTCCCAATTTTCTTCTACTTATGTGAGTTTTCTATTCTCAACTCGCCAACACAGTTTCCTGATTCTACTAAATGCATTTATTGTGGTATTACTTTTACTGCAAAAAAAGGGTAAAATAAGATAACCTTCTTAAATCTACTGTAGATACATGATAAAAAAGTTTTAAAATTCAATAAGGGCTAGAATTATAGAAGCAAGTACAGAAATTCATGCTATTATTAGAATGATATTATCCTAAGTGTATCTCTTTCTTTCTTTCTTTATCAGCTCCCATTCAACTTTTCGGTGTATAGGTTTAGATGTCCAAAATGATCTTTCTCCAGGCTGCCCCTGTCCTGACATTTTCGGTTTCCTTCTGTGAAGGTTGAATGTCTTTGCTTTAGTGCCTCTATTATATCCTCTTTCCACTTTCTCCGAGGTCTGCCTTTTGGTACTTGACCTTGGGTTTTAGCATTGTCTACTGTTAAGTTATTCCTTAACACTCGTTTTGTTTACATACCTAAACCATCTGATGTGACAGCATAACACTTAATTTACAAATGCACGACTACGACTAGAATCTTACCACAGCGATTGGCTTTTGACTTTAAAACAGATTAAAAAAATTATATTAAAAATGAAAATACGAATCTCAAAAGATAGTCTCTTTTCCTTTATTATTTTTTTCTCAAGAAAAAAAATGAGTTCAGGATTACTAAACTTGTATACATACACATACACATACATGGTAATCAAAAGCAATTTGTGTTGTAGTTGTATGGTACCGTACTCCTAGTTCA
This sequence comes from Doris montereyensis, assembly GCA_037039925.1. Lineage (NCBI taxonomy): Eukaryota > Metazoa > Mollusca > Gastropoda > Nudibranchia > Dorididae > Doris > Doris montereyensis. The sequence continues at coordinate 3,025 of JAXRKP010001944.1, read as the reverse complement.
AAATTACTTTTTCTCATTTTTATTCTTCTTATTTTTGTATCATAGTCAATCATAATAATATAATTATTAGTAGCTTACTGTATGTTAAAGTCAACTTACATGGTTTGGGAATTTTTCAGCAATATTCTCTTTGTTGGTTGTTATTTGGGATGTTAGCATTATTATAATGATAATAATATGATACTTTTGTGAATCAAATTGACTTGAGATGCGATTAATTAAAGCACAAATTTTGTGAATATAATAATAGTCCCTTGATAATATTATGTGTACCAAAAGCAGCTTTGCTCCAAGGATGTTTGTTGATAAGAGGTATCAGCAGTTAGAAATACAAAAAAATAAATAAATTAAAAAATGTGAAAAAAATGTAATGATTTGTTTGTGTCTTTCCTTTTGTGTTATTTATTTATTGTGGGGGTCGTATAAAAGTTAAAGCTCCTTCATCCAAGGCCCGTAATGTCCATGAATCTGGAGCGTATCCCAGTTTCTATAGTGTGAAGTGGAACAGGGCATGATAATCAACCCCCTGAACAGGCCGCGGACGAGGTTTTACTCCCACTCCCAGGCCAATCAATGCTTGTACCCATTTGCTCCTGGATCGAGTGGGGAAAATGCGTAACGTGTCTTTTCACAAGGAACACAACAACATCGGTCTTAGGTTTGCTAGTCTGGGCAAAATTTAAAATCCTACCAAAAACCCCAGATCGCCTTAGTTGTGGATGTGGGTAAATCAAATTTATTTTAAAAAAACTTCTCTTAATTCATACTGAGATCAACGCATATTATGGTGGACACGGTAAAAATGTAGTGAAACAAATATTCCTAAATAACATTGACGCTAAATGAAATCAAATATATATAAAAAAAAAAACCTCACGCCGACTACTACTACTAGTGTGAAGTCTGAACATACCCGGCTTCTCATTTCGCCTGGACTAAGAATCAAACTCGAGTCGCCTGAGTGGTGGTCAAACGCTTCATTGACTGAGCTACCTCTCTGTGTCTCTGGATGCTAACAATATGTAAATAAAGTTCCTTCAAGGCCATAACGGCCCATGAAGCCGGAGCGTATCCCGGTTTCTATAGCATGAAGCAGAGCAAGTGATGATAACATTCACAAGTCTGACGCAGGTTTTTCTTAGCTTCTGCTTGTATCTATTTTGTACCTGGATTGAATAGGGAAAATGCGTGTAAAGCATCATTCCCAAGGAACACAAATGTGGGACCTAGCTTTGCTAGTATTCGAACCCAGAACCTCATGATCCCAGTCTGACAGCCCTAACCATTCAGCCACTGACGTCACACGATACGAAAAGAGCAGACATAAAAAAAAGACAATATCTCTCTCTCTCTCTCTCTCTCTTTCTCTCTCTCTGTCTCTGTCTCTCTCTCTCTCTCTCTCTCTCTCTCTCTCTCTCTCTCTCTCTCTCTCTCTCTCTCTCTCTCTGTCTCTGTCTGTCTGTCTGTCTCTCTCTCTCTCTCTCTCTCTCTCTCTCTCTCTCTCTCTCTCTCTCTCTCTCTCTCTCTCTCTCTCTCTCTCTCTCACTGTTCAAAAAATTGGCGGTGTTATTACTTTGTACATTGTACTACATCATGTTTTATAATTTATATCAGTTGTCTGAAAGTATGATGTTAAGACAGTATTTTATCGTGGCGCCACGTACAATAATGGGTACACCACGCCTCCGATAACACGTGTCAGAGAGTGCCAATCAAAACAAGTCGTGATCATCTTTCACTTTAAAGTATTCCAGAGATGGTCCAAAGTAGAACCCACACTCCTTATGACCCTCTTGCACAAACACACACACACACACACACGGATACGCATACACACACGCACATACACACACACATACATACACACTCACAGATACGGATACGCATAAAGATGCGCGCGCGCAGCGAATACACTCAAACGAACTTTCGCTCCTAAGTTGATATTATTACTGTACAAATTATGTGAATGCACCCGCATAGGCCGATTGGATCTGACATGAAAGCGTTAATCTTGTGTGACATCGAGACAAATTATAGCAGCTAAATAAATTACGTGCTGTTCGAGATCTCTCTCTCTCTCTCTCTCTCTCTCTCTCTCTCTCTCTCTCTCTCTCTCTCTCTCTCTCTCTCTCTCTCTCTCTCCCTCTCTCTCTCTCTCTCTCTCTCTCTCTCTCCCTCTCTCTCTCCCTCCTCTCTCTCTCTCTCCCTCCTCTCTCTGTCTCTGTCTCCCTCTCTGTCTCTGTCTCCTCTCTCTCTGTCTCTGTCTGTCTGTCTGTATCTCTCTCTCTCTCTCTCTCTCTCTCTCTCTCTCTCTCTCTCTCTCTCTCTCTCTCTCTCTCTCTCTCTCTCTCTCTCTCTCTCTCTCTCTCTCTCTCTCTCTCTCTCTCTCTCTCTCTCTCTGTTAGCTCTAGATCTACAAGAAATTTATATCTAGATATACACGAAGGACTTTGATTTGATTTGATTACCCACATCCCCAATTAAGGTGATCTCGGGGCTGTTTGGTAAGATTTTTAAATTTGCCTGTAAACAACCATGGACTCTTTAACGTGCACAGAGTGTGCACACGGAACTCCGTTTAATCGTCCGTCTCCGATGGGACTGGGTTTCGATCCACCTATCTGGACCAGGGTGTAGGTGTGTGTGTGTGTATGTGTGTGGAGGGGGGAGAGAGATTTAGCTCGAAAAAATTGAAAAAACAATTTTAAACCGGCAGGGTTCGAACCTATTACCTTTTGATTGAGAGGCAGACACCTAATCGCATAAAACACCAGGAAACGTATTCAATCCAGTTACAGTTACGACGTCACCAATTTTGATGAAAAAAGTGGCCATTTTATTCCCTCAAAACTAACCTGCCACAATTTCAACATCTTATTATGTTGTCATTGCAATGCTGACAGATGACCGCTAAATTTAGAACCAGAAAGAAAAAAATAGACTACATTGTGCAATACGGTCAGATGACCACTAGATTTAGAACCAGAAAAGACAAAAATATATTACATTGTGCCAATACGATCAG
>JAXRKP010001943.1:65000-81687 GCA_037039925.1 Doris montereyensis | reverse complement strand
TAGGTACTCCAAACTGAGCGATTGTCGCGCTTACGGCATCGTTTTGAATGATTTTCAGTCATTTGCCCTTACAATTGCAGCGTTTTATCTGCATGAATACAAATAAAAACCTATACCATCAGAAAGCTTAATTTCTTCCGTCTCTCGTCATGTCAGTTTCATGTGTAAGTGTGCTGTTTGTTTATCGCTTTTTATTTTTAAAGGTGTTGTAATACGTTTTCCTAGCAGCTGAACTACAGTTTCTGCGAGGTTACTCTAATCAAATCATCGGCACCTCGGGTCTAATTGTACCATAGCTCTATAAATAGTATCATGGTATTCCGCAGAAAATGAGCTTAACGATGGTGGTTGGGACTTTTTATTATTTTGAGCACAAAGTTAGAAAAAAACCGATTGAAAAATTCAATCAACCGAAAATCGCGGAAAAACGGCCGATTTTAAAAAGTCTGCAGTCAAAATAAAAGAAACATCATTTTTCTACATGATATCGAAAGGTTATCATTATCTGTGCGATAGACACGCGGTGCCAGCCCTTTAGATACAACACGTGCGACGCCCTTTGTTAGATTCCTTTAGAACAAAGCAAGCCTGGAGGAAAGCACGGACAGTGGTCAGCTCTCGCTATATCGACCAAGCCATATCAAAATTTCCAGCATGTCAGACCTCGACCCATTGTCTACATTGATTGAGCAGATTGGTAAGTATTTCGTGAATATTTAGCAATATGTTTCCTTTATGAAGTGTTAGGTTTTCTTTATATATTTTTCATTTGTTGATATCGATAATGACTACCCGATGATAGGATGTGTGTAAGTTACTGTAACTGGGTCAAGATACTCTCGACTAAAGAACCTTCATTATTTCTGACACAGCATTCTTAGCCGGTGAAACATCCTAAAGCAAGTAGATATTAAGTTTTTCTTTGTATTCTTCTATAGATACTGTGTTTTAACGATAGTTTTTGTTTGTTATGAGAGCGTCCAACTTCCAGTACTTCAGCACTAATTTTCGAATCGAGAAAACAAGATGGCGGCTTTCAGGGCTTTGAGCCGCACGGCATTATCGGAATAGTCTATTGTTCTATTATTTCCATGGAATTATTGTTTGAATTTTTACCAAGAAAACTGTATTTACCGGGTGCTTTTAATATAAAATAGTAAAAAGGGACTCAGCTGTTCTTTTTTTTATTAGTATTTCATACATGTCACTTATATTTTATGGTGAATTTATATAGTGTCGTTTTGTTTGGAAACTTGACACCCTCTCGGATATTTGGACTGGGCCATTCATTCAGAAACTCGCTGGAAAACTGTTACTGTTACTGGTTATATATATATATACTATGTCCAAAACTTGCCCACATACATTGTAGGTTTACCTGTGAATCGTTTGATTTTAGTAGTTTTGAGATGGTAATCAAGATGATATTTGTTTTGTTATGTTGGTGTTTATTTGTTTATTTTTGCTTCCCAGTGGATTACTGCTATCATGCATTAGAAGCCCGATTTCTCCGATCTGGCAAGGCAGACGCCCTGACATTACTGCACCCCAACTGGTGAACAAAGTATTTGTGCACTGACTCTGCCATTTAAACCTAAAGAGCGAATACTCACAATCAAAGGTTTGACTTGAATTGTAACAACGCCCCCCTTTATTCCCCCTCCACTCATAATCATATTCTTAATCAATTACTTGTGAAAAATTATGATGAATTAGTGAGTAGGTATACATGTTTTTTCTTCGGGGGGGGGGAAGGTGTGTGTTAATCTCTGGTGTTTTTCTGGTTATTGATAATCAAATATTTTATTCTACGAGTGTATTATTATTATATATTTTCAGGCGGTTGGCGGGTGATAATAGTAGGTCCTACTTTCTTTTTACTCTTTCACTTCTCTTTTTTATCTTGCTGTGTTCTCTTGATTCAACCTGTGATCACCACAATGGTGGACAGGGTAAATTTCCATTAATCAAACAAGCGAAAGTGTTATATTTATAATGGTCAATAAAAGTTATATTTCGGAGCATTAAAGAGATGATGTTATCTCATAGTTAGTATCATTTTTAAGACAAATGTAGTATTATCATAAGGCAAATTTCAACTTATATGTTTGTTTACTTTTTTTTTGTCACTGAATACATTCTGATGAACATTATTATTTCAATTTCAGGTTGTGAAATGGTTTAAACATCTATATCCAGATGTTAACCTTGGAGATGACCTCTGAGACAGCTTATTTTCGGACTTATGAAAGGCTGTCCGTCTGTCCGAAAACCAAGGCGATCTGTGTTTATATTTGGAACAGACTTTTAATGTGGATTTTGTGTCTGTGGACCTTGAGGGAATGTGGCCTGACCAGATCCATTTTGTTTCAGCCTGATGGTTTTGTTTGCAATGTGAACAAACTGACTAACAAAGCAGTTCTGGATTTAAATGCTTTGCAAATCAAGGAGGCGTTTGCCATATATTTTCACCTCTGAGTGGATTAGTCGGATTTTGGGCTATTCTTCTGAGGGAAAAGTCTTGAAGTTCATTAATAGGAAAGTTGATAAACTAAAAAAGAAGGAAAAAAATTCAAACGGACAAAAGGCTTCTCCTGAAGCATTGACTCATTTTATAATGAACTGTTCAAGGATAACTTTGTGCTTCTGGATCTGTCAACATGTTTGAATTCAAATTCTAAGGAACCAGGAGCTCAACAAGTTCATACCACTGACAGTGACAGAGCTATAAGACAGAAGTTGTTACAGGCAGAGGAACTTGTGGCAGCTTGCAGAGCAAGAATTAAGGTTCTGGGAGGCCATTGTCAAGGAGGACCATGCTGTTAAAAATAATTTAGAAGATAAAATTGAGAGTGAGTGTGAATGAGAGAATGAAGAGTGACAGTGTAGTAATGCAAGTCAATGAAAAAATATGTTTACTTGAGAAATCTCTAAAGAGAAATTCTAAAAAGCATAAATATTCTTTTAATCAACTAGCTAAAAATTATAACACTGAACTCGAACATTATAAGGGCAAAAATTCTTTGTTGTCTTCGTTTACAAAGGCAAAGTCAATTTGTAGACAGAAGTCTAAAATAATTGAAAAATTAAATGTTAACAAGATGTTTTCCAATTCCAAAACACTTGATGTTGCTGAAATTAAGGGTAATTTTAAGAATGTTTATAGTGATGCTGTGCGTGAGACTGTTATTGCTTTGCAAGGGAAGCAGGTGTGTCTGCTTTGAATGTTACCAAAGTCATTGAAATTGTTGCTAAACATCTTTTTTTCCATACATTTCATGAACCTTTGCCTAGTGCTCAGTGTGCTATTAACATGTTGGGTGAAGGATATTTCATTAGTAATGTACAAGTGACTGAAAATATTCTGAAATCTAATAATGTTACTTTTCACAGTGATGGTACTTCTAGAGACCACAAAAAAATTGTTGGTCATCAATTTACTATGGACTCTGGGGAAACATTTTATTTTAGGGTTTGTCCCTGTTACATCTGAAGATGCTCAAACTTTGTTACAATTATCTATTGATTGCTTACACAAACTTTGTTTTTGTTATGAAAGTATGACTGGTGTTGATGATGTTTTTAAAAAGTTTTGCCTAAAATAACAAGTCTCATGACTGACAGAGCAGCTGCAATGAAATCTTATGATAAAAAATTTCAAGACTTTGTTGAAACAGAAACAGGTAGAAATATTTGTATTCATTTTCTTCATTGTAATGCTCATTTTTTGTTAGGTTTGAGTGCAAGCTGTGAGAAAGCATTAACTTCTGTGGAAGAACTGGTTATTCAAAATTTGGGTGAGGCTTTAGGGAGGGATAAGGAATCTGGATTGTTTGTCTCTTTTCTGAAAGAAAAAAGTAGTGCTACTACAAGATTCATTAGAACTACGTGTGACATTTTGGGTCCAAGAGGTGATCAAAAAAATGGGTGTAGGGAGCAGTGGATTACTTTTTGTGATGACTCTAAAATTCCTAGTTTCAAAAGCAATAGATTTAATTGCTTTTTTGAAGCTTCTGCTGCCATTATTTTCCATCATAAAAAAATGTTGACTTTTTTTAAATTCAGGTATTTTACATGAAAATCCTAATTTGAAAATACAAAGTGTCACCTTCGATGTTAAGGATACGTCTCTAATGTGCTTTGTTTGCTGTCTGGCTCTGTTGTATTTAAAAGTAACAGGTCCTTACTGGATGCTGGTGTCCAAGAGCTCTGTGCTTTACACAGACTTTCATGTTTATGTAAAGTCCTTGCACTTTTATCTAGAGAAATGGTCTACTGATCCCTGTGAAATCTTGGATGTCAATTTTGTCTCTATATTTCCTGATGTTTCTTTGCACTCAAATTATTTTAATGCTGTCCATTCTTTTGTAAATAACAATGATATTTCCTTGATTCAGTCTATTTTGAAAGAACTTTGTAGTGCCTGTCTTATTGTCACAAATAGACAGTTAGCAGATTTTCTGTCAGGGCCATTTCTTGATACAGATGAAATATCTAAGGAACAATTAAAACATTGCCCTCTTACTAATTTGGTAGGAGAGAGTGCATTTGGAGATTTTGATTTCGATGTGGGTAAGCGCAGAAACGCCAGTTTACACAATCGATCTGCAGTTCACTGCATTAAACGTAACAAAACTATAAACTTTGTATCTAAAAAATCACCTTTGTGCAAAGAAAAGCTATTTGCTACTGCCAGACGATTTAGTCCTGTTTTGAAAAGGCAGCATAGAGAAATGGAAAAAAAGTAAAAGAAAGAACCAGAGAAATGTTCGTAGAAAACCAGCAAAAGAAAAATTGAAAAGCAGATGACTCTAATATGTAAGAATTCTGATATAATTGAAAATGTTAAATGTCATGGTGGCCCTTGTAAGACAGTTCAAGATCTTAATAATCTCCTTAAAAAAAGATTTCTCAAAGAAGCAGCTAATCGAAGCCTTAAAAGCCGAGATTCGCTTCCTTAAAATGTGTGGTACCAAAAAGATTAAATTTGGTACTACTGAATTTATGATTGACGCCTTAACATCAATACTTCCAAATGAATATGATATGAGTCCTTCTTCATCGGTTACTGAGCATGTGGAAAAGAGGCCAAGATTGTAAATATTGTACCGTAATTGTGATGATTTTTTATACTATTTTTATTATGTCATTTTATTTCCTTATATCCTTTTAAATGTGTTATAATATAGTACTTCTGTTACCATAAGGATGGATATGTATGGATGATTTCATTTGTCTGATGCCTTTTGCAGTAAATCTTTGCGTTAACTGTTATCATCAGAACATGATGTCCAAAAGAAATTGTTATTTTGTCCAATGTTGTATTTTTTTACTTCCTTTTTGTGGAGAATTCATAAAATTTCTCTTCTCTCTACCTATATTTGTGTAAAGATCTTGCTTTGATGTACATTTTAATGTGTGGATCTTTTGTGTAGCTTGATTTGTTGATTTTATATGAATTTTTAAAAAGTTGTTATTTTTCACTTTTTTACACTCCCCTGAATTTTGCAAATTTTGTCTGGGAGCACTATTTCACTTCATAAAATTTCTTTTATTTATTATTTGATACCCCTGAAAAAAATTGAGCCTCTTATCTGTGTATATGTTAGTATAATCAGTAAGTATGAGAAGTTTGTGATTGTAACTTTTGCAAATATCACGCCCCAAAGTTGGCATGTTGAGTGTTATGTAAGAATACCCATAATTTGAAATTTTCAAACGGGTGTAAAATTGTTAAAAATGTAGATACAATGATAATTTTGGTATCAAAAGGCTTGAAATCAAAATATCTGTGCATGCAAAGTGCTGAAAACAACAAATTAAGGAATTAAAAATCAGTTTGGAGTACCTATTGATACATTGATTTATATGATTCTGTCCATAATTATAAAGCCTTGTTTTACCCAGTTTTTAATCACAAGCTTGCTTACTTATTGTCTTCTTTCTTTCTTTATCAGTTCCTATTCTACCTTTCGGTGTATTGGTTCAGATGCCCAAGATAATCTTTCTCCAGGATGCCCTGTCCTGGCATTTTTTGTTTCCTTCCCAAAAAAAGTTTTTGTATGCTTCAATGCCTCTTTTATATCTTCTTCCCACTTTCTCTGCCTTTTGGTCTTTTACCCTTGGCTTTAGCAATGTATACTAATTTAGCTATTCTATTGTCATTCATTCTGTTTACATGCCCAAACCATCTCAATTGATTTATGTCTATCTTGGTTTTTATACTGGGCAATGGACAGGTAAGCACCTGTACGAGGAGTAGATTATCCCGCCCTGCATGAGTTTCCTGCTGTCTTGCAGGCGGGTCTTGGCCGACCAAAGGCTAAGGGAGTTAAACCTGACAGATAATAACAAGGCCTAGTAGGGGGCCTCAAGGTGGTACCCTACCATCTACGTAGGGTACAGTGGGCTAATCCCCTGCTGACTCAAAACCAAACTGATTCAGAGAAATAATTGTAAATTGTCTTCTTCTGGTAGAAAAAAGTGGCTCAGTAACAATTGATTGACATGCAGGTTATTCATAGAATACTTTTTGTATAGTATTAAAATTTTTCTTTTGCCTTTGAGATTATGTACAGTACCGGTGATGTTATAGAAATATGAACTGAAGGATGTGAATTTGTCCAGTTATACACTGAACCTCTCCAATCAGGAACCCGGGGAATCGGAAAGAATTCCTAGTAAACAGAATTTTGTCTACATCAATTAAAAAAAATAATTCTTAGTCTCTAAATGCGAATGGTCCCCGACTAATCGGGACAATATTTCACAGGTTTGCACTTATTATCATCACTATTTTCCCCATAATTATTCATTCCAGCATTCACTTGTTATTCAAATTTGGTGTCTGTGTCAAACAATTATTTATGATATTTGTGTTAGTGCTAGACGTGTTTTAATTACATATATGTAGACGATGTCGTTAGCGCCAGTCCTTGCTCCGTCCACGTAACAATACAGTATGGTGTTGAAATGGGGCAGTGCTTAGAGAGCAGACTCGTGCACTGTCAAAGTCTTTCATTGCCCTCTTAACCTGTCAATTACAAGACATGATCTATGCAGAGGCTAGATAAAATAAGCAGACATTGAAAGCAACTTTTTCCAATCACAGGGAGCGATAGTTCTTTTCGGGCTACCCACAGTCATTTTCAGAACTAACCTTCTACAGGGATTGCCATAACATGGCATAAGGGCTTCAATACCTCAACTTTTGAAAGAAAATCAAAATCCATAGATCCCCGGGCAATCGGGAAACTTGGCTAATTGTGACAATTTTACGATCCCAGAGGTTTTCTGATTAGAGAGGTTCCACTTTACTTGTCTTTAACGTTTTATTTCATTCGTATTGTCCCTTTCATTCTATTTGACTTACAGGTGCTGATGGTAAACATGAAGTGACTTTCGGAGTCTTATTTAATGATGACAAGTGCGCAAATATTTTTGAAGCCTTAGTTGGAACCCTCCGTGCAGCCAAAAGGAAGAAGATCATCAGCTATGATGGAGAACTTCTTCTTCAGGGAGTCCATGATTCTGTTGTTATTACACTTTTAAAGACTGATTGATGTTTGTGAACATAGACATTGATTGTTTGTCTTGTGCAATAGAAACATGATTTGATGACAGAAAGGTACATTTTATTATTAAAACAAACTTATAGAACAACTCCAGAAGTGTTTGACCAGACCTGTGATCTCATCAACTTCAAGGGAAGAACATATTCCATGATTTGCGGATTGCTGCATATTTTAGTTTCACATGACAACTTTGGAAGTTTTGGAAGTGAAGACCACAAAATTCTTTTTGCTGCACATGCATGAAATATTTCTCAGGAATATGAGGGGAGCCATTTGCTTGATCTTTCTTTTCTCTCTCGACAGAATCAAAATGTAAATCTGAAAGACAATCACTAATTTTTTATGAAATTTTGATATAAAAAAATTATATTCTATTTAATGGATATTGTCATAATGTTTTGGTGCTGTGTTTTTTCTGTGATTTGATCAATTTTTATCATGCAGTACGGTAGTTGCTTTCTTCCTAAAATAGTGCTTTGTCTTTTAGTTCGAGCTTGAGGTTTGATTGAAGAATGTGTGTTATCAGTTTGAGAGGGCCTGAGAAGAATTATGTGCCTTGGAAGCCAAAGAAGAGAGATAGAGTTAGCAAGCTTAGAAAAAAATAGAGTCAATTTTTTAATGAATTTGTTGTCTTTTTTCGATACTCACGCAATGGGTGACAGTCTTAAAAGAATATGTGTAATTTTTTGTGTACATGTAATATTATATGCATCTTTGCTTGATAAAAAGACACAATAAAAGGAGATATAAATATGAAAATGATGAATGGCAGTTTTCATTGCATATAAATATGAATGATATATCATTATTTGATACTATATGCGTGACACATATTGGGTATATGAGTATGAATGATATTATTAGTAAAAAAAACAATTCAGGTCATTCATTATGATGCCATGGTTTTTGCGCAAACATCGGTAGACTACTAAAACTTACAATTAACGATACATTTAATCAGCAAGAAAATTCATAAACTCAAATTATGCTGACAAGAATAGAAACAATAACATATTTTTTCTTGATAATACTCAAATGATGCAGTGGTGAATATAAAAGATTATCATTTTAAGTTTTTTTATTTTTATAATTATAACTGCATTTTAACATATTTTCACATGAAATGCAGGAGGGGAAGAATGAATGTCATGTACACGTAAACTGTGTCAAACAATTATTTATGACACTTGTGTTAGTGCTAGACGTGTTTTAATTACATATGTAGCCGATGTAGTTAGCGCCAGTCCTTGCTCGTCCACGTAACAATATGGTGTTGAAATGGGGCAGCGATTAGAAAGCAGACTCCGCACTGTCAAAGCCTTTCATTGCCCTCTTAACCTGTCAATCACAAGACATGTAAACTGTGATCCCAGATAGTTGAACAATCCTTTATTTCTATATAGCACCCCAGGAAAAGGAAGTTAAGTTACTTCATGGGTTTGTGGCCTATAAAATCAATCTTGGTTTTTATATTACTGGTACTAATAATAGTGTGAAATTGAAATGGATCAGGTGATGACAAATCACCTCCTGGACCTGACACTAATCTGCAGCAGATTTTATTCGCAAGCTAATGCTGGTACCCATTTTCACTGGGGTCGAGTTGGGAATTGCATGTTGTGTCTTTCTCAAGAACACAGTGTCGGGCTCGCCACTGCCAAAACCCGATGACCCAAAATGTGGTAGCTTAACCGGTAGACTTGAACTGATACCGCTGTGAAAAGAGAGATATTATAAATAATTTAAATATAGATAGCCTATCTATATCTGTTGATATTGATGAAAGTTATCACGTGGGGGTGACAAGTTTTGCCAATTTAGGTAACCTCCTCCCACAAATGATGCTCTGAAAACTCAGCATCAAAATCGCATTTTATATCATATCCTTTCATGAACATGTGAGTGTAGATTTAATCAGTTCATAACAAACTTTAACAATAACATCGAACAACACAAGTTGTGGAACAGAAAAGAAACATTATGCGGACACTGAAAATTAATGTGTCAAAGCTCACCAACCCACAAGTGTGTCGCGCAAAGTACATGTACCACAATCAGCTGGACAAACATTTACTGAAAATAAATAAAACATCAAAACATTAAGGACGAGAAATGCTCTTCCGAGGAAACGTGGAAATGTCTGCAAACAGTAAGTAAATAATCGACCGAAAAAAGTGCGGGACAAATAGCAAACGAAAGATCAGATCGTTCATCAGACATATTGTTCAATAAAACAAAAAGAGCTCAGAATTATAATTCAAAACTAAAATACGATGAAGAAACTCAAATATAAAAGAAACTAAACATTGCATGATACACGAAACGATGTCCTGAAAGAAGAAATAAAGAACTGGCTAACAAAGTTGATGAAAAAGACAAAGCTGAAGTGAAACTAGAGCTGTGTCGAAAGTCGAATAATCGGATGATCCCAAAGTCTTTTGGTCCGTCCGTCCGAAAGTCACAGAAATTTTAAGTCCGACCTAGTTCTAGCGGAAACGGACACCGCTATGTTCAAAACAGTAACATCTTAAACAGAGCAAAATTTGAGAATCCAAAAAGTAGAAGATGACATCAGAATACTGGCAGTGAACCCAAGTGACGTACTTATCACCGTATCCAATTATTTCAAAAGCAAATTCCAAGACTATTCCGAAATAACGCCTTTCCAAGGAAAATTGAAAGCACTCAGGAAACCAATAAAATCAGGAGACCGAGAAGTGAAGAAAAGCTGAAAGTTTAAACAATAACAGGGCTCCAGGTGAGGATGGAATACAACAAAACATCTTAAATATTGTACATGCCTCCTCCAGCAACAAATAGCCGATTTGTACATGCCTCCTCCAGCAACAAATAGCCGATTTGTACATGCCTCCTCCAACAACAAATAGCCGATTTGTACATGCCTCCTCCAACAACAAATAGCCGATATGTTCCATGAAACATTTAGAACACACAAAAGTTTATATGTAAATACAGGATCACTCCTAGCAATAGCTTTACTTGGAAAACCAAAGGTCGAGCAAAAACATCTGAGGCTTGCTTAACAATAACAGTAACACGTTAAGGAAAATCTTGTCTAACCGCTCCACAGAATTACTATTAGGCCTCAAATAGAAAAGTGCATGACACTATGTAGACTTTATGAGGTTAGATTAAATGAACATCATGATCTTTATTTTTGAAATTCGATTCAATGTGACCTTTCGCCTCTGAGATCATGTTATGCAAACAAAATATACATATATATACATGTATATTGAACTTGTAAGCATAATCAGTTTGCGGGCTTGGAATCGCAATAGGCCTGAAAAGGACGTCTGCGTCTAGTTCTGTGTTTTCTGTGTCTTGAGGTTTAAGCTATCAGGCCGAATTATGCTGTAGTGTTTGGAGTTTCTTAACTTTCTTGTATGGCTGCACCTTCAGGCTGTCGTTTCTGATTTTCAGCTCATGGTGTATTCTGATGGTGAGAAAAAGGCTTACAACATTGACGAAGTCACAATGGCAATCTTAACTTTTTAGGTGTTGGGTGCATGGCAATTCCAGAGCTTAGACTTGGGATTCTTTCTTATATTATCTTTTCTGAAGCACACCAGAGTAAGGGTTTGAAATGTTGCTTCAAATAACCCTTAATGTCTTCACAAGTAAAAATCTTGGTTTTCTCAGTCTTTCCTTTTTGCAGCCGCTGTATGTCTTTACATTCATAAGTGAAATATATCTTTCATTAGGGTTGTCTTTCTCTTCCAACACAGCTTTGTAGGCACTATAGATGACCAGGAATGTACGAAACTGTCTTCAATATGTAGCCATTTATGTAAGTCATGACATTTTTTAGCTGTACCGGATCTTCCATTTTCAGCGATGGTATGATGTTTACGATCAAAAGCGGCTCAAAAGAGTTTTTTGGTCACTCTCAAAAATGAGCCTTGATCTATTTTGTGCTGGATCAGAATTTGACGATGTTGTCAAAGTGAGCAGGAAATTAACTGCCGTGTTCTTTGAAATTAGTCCCGTTATTTGTTGTAAAATAATTTTGTCAACCATTATCTGGCGAAACGCGATCCTGAACTCTTGAAGGCTGTGGTGAATATTGGAGGGTTTACAAATCCGTAGAGATTGATGGCTGTGGTGAGGATTAAAAGATTTGCTTTGTTGATAGACCTAACTCCCTTTCCTTCGGGTGACGTTTCTTTGCTACAAGACTGCGTGACGGATTAGGTACATCAAATAAAGCTGAAACAGCCTTAATGCGTACTTTTAATTGGTTCTTCTTTGCGTTTGTAAACTGAGAATTCTCAAAGTGCTCCGAACACTAAACATTTCCAGCGAAGAGCATTACCTCCATCGTTCTGCATCTATGGGGAAACGGGGAAAAAACGACAGATTGGGCCGATTATATCATCCATTAGTGCAATTCATTGCAGAACACCACTAACTATGCTGTCGTTTCTTTGTTCTTACCACTTCAACGGCAATCTCATTTGCGCCTACATGGATATCAATCTCATCTCTGTTCATCGCGTCTGCCATTGTTGGAATCGCAGTATTCTCTGAATTGCCATCCTTGTTCATAAGCAAAACAAAAACAATTATAAGAATGCACGTTTAGCAGTGTACCGGTGCCAAGCAGTGCGCTGTGCCGATCTGATCTCATCTTCTTGGCAACCCATCCCTTTTATATATGCCCTATATAATACTTAATAGAGCAAACACGGGCGTCTGAGAGAGTTGCCACATCACAAGCTCATAGATCAGCGTTGGAGAGGCCAGCAGTGCTAGTTTGTGCTTTAAAAATATCTTAAAATTCAATCGTAGATCAACCTAAAAAGATAGTACGGTATCATGAAAATGTACTTATCAATAGACGGTTGAGGTATGAAACGTATTAGGAATCTGCTTTAAAAATATTGTAAAGTTATCTAACAAAGTTGTAGGTATTTGAGCAAAGAGTTGGGGTTTTAATGAATAAATAAGTATTTTTCAAAGACAAGCATTAAATGATGTCCAGGCAAGTGGAAGTGACGGAATGTGCATACGTGGGCAATAATAACACTACTAAGCTGGCTGGCGTGTTTACCTCGCGTACGCGCATTTAGCAGGTAGCCAAGCGGGTTGTATTCGGACGGAAGTGGAGGCTATTGAGCTATCTTGGCACATTTGTTCTATCTTGGCTAATATTATAATATATTATCTATCTATATATATATATATATATATATATAAATATATATATATATATATATATCTATATATATATATATATATATATATATATATATATATATATATATATATATATATATATATATATATATATATATATATATATATATATATATATATCTATATATATATATATATATATATATATATATATATATATATAAAAGCAGTACATCTCAAACTTTGGCCGCTCAACACCCAGGTAGTATGGTGAAATTTTTGGAGAATTTTCTTGTTTTTGTGTTACTTATTTCAAGTTGTTCGTGTGAGATTTTGAGATATTGGTGGGGTGTCTTGAATCAGGTTGTTATTTGGAACGATAGCCATTGGAGTGTCTTGAATCAGGTTGTTACTTGTAATGATAGCCATTGGAGTGTCTTGAATCAGGTTGTTACTTGTAATGGTAGCTATTGGAGTGTCTTGAGTCAGGTTGTTACTTGTAATGGTAGCCATTGGAGTGTCTTGAATCTGGTTTTTACTTGTAATGATATCCATTGGAGTGTCTTGAATCAGGTTGTTACTTGTAATTGTAGCCATTGGAGTGTCTTGAATCAGGTTGTTACTTGTAATTGTAGCCATTGGAGTGTCTTGAATCAGGTTGTTACTTGTAATGGTAGCCATTAGTGTCTTGAATCAGGTTGTTACTTTGGTAATTGGAGTGTCTTGAATCAGGTTGTTACTTGTAATGATAGCCATTGGAGTGTCTTGAATCAGGTTGTTACTTGTAATGGTAGCCATTGGAGTGTCTTGAATCAGGTTGTTACTTGTAATGATAGCCATTGGAGTGTCTTGAATCAGGTTGAAAATGATAGCCATTGGAGTGTCTTGAATCAGGTTGTTACTTGTAATGATAGCCATTGGAGTGTCTTGAATCAGGTTGTTACTTGTAATGATAGCCATTGGAGTGTCTTGAATCAGGTTGTTACTTGTAATGATAGCCATTGGAGTGTCTTGAATCAGGTTGTTACTTGTAATGGTTTGGAGTTAATCTTGTTACTTGTAATGATAGCCATTGGAGTGCCTTGAATCAGGTTGTTATTTGGAATGATAGCCATTGGAGTGTCTTGAATCAGTTGACTGGATTGAATGGTCGGGTCGTAATTCCGACTCCCAAATCGGGCTACTCTTTTTTGCACTCTCCCTAATTTTTAAAGGTCATTTCCATGATATGGGTCCCAAGCAGAGCAGCTGTACTGGAGTACGGGCTTAACAACATAAATCTCGTAGCATTTCTTTTCACTGATCTATGGCAGTGATGTAGTTACCGTCGAAAAAGGCAAGGATTTTATTCGCTTTCTTTAATATGGTATCCCCGTGCTTTCATTCAATCTTTTCATAAAGTGAGATCCCTGAATATTTGGCTTCTTTTGTACTGGGTCGGACTCAAAATTTCTGCGACATTCGGACCTCAGACGGACCGACCTAAAGACTTTCGGACCTCGGACGGACTGACCTAAAGACTTTCGGATCTCGGACAGACTGACCTAAAGACTTTCGGATCTCGGACAGACTGACCTAAAGACTTTCGGACCTCCGGACGGACTGACCTAAAGACTTTCGGACCTCGGACGGACCGACCTAAAGACACCTCGGACGGACTGACCTTTTCGGACCTCGGACGGACTGACCTAAAGACTTTCGGACCTCGGACGGACTGACCTAAAGACTTTCGGATTTCGGACGGACCGACCTAAAGACTTTCCGGACCTCGGACGAATGACCCTAAAGACTTTCGGATCAAGACAGACTGACCTAAAGACTTTCGGACTTTCGGACCTCGGACAGACTGACCTAAAGACTTTCAGATCTCGGACAGACCGACCTAAGACTTTCGGATTTCTCGGACGGACGACTGACCTAAAGACTTTCGGATTTCTCGGACGGACTGACCTACCTAAAGACTTTCGGATTTCGGACGGACCGACCCTAAAGACTTTCGGATTTCGGACTGACCTAAAGACTTTCGGATTTCGGATCGGATTTCGGACTGACGACCTAAAGACTTTAGGATTTCATCCCTAGGCGGACTGACCTAAAGACTTTCGGACCGGATTTCGGACCGACCTAAAGACTTTCGGATTTCTGACGGACTGACCTAAAGGATTTCGAACGGACCGACCTAAAGACTTTCGGATTTCGGACGGACTGACCTAAAGACTTTCGGATTTCTGACGGACTGACCTAAAAGGATTTCAGACGGACCGACCTAAAGACTTTCGGATTTCTGACGGACTGACCTAAGAGACTTTCGGATTTCGGACGGACTGACCTAAAGACTTTCGGATTTCTGACGGACGGCCTAAAGGATTTCGAACGGACCGACCTAAAGACTTTCGGATTTCTGACGGACTGACCTAAAGACTTTCGGACATCGGTGGACCGACCTAAAGACTTTCGGATTTCGGGACTGACCTAAAGAAGAAAGACTTTCGGATTTCATCGGGATTTCGGATGGACCGGACTAAAGACTTTCGGATTTCGGATGGACCGACCTAAAGACTTTCGTTCGGACGGACCGACCTCAAACCCTGAACACCCCCCCCCTCTTTAAACGGAGCTAGGAAGTGTTATTAACGTGAACGGAAATGAAGGTATTTTTATAAGATCCAGATATTTAATTACACTTGTGTCTTTATTCAAACAAGAGAACGAGATCCTTTTCGGACAGAGTCAATGAAACGTGATGGGTACTCCACTACAGTAAAAAGTACAATTCTGATTTGTATAAGGGTTTTTTCTTAACACTTCAATTATTACTTCTTTTTCTTTCTTTCTGTCTTGTGGTTGGTACCATGACGAAAAATGGACTTCTAGGACGGATAGCATTTTTTAATCAAACTAACTGCATTCTATTGGGGTTTTTTATTGCTGAAACTTGTTCATGCCATGTCTATGAACTCGCAACTAAATCGGCGTTGTGAAACATTGTTTTAATTTTGGTGGTTTTTAAAAAACCATCGTGATCGTGACCCTGACCTTCTTACCAGCCCGCGATTGCACTAAAGCCCTGTGGTATGCGACAGTAAAACACCAAAGTAAGGTATCATGCTCAAAATAGGGAAGAATGATGTAACGGCATCAAGTCAACTAGTAGTAGTAGTAGTGGTAGATTGAGTGTCCAAGATTTTGTTCCGTAGCAGTTCACACACAATGCGACATAAGGGTACATGTATGTGTTTTGTGTGTGGCGTGTGTGTGTTTGTGTGTGTGTGTGATGTTATAGGTAAACAGACAGTTCAAAAAGGAGAGAAAGAGAGAGAGAGAGAGAGAGAGAGAGAGAGAGAGAGAGAGAGAGAGAGAGAGAGAGAGAGAGAGAGAGAGAGAGAGAGAGAGAGAGAGAGAGAGAGGGAAGGAAAAGACGAGAGAGAGAGAGAGAGAGAGAAGAGAGACAGACAGAGACAGGCAGACAATGTAAAATAACATGGAAGAGAGAGAGAGAGAGACAGAGAGAGAGAGAGAGAGAGAGAGAGAGAGAGAGAGAGAGCGAGAGAGAGACAGACAGACAGACAGACAGACAGACAGATAGAGAAAGAGAAGAGAGAGAGAAAGAGAGAGAGAAGAAGAGAGAGAGAGAGAGAGAGAGAGAGAGAGAGAGAGAGAGAGAGAGAGAGAGAGAGAGAGAGAGAGAGAGAGAGATAAAGGAAGGCATCTCAGCACTGTCACTCAGACTAAAGACAAGAGAGAAAATCAACTCAATGGAAGATTAGTTCGATTAAAATAACAAACAACGGTAGTGTCTGTTTAGTGGAATAAGTGAAAAGGACAAGACAGAACAAGTGTTGAAAGCCTTAAACTTATATTGACCAAAATTTTCGAAATCAGATTGAAGATAGATACATTTAAGAGAAGAAACGCTCTTTCGGGGGTTGAGTTGAGAAAATGTAGAGCAGGAG
>JAXRKP010001943.1:25000-57500 GCA_037039925.1 Doris montereyensis | reverse complement strand
ATGGTTGTCTAAGAGAGACCCGATTCCTAAAAAAAAAGTAAAGTATTCAGCATAACATAATGGTAATTTCATGAAGAAATGGGGTTGAGCATCAGGATACTATTACCATTTTCGGCTCCCTCTTGTAGTGTGAAAATCAGTTTGGCATTATGCCATAACTTATTCACAGACTTTGTGGTACTTTTTCCAAGAAAGAATTTCTCATCCTTTTATATCTGAGCAACGATGAACCATGAGGGCACACAACAGTATGCGTTTGGTTATGGTTTGGCTAACACCCCTCAGATTCAACTACAGGCAGCAGCAAATGCAGTTGCAGCAACATCAGCTGCAACAGCAACAGCAAATACTTCAACATCAAAGCAACCAAGCAATATCTCAGAACCTTTATCAGTTACAACTTGGTAACAGCCCGACTGCCCTTCTGCAGCACAATGAAAATGCCCCAATGGCTTTGGCCCAGACTGTGCACACAGGTACACCTCAGCATGGAATAATATCACAACCTGTTATCCAGGCGAGTATGTCAGTAAGTCTGGATAAGTCTCTGCATGGCTTAGGAAATTTGGATGCTGTGATGTACCCTTCACAAAACAATGGATACAAAATTATATCTAACTCAGGGAATTTTGTGCAACAGCCTGATGCAGTTATGGGTGTGCGTCAAGCTTTTCAAGGTGTCGACGGTTTGGGAAATCAAATTTGTTAGAAGGCATGGCCTCTCAGGGCAATGTGTTTACGATAGGAAAGCAGCCGTACTCTGGATGGATGCCGCAAAATGACGGAAGTCACGCAAATGTGGGGCAAAGTTCTTTGCCATCGTTCAGCCATCTGTGGTCACAATTTCAGCAGCAAAAGACTCAAGTTAACATAGTCACTCGTCAGCAACAACAGCAGCAGCAGCAGCAGCTTAACCAGTTCCAGCCATCAGCTCAGCAAATCCTGGTCAGTTTCAGCATCACCAGTTAAGTCATCTACAGCAACCTCAACAGCAATTTACAGTTTCTGGTATTCAGTCTGTGCCAAGTATTCAGATGATCAAAGTGCAACAAAACACTGTGCCAGAGCAGGCCATCTACCAACCTACATCTCTTATCCAACAATGTGGTACAGCTCCTGTTCAACTGAATCAACCAATGCAGAGTCAGCCCAGTCTCCCCATTTCAAGTAATCCTCTACCCACTATCCCAGCTCAGCAACAGAATTTGTCTTTGGCTCAAACTGCTTTCAGCCAACAGCAACAGTTAGCAACTACTGTGCCATCTTCACAGGATCCACCTCCCATAATTAATACGGTTACTCTTCAACAAAGAGATCCTCTGCAAACCAATGTCTCTGTCATTCCAAATCAAGACGGTGCTGCTTTAGTCACTTCAAACAGCTCTTTAGTGAAAAACTTTTTCACCCCGCTTACTTCCTTATCATCCCCATCCACCATATCTGAAATCTCAATCCCAAAAGAGAATATCATAACCAGGCCATCTCCATCGCATTCCATATTTAACTCTTCCGCTAGCCCTGACACTGTTAAAATTAAGACTGTTTCCAGTGAATCATTTTCAGAATCTGGGCCCCCAAAAGTAACAGTAACTTTAGATTCATTAAACTGTCAAAATTTGTCCCAGTTTCCTGAGAAGGAAGATTTGATGGCTGATTTGTGTCAGGAAAGAATAACCACCCGAAACGAAAAGGTAGCGTTAAAGGTATCACAGCCTTTTTCTCTGATAAGAAAGGAGCTTCTGTGCCGAGATTGTTAAAGCTTACCTCCTCAACTGGAAGCTCTCTTGATCGACCTTCATCAGAGGACTCAAATTTTCATCTCCACCATATTCCTTCACACCTCCAAGTAGTTTTGATTCTGCATTTTCGCCGCCACCATTTCCAAAGACATCTCTGGATTCTCAAATTTCAGGGACGTCGAGATGTACTAGCCCTCATTCAGTTCCTTCTCCTACCCAGCCGTCATGTTCTGCTCTGTCATCATTTCTGCCCCCTACACCTTTGACATGCGTGTCATCAATTGCCTCTGATGCATTCAAAGGCAGGGCCCCAGTGGTTTTCAAGAGCAATGCAAATAAGCTTGTTACTTGTGAAACACAGTATTCAGATCTTCAAAGATCTCTCTCCCATCTCCAAACTTATTGCCATCTACAACCCCTTCTCCTCACATCTCAGCGAGCTGCTGCTCCAATGCCTTGACGACCACTTCAGTCACCCTCTCATCTCCACGCACAAATGGAGGCATGGCAATTGCATCTGTACACTCGTTTACTCCGCTGAGTAGTCCAAACTCAGTTGTATCTCGAGTTCAGCCGGCAGATGTGGCAATGGCTTCACTTTCTGGGAAAGTGGAGTGCTCTGAGCAAAAATCGATCAAGGTGCCTTACAGCTGGGAAAGAAAGCAAGCAGATGGTGTTATTGTGTACTTAAGGTAAGTGTTTTTAACATCTTGTCTTCTCTCACATTTGAAACAGCGTGTCAACCCCTATAATTAATAGCCATCTTATTCTTGAAGTTTGAAGGATGACAATTTACTAAGTTGCTTGTTTTCCAGTTCACTTTGATTTTTACTAACAGATCATCATGTTACATTGTAGGAGAATGTAGATGTGTCCACTTTTGGAATTTGCCAACCAAGTTCATCTTGGTTTTTTTAGCACATTGTCTTCCAACAAATAGTTCTCTTCAACTGCTCTCAAAGTTCAAAGAAATACAGTTTTTCTGTCTGTCTGTCTGTCTCTCTTTCTCTCCCTTTCTCTCTCTCTCTCTCTCTCTCTCTCTCTCTCTCTCTCTCTCTCTCTCTCTCTCTCTCTCTCTCTCTCTCTCTCTCTCTCTCTCTTTCTCTCTCTCTCTCTCTCTCTCTCTCTCTCTCTCTCTCTCTCTCTCTCTCTCTCTCTCTCTCTCTCTCTCTCTCTCTCTCTCTCCACTCTTTCTTTTTCTCTGATAATAGACTCCGATGTCGTTTCTTCATGAATGCATGGTAAAGGTCCCATGTTTGAGAAAAATTCATTGTTCTGCCTTTCTCTGAATTATGGGTTGATCTTTGGACGATAATTTTACTGAACAGATCCTACGGCTGTTGTGCTGTACATACTGTTTTGATTTGATGAGTTTAGCCTTCTCATTTTCATCTATCCTTTATCCTCCATAAATGTTTGTGTGTATATATATGTAATGTGTCATCTTAAATTTCTCTATTTATATGAGGGCAACAAGTTTATTGTGTTGTTATGCTTGTAGAAATCATCTATAATGTGGCGTCCTTATCAACAAAAACCAAAAGAAACATATGGTAACAATATGAGCGATCCATGTATCGCTATTGGGTTTAGTTTTGACACTTGTAAACTGTGTATGTCTGTGAAAATAAATTAAAAAGCGCAGTAGCATCATTTTCTTTGATTTTTTCAAAACATCCAAAGTTGGACTTGCATGATTTGCGACTTTCACCGTCGATAAATATGTGTACTTTAATATCAACATCTCAATTTTCCTCTGTTGATTATCCCCCCATTATATTATGTGTCACCTTTTTCAAACAATGGTGGCTGTATATTATCCCGCTGACTACTGTGTTACTTTTTGCAATAAAATATATTTTTCCTTTGCTTATTAGCCCCGTAACATCCCATCCCAGTCACCTGACATTGAAATTCCACTTTGTGGAGTTGGTAGTTGTTGCATACTTGCCAACCAGTATGTAAAAAAAGCATTTTTAGTAATAGTATGTTTTTTTATGGGTTTTGTCCATTAGTTTGTATTTACCGTGAAAAGTATGTGTGGGACTTAACTGTAGTTATTTAAAAGAAACCTCAAAGCCATAGACTCAATAGAGATTGATTTGGTGTGAAAGTTTGGAGACGCCATTCTGAGTTTGCAAAGCTACAGTCACACTTTCCCAGAAAAGCCTGCAATCAGCTGACTTTTTTGTTAATTTACTGTAAAGAGATTTAATTCAAGCTAAATTACCAATGATTTCTGGAATATTACGGGCCATTGTTCAAGTTGAAATTAGTTTACGCTATCAGATTATATTTTTCGACTTTTAATTTTTTATTTTTTATGAAAACCACGCATACTACTCTTTTGAAAATCTGTTACAAAAACCAGCAAGGTGACGGCAATGAAGTGGTTGGTGGGTCCAGATCTGATCATAACAAGACCAAAGGTGCCGTTCCATCTGGCATATAAAAGCAAAAGATTGAATTGTTTATCACTGACTACAACATTTTGACCAGTGTGAAGTTTTATTGCTCTTTGGCCAGGTGAACTCCCTCTTGATGAAGACTTATTCCTGACATAATGCATGTTTTTCCATGTTATGGTTGTTGTTCACTTGCAGCAGGGTTTCCCAACCAGGGGTGTAATGTAACCTTTTAGGGGTGAAACCTTGTTGCTCATAAATTACTTTCTCTTCATCTTCATATATATATGAGATATTACTGAAGTAGGGGGTAAAGACAAACAGTGAGCATGAGGCAAGGGGCATGTCGAAATTGAAGGAAATGATATTAATAATATTTAAGCCCCATAGGAACCAAGACAAAGACAAGGAATAGACAAGAAATCTTGGCCGCCATGGAGATCGGAGCCGCAATCTTTGGAGCGTAGTTACCTCGGTTGGTAGCACGCTTTCATTTCATAGGTGCCAATGCCGAGGTCGCGGGTTAAATCCCCATGGTGGCCAAGATTTTTGTTTATTCCTTTGTAGGGGGTGCGATAATATAAAAAGTTTTCTAGGGGTATGGAGCATAGAAAAGGTTGGGAACCCCTGGCTTACGTGTTGTGATGGAAAGATGAGGATTTGTATGGCAAGCTTTGTCTGTTGTGGGACACTTTTTACTTGACCAATGAGCATTGTTTTCATGATTTGCATAGTAAGCTTTGAGTGAAATATGAAGCAAAAGTTGTCTCGTCCCTGAAGGAAATTCTTTGAGTGCGCGGAAAAAGAATGCTCAGAATATTTATAGAATGATATTTTTTACTCACATCATTTATAATAATGATCTTGTCTGTTCTAATGTTTTTTTTAATTATGAAATTTAATTCCCTATTTTCAGCTTTTATGATTCATTAATATGAATTGCTTTCAGGTTCAAAATTGTTTTTGTGACTCCCTCACAAAATAATTTAAAGTCTAATTGTTTTAATTTATTGATAAGATGGCATACATAACAAAAGAAGGATTACAACTTTTTACCATTATAATTTATTATAATTTATATATATATATATATATATATATATATATATATATATATATATATATATATATATATATATATATATATATATATATATATATATATATATATATATATATTGCTAGTCTAGGAGATATTTGGAGTTTTGAAATTTTTTTCTTCTTTATTATGATAGTTTTTATTGTATGTTACCTTATTTTAACAGTCCAAGTGGGCGTTGTTTACATCCCTGGAGGAAATCCGTGACTATTTACTCAGTGACGACACCTGTAAGTGTGGCTTGGAGTGTCCCGTCAAGCTGGAGCAAGCCTTTAGTTTTGACATGACCGTGGAAAACCGAGCATGGGAAGCCAGTCCTGACAACATCATGAAATTCTGTCAACACCGCAGGGACATCATGGCGATGGCCGCCTTCCACCAATCTCAAACGCAGGCCCAACAGTCTGTGCCAGGTAGAAACAGTCAATTGTGCCTACTAGACTTCCGTTTTATTCTCTCCTGACCTTTTATTGATTTTGAAAATTTTTTAGACATTAACTTCTAACTCATCCAAGCGAAATGCCGAGCATGTTACGTCCCATTTAGGCCACGATTCTACACTGATTCCTTGCCGGATTGTCCTGTTGATTTGTGTTGTGTATACCTTTTAAAAAATTCTTCTTTTTTCTTCTTCTTATTTTCCCTCTTCTTCTTTGTAATGGGACATGGGTGGTTTAAGCTCTGAGAGAGCCCTTGGAGTGGCGACAAAGTCACTTCCGGCCTCCTTCAGGGTTAATTGTGGGTCATGAGGCGCAATTCTTCGGCGATCGGGTGAACCCCATTAATTACATCCTTTCAATGTCGAAGCTTGCTTTGCTCTCTCTTGAGAGCAGGTTTACTGTTGGTTTTTGAGGGTTTTTGGGTAGCTCAGCCATTGTACTGTCTGGGCGGGTGGTTGTCAGTCTTGCTTCTTTCTTTTTACTCTTTTACTTCTCTTTTATCTTGCTGTTTCCTCATTATCCACCCTGAGATCACCACAATGGTGAACAGGGTAAATTTCAATTAAACAAACAAGTACTGTGTGATTTTTAGACACATCACAGTGTAAATAATAATGCTTCATATATTATAATTCTCTGTGCAAGTCGGCCAAAAAACTTGTTGAGGTCATACCACAGTGTTTGACTAAGTATTGAACAGAGGAAGAATCTAAATGGCTATCCTTACATGGTCAGCCTCATTTCCTGAATAATCCTATGAAACATAAAGTATACGTCATGTATTAAACTCTATCCATCCAAGAATCCAAGGTTGGTGAGCACTTCTGTTGGGTCTTTTTTCTTTCCTTTCGCTCTGGCTTTTCTTCCATCTTGTTGTTTCCTCTTAGTTAACCCTGAGATCATGGTGGATGGGGTAAATTCCAATGAAACAATCTTTCCATCCAAGGTATATAACAAATTAAAAAAATGTAGATAAAAGGGCTTAAAAGTGAAGCAGAAGTATCTTTGCAAGGACGCTGACTGTTACAAAACAACAAAATTAGTATTGTTGACATGCTTAAATCTAATTACTTATTTTTTGTTTCATCTTCAGGTGTGAAGTCAGCTTTTAGAAGAAAGCGGGATGGCAAACAGTTAATCGGCTCTGCAGAAGACTTGATTGTGGCACCAGCCAAAAGATTAAAGAAAAGCATCACAAAGGCAGTCAATAAACATGCGTTGTCTCTCAGTGGCAATGCCAGCAGCCCCAGCGTTGTTAACCCCACAGTCTCCAAGGACAGAGATTTTCAGGTTTACTCATCCATGGCACTCTCTGTTCCTTCCCTAGCAAATCCTTGAGTGCAGTCAGTCCCATCACCACACCCGCGTCCTGTCTGAGGGGCATGTTAAGGCCACAACTCCAACCATTTTATGTGATCATGGCTCCCTTTTGCGGGAAAGCACCCACCAAGAGTTGGTCACAAGTAGTCAGATATCGGCATCCACTGGTACTTCCCCATTGCAAGCCCATTTTCGTCTCAGGTCTGCAGCAAGAACGGACTGTCCACAGCTTTCCCATGCATCCAGTCTCTTCTCTTCGCCTGTGCTACCAGAAGTTGCACCAACAAAAATGAATCAAGGTTCACATACTCAAACCAAGACAGGTGTTCAAGTCACTGTCAGTTCAGACAAATACTTCTCTCCTGTTGTGTCAACACCTAGCACCAGTCCTTTTCTTTATAAGGATAAAAACTTCTCACCAGCTTGGACTGCCTCTAGTGTAAATTCTTTGACAAATCCAGCAATGGCGTGTCCAAGTCTAAGCACTCCAAATAGCAAATCCTCCAGCATTGACGTGAGCAGTGTATCGGCATTCAGTTCTGATCACATGAAACGCCAACCTGTGGATTCTGCAAACGCCTACAAAGCTCAAGAGTAAAAATTTCAAAAGCAGGAGAGAAAGCAACTGAAAGCATCTCCAGCAATGAGCTCGACAGCTGATGCCATAATGTTCAAGGCTGTTGATAAAAATAAAAATCCTTGCCTGCCGTCCTCAACTGTATCTTTCTTAGAAAATCCCACTGTATTTGTCGCCCAGCAGGCTGCTATTATAAACAATTCCATTGCCTCATGTCAGATAGGCTGTTCTAGTCCCGAGTTGCCAGGCAATCAATGTGATCGGAAACCAGCACCTACACTTAACCATACCAGTCAAGCCCACAGAGTCGTTACTCACAAAAAGGGAGAAGCTTGTGTCCCAAAGGAGGATTCAGATGAAGTCGAAGACGACCTAGATACCAGTAGAGAAGAAGACGACAACAAAGCAAGCACAGATGTAGAAAGCAACAAAAGCTTTTCAGATACCACGGAAAATAACGACTCTGCCTATTTGAGCCAGGCTGGGAGTGACCAAGAGAAGTCTGACACTGTGGATGGCTTGGACTGCTCTCTGAAATCCTCAGACATCTACGACTTTAACACTTCTGAGGATCACATGGAAAATACACCGGCATTGAGTCATGTGAAAACCTCCGGTCCGGCTTTGAATACGGAATCTACCGATAGGATTAAAAGAAAGACAAACGTGCGCTTTCCACCAAAGCTCCCAATAAAGTGGATAAAGAGAAGGACGGCTGCCTTTCAGACAGACTCACCAGTGGCCCAAATTCAAAGTTAAAGAGCTGCCCATAAAAATCAAGTTGCCTGCTGCGACCAACCCTTCAGCTGTCAGTCCGACGTCGCATTCTTCCGCTGGCGGAATAACATCCTCTCCTCAAGATTCAAAAACTGGTGAGGATACGAAAATGAGTTGGTCCACCTCTCTGAATGGAGACCTCTCCCAGCTTCTTGCCTCAGGTAACTGGAACATCCCTGCCCTCCAGAAAGTTTTAGCAAAACATAGTGCAGGAGATCCTAATGGCCTAAATGCTGCCATACAGCAAGTATTGGCTCAAGTGTCAAACCCTTCAACACAGTGTTTTGGCTACCAAAGGAACGCTAAATCCAGTCAGATGCCAGCAAAATCTACGCTTGAAGATAAGAAGGATGTGGCAAAGATCCCCGCTCAAAAGAACGATATGAGACATCAGGTGAAGCCGTGCAAGCCGTTTGATGTGAAAAAGCCACAGAGCATTGAAACGCAGGAAAGCCTTGGTATCAGTACTGCTACAGTTAACAAAGTTAGCCCACCCAACCTTCAACAGAATGATCCTCTAAATTCTTGTGGATCAAAATCATTGTTTACACCAGATCCATGCAGATCAGGGAATGAGAAGCAGCCTTTGGAGACTGGTGGCAGTGAATCAAGCATTGGTCAGGCAGCACCTCGGCTTCCAAGTATAATCACATCAAGTCTGTCAAACGCATCTACTTCTTTGCTTAATGTATCCGTAGCATCTCGACGGGTTCCAACATGACAGCCCAGTGTTCGCCTCAGGGGTCTGCCGTCATGCTGAATAATTTTAACCCGCA
The DNA here is from genome assembly GCA_037039925.1 of Doris montereyensis. Lineage (NCBI taxonomy): Eukaryota > Metazoa > Mollusca > Gastropoda > Nudibranchia > Dorididae > Doris > Doris montereyensis. The sequence continues at coordinate 48,367 of JAXRKP010001943.1, read as the reverse complement.
AGTCATGTCTGTGAACACGCCAATGCCGCCAGTGTCTGTGTCCATTGTCACTAATGTCACCAAGTCAGTGGCAGGTGATACCCAACATAGGTTTCAACCAAACTGTACTGGGCACACAGCAGTTCCTGAACACCCGTCAGAATCCCACTGCCACACAGTTTGTCAATGCTGCTGCGACTGCCACGCAACAGGGTTCCCACCTAGTCAGCCCATCTTCGCAGGGTGCTCAGCTCATGAATGCAATATCCATTCCGGGCCTGAACACTTCGTTGGTCATAGCCAACCCCATCCAGCAAGCGTCGCCTCCAATTCTGTGACCCAGCTATCCCCAGCCATTGCAGGCCAAATCTTGGCTCAGAGCCAGCAGCCGTTGCAGCAGATGTCGCCATCTTTCGTACCAGCTCAGATTCCTAAACAAGCGCCGACTTCTGTTATTGCCAATCAGAGCACGTCAACCACACCTGTCTCTTTGACATTGAACAGCAATTCAGGGAGGTTCCATGCTCACTTCCGCAGGGTGGCCTTTTCGGCAATACGTTCCACAAATCCCCTGGTGTTGCAGAAATACAAACCAATTGTTTTGAGAACAAGGAAGTTTTTAATTTGATTGCGGCATCTCGGGCACCTTCTATCTCCCAAAGCGGTCCCATTGCCAACCCATCCGTATACCCAGCAGGAGTCAATCCCCTTTTAGTGATTCCACAGCCCAAAGCCGCTCCGGTCATGCAATTGCTGAGTTCTTCTCAGCCCTTGACCCCTGCTGTGCCACGCCAAGGGGGAGGTCACCCATCTTTTAAATCAGACTGGTGTTGCAGATCAAAATCAGCAGATTCATAACCTTATTGCAGCAGGATTCAACTCAATTGCCATGCAGCAGGCTTGGAACACAGTCAGCCTTGGTGCTCAGCAGCAGCAACAACAGCAGCAGCAGCAGCAGCAACAGCAACTTCAGCTGCTTCAATTGCAGCAATTGATGTTTCCATTAATTCAAAGCCAGAATCAGAATCTGTCTGGAGTTGCAGGAAATACCAATCAGGCAACAGGGACTTTGACGTCCCAGGCACTCATGAATGCGGTGGTGGCACAGCAGAATTTACAGTTGAGCCAGGTGGTAGATATGAAAACTATCCAGCAGAATCTGTCACCTGTGACAGCACAGACGTACGCCAATCCCGCTTTGTCGCCCGTCGCACAAGGCTACTCAACACCATCCAGCAGATGCCCTCTCCGTTGACAGTCCATCAAGTCAGCACTGGAAATCCCTAGCATGGCTTTAAACCCGCAAGGCACACATGTGCAGAATGCTCTGAACATTTTGCCAACAGGAAAGAGCGACTAACGTTCAAAAGCACGTCCAGCTGATTTACCTTCGACGGCACCTACGCAATCCACTACCACAACCTGTGTCATTGATTTCCCAGAAAACTGATGAAAAGGTGCTAATGATAACCCCTCCTCACAATGTCCCAGCAATCGTATGCCAAGCCTGTGACGACCCCGCCGTCAACAGTCAAAACACCTCAACCTACAAAGGCAGGGTCTAAAAGCAAGTCCAAAGCGAAAAAATCTGAGACTAACAAGATGAAAGATCCTCAGGCAACGAAGGATGAGGAACACATTGCAACCGCAGTTCAACAGATTTTGGCCCAGGCTGTACAGCAGCAAAGAGAACTGACTCTAGCAGCCAAGAACCAGCCCCCACCTCCCCCAAAAGCAGGAGCCGGAAGCGAGATAGTCAAGCAAGAGCGAGAAACCATCAAGCTAACAAAGAGTTGGAATTGGGAAAACTTGCCAGCATTTCAGACACGCAATTGAAAGAACAGCAATTTCCTACAAAGCACCCACTTTAGTTCCCTTTTCTCAGAATTCTGATGAAATTCCGTTTGCTTCTAGTCAACAAGATTTTCAGCCGTCCACGTCAAGTCAGGGAGGTGCTAATAATACTAATAACATGAACAATCATCCTTTTCCTCACCCTGTTCAGCACATTGACACATTTCCATCTGGCGGCGATGTGCATCTCCACGTATCACCACAAACGTCAAAAATCCAAGTCCCTCACACTCACAGACACAGCTGCCGGTCTTGTCGGCGGAGAACAAACGTTAGCAGACAATGCAGGATCTGTGAATGCAGTGTCAAAGAAGAATAGTATATCCCTGAGAGAGCACCTGTCCTCCATTATATTTAGCAAGGACAAGGAAAACGGGAAGAAGAAGCAGGAAAAGGTAGACCAGGCTCAGGCCAAGACTAAGACAAATTGTCACACCCCTCAACCCACCCACGGCCTTGACGAGACGGTGATTCCAGTTGTCAGCCACCCAAGCTGGCAGAGGGAAGAAGGGCTTTCCCAAAACGGACAAGCAAACTACGGGTAAGAGTGAAAATCACGTTTCTCATTTCACCATAGCACTCGTCACCACGCCTTAGATTGTACTGTCTCTGATATTTGTTAAAAAACAACATCTCGACAGCTCTTATTACCTTGATTGTACTGTCTCTGATATTTGGGGTAAAAACAGCATGGTCTGACAGCTCTTATCACCATGCCTTAGATTGTACTGTCTCTGATATTTGGGGTAAAAAACAGCATGGTCTGACAGCTCTTATCACCATGCCTTAGATTGTATTGTTTCTGATATTTGGGGTAAAAAACAGCATGGTCTGACAGCTCTTATCACCATGCCTTAGATTGTACTGTCTCTGATATTTGGGGTAAAAAACAGCATGGTCTGACAGCTCTTATCACCATGCCTTAGATTGTATTGTTTCTGATATTTGGGGTAAAAAACAGCATGGTCTGACAGCTCTTATCACCATGCCTTAGATTGTACTGTCTCTGATATTCGGGGTAAAAAACAGCATGGTCTGACAGCTCTTATCACCATGCCTTAGATTGTATTGTCTCTGATATTTGGGGTAAAAAACAGCATGGTCTGACAGCTCTTATCACCATGCCTTAGATTGTACTGTCTCTGATATTTGGGGTAAAAAAACAGCACGGTCTGACAGCTCTTATCACCATGCCTTAGATTGTATTGTCTCTGATATTTGGGGTAAAAAACAGCATGATCTGACAGCTCTTATCACCATGCCTTAGATTGTACTGTCTCTAATATTTGGGGTAAAAAACAGCATGATCTGACAGCTCTTATCACCATGCCTTAGATTGTACTGTCTCTGATATTCGGGGTAAAAAACAGCATGGTCTGACAGCTCTTATCACCATGCCTTAGATTGTACTGTCTCTAATATTTGGGGTAAAAAAACAGCATGGTCTGACAGCTGTTATCACCATGTATTAGATTGTACTGTCTCTGATATTTGGGGTAAAAAACAGCATGATCTGACAGCTCTTATCACCATGCCTTAGATTGTACTGTCTCTGATATTTGGGGTAAAAAACAGCATGGTCTGACTGCTCTTATCACCATGCCTTAGATTGTACTGTCTTTGCATGATCTGATAAGTGGGACAGTTGTTTTATATATAAAATTGAAATTTCAAACTGAATTTGCTGGAAAAAGTCTAATGTAAAGTACCCACACTCAGAGCAGGGTGTAGGGTAATCAAGAGTAGCATCCTGACTAGGCATACAGTATAAATAGTATAATTTGGTAGTTTGACATCTCTTTTCATGCCGCTGTTTACCTAATACCTTCCTCCAAGACTCCCAAGTCTGAATAAACCTAGTTGCGCATTTTTATGCAGGGTTGACAGGTGTCTGAAAAAATGTACCTGCACTGAGAATTCCGAGTGGCACATGCGCTCTTCCCATCCGGCTACCAGGTGATTTTACCCACGTCCGCAACTTAGGTGATCAAGGGGGTTTTGGTAGGATTAAAAAATTTTCCCAGACTGCCCTGTAAATTTAAGTGGCCAGAGGATCTTTAACGTGTACAAAATGTTGTAATCTGCACGCTGGACCTCCTTGTTTTCATCCGTCTCCGATGGGCTGTGGTATTGATTCACCTAACCTCTTCCCTAAAGATGATGTTTCAACCGTCAAGACTTGAACATAACCTTTTGGTTGAGAAGCTGGCACCTTTTCTCTGGACCACTGAGTCCCCCATATCAGTTACAGAGAAAGAAACAACCCCTGTAACTTGTAGCAAAATTCCCTTTATTTCTTTGTAATTGATTTCCGTCACTACTTTTTCAGCTGTCTAGCTCACCATCTTGCGTTACGATTTATGAAGTAATGGTGATTTCTGTTCTTTGTTGTCTGTCCTAGCTTTAGCCAGTGGAGCTTCCCAGTAGACTGAAAATGAACTTTGGCGACAACAACGCAGCAGGACTGATTTGGTGCCTTGAATGACGGAACAATCTTCCTCCCTTTATCACTGTGTGACGTCAATGGACGGAATGGACTGAAGAGATCACCCATGCATCACCCATGCATCGATGGTAGTCATTTGCATATCCTGGTCATTTGGATTGCAATCAGATATCTGGTTTGCGCCGTGACGGGGGAGTACCATAGCTGAAACAAAAAAAAAGCAATTGAGTTCTCTTCAACTGAAAACTGTCCTCAGTTTAGACAGTTTCATCCACAATGTAACATTATACCATACTTAAAGTGGTAGCTTTTCTTAAAGTAGTGTAATTTTTCCGTTTTGCTAGCGTCAAAGGGTTTGGATCAGGACATGATATATGATATTTTCAAGTGCATGGACTGTGTTGAAGATGGTGGTTTATTTAATGGGCGTGATGAGGCTTTGGTTAGTTTGTCCTGTTCTTGTCTGTGACAAGAACATTATTCCTGTTCTATTTGAATCATCCATAATGGAGTCGTTAAATTGTACATATACATATGTATATATATATATATATATATATTTCGAAAATGTGACATTTTCAAACAAGTGATATCTTGCGCTTCAATGAAAGTGCGGACTTTGAAGTAAATTTATGCTTCTTATGTGTACATTCATATTGTGATTTATGTGTAATCTATTCTCTTCCATTTCATTTCATTTCATTTCATGTTTTACTCAAAAGTATCATGAGAATCTCTGCTTCCCTTCTGCGTTTTACCTATGTTTCGTTTTTTTCCCTCCCATTAGAAAAATTCAGTCCCCACTCCCTCCCCCCTCCTCCTTACCTACCATACTTTCAGCTGATTAATTTTTCTCTCCATGTTTTATAAAATTTACACTGGTACAATATTGAAGGTGCTTTTAGAAATGTTGTTATGAGGCTAGTTACCATGGTGTAAATAATGATTGATATTGTGTACATTAGTCAAGACGTTTGTTTACTTTTATCTTCTCTGTGAACATATGAAATTTGATTGACATACATTGCATAATATTAATATACGCTGAGTGAGTTTCCTCTGCGAATTGTGAGAACATGTTTCAAATGATGCTGTGTTACATCTCCTTCCCCCTTCCTCCCCTCCTCCTCCGTTACATTTTTAGCCATAGCCAAACTTGTCTTGTACACATTGCCTTTCGTTGTTGTCCGTACTTAGGAGTGGGTGGTTGGCGGGTACTGCTGGTAGGTCCTACTTCTCTCCTTTCACTCTTTCACGTCTTTCTTTCATCTTGCCGTTTCCTCTCAATTCATCCTGAGATCACCACATATGGTGGACAGGATGAATTTCAATGAAACAAGTCTATACTTGAATGGTTCATCATGTTGAGGTTTTGACTGCATACAGCTGTCCCCTCTCCCTGTTGACGAAAGTTGGCCATGATTAATATGGCTGAGAGGTGCAGTTTAGAAAACAAAACATTTTGTTCATTATAAATCCTTGTGATTTCATCTTGTCTTTTAATGACTTGAAATGTGATAAAAATGAAAAAAAAGAAAAAGAAACACAACAGCCTGCTCCATTTAAAAAACGTGTTTGATAGTAACTTCATTGTCATTTTGACTGCTTATTTATTTTGTCTTTTTTTCTGTTGGTACTCGGTTTTTTTCTTCTTTTTTTCTTCGTGTGTGTGGATATACTGATCGTTCTCTTTCAGTGTTACCACTTGTGATTCCTTTTATATAAATATATACACACCGTTTTTAATGTCCTTCAACCAACTTGAAATGTAATGCTTTTCTTCCTCTATAAATTATAGCTTTCAATGTTGCTATTCTTGATTTATATGTGCATGCCATGCCTAAGATGGGCTATTTTCCTCTGCATTCCACATGTTGGGAGATTTAAGTGCAATTGATTTGGTTGTAGTGGTTATGTTGTGACAACTATTGTGTATGTGTGTGTGTGAGAGAGAGTGTGTTTAAGTTGCATAATTGATTTCTGGAAAATGAGCCTTGTATGATGTAATTAATTTTAATTCCTAACCTACAGAAGCTTCAAAGTTCAACAGTATTAATTTTATGTGAACCCACACAATTGTATTTTGTCGGTATTTATTTCATTTTCCATTTCAAAGGAAATTCTTCTAGCTGAAAGCAAAAACCCATTTCCTGGCTTTATTAGAGAATTCCCCTGGGAGTTTATGACAATTGATTCACATATTTATCCAAACGTTAGAACAGTCAAACCTTGTGATTTATGATAATAGGTTTGCATCATTCTCGTTCAGTGCCTCCTTGTTACCCTTCTTTTTTTTCTTCTTTTTTCTTCTTCTCCTTCTTTCAGCTTGTCCCACTGTCGCAGGGTGTGCCTCTGTTCTATTGCCACGCTTCTAGCGAATGCCATTTCTCCATAGATGTCGGTCCATTGCATCATTCTCTGTTCTATCTTATTTCTCTCTATATATATACAATCCATCCATCTTTGTTTTAGTCTTCTCTCTTTTGTACTTCTGCCTGACCCCTGCTTCTATCCGTAGTGTTCTATTCTACCCCTGTACTTCTCTGTTCTATTACCCCTGTACTTCTCTGTTCTATTACCCCTGTACTTCTCTGTTCTATTACCCCTGTACTTCTCTGTTCTATTACCCCTGTACTTCTCTGTTCTATTACCCCTGTACTTCTCTGTTCTATTACCCCTGTACTTCTCTGTTCTATTACCCCTGTACTTCTCTGTTCTATTACCCCTGTACTTCTCTGTTCTATTACCCCTGTACTTCTCTGTTCTATTACCCCTGTACTTCTCTGTTCTATTACCCCTGTACTTCTCTGTTCTATTACCCCTGTACTTCTCTGTTCTATTACCCCTGTACTTCTCTGTTCTATTACCCCTGTACTTCTCTGTTCTATTACCCCTGTACTTCTCTGTTCTATTACCCCTGTACTTCTCTGTTCTATTACCCCTGTACTTCTCTGTTCTATTACCCCTGTACTTCTCTGTTCTATTACCCCTGTACTTCTTACCCCTTCTTTTCATGTGTCCAAACCATTATAATCACATATTTTCTATGAATTTGGTTCAGGCCCTAGGTTTTTACCCTGCGGATATTCACATTTCTTTCTATGTCTTTCCTTTGTAGTCCCAAGAGTTCCAAACCAGAATCCTCATCTCTGCCTTTCTCCAAATCTTTTTCTCTAGCTTCTTGGTCAGTGGCATTGTTTCTAATCTATACAGCGTAGCTGGTCTTATGGCTGTTTTGGACATCATCCCCTTCACCTTGTTCTTGTTACCTTTCTACTGCCCATCAATTGTTATGAAGAGTTGCAAAAACTCTATTGCTATTACGCCATGAGCAGGCAGAGAACAACAGAGCACGCAGTGTTAACATTTTTTGTTTTCCTCACTAATGTTAACAGTTATAATGCAATTGCTCGAACAAGATCATTTTTCCATGTATGTATAACATGGTTTGATCGTTCATTTTCCGACTGAATCAATTATTTACGCAAGGCTTACTTTGAAGATAAGTGCCTTTGAAACAAAAACAAAAACCTAGTCGTCAAAGTCGTAGAACCTCGGTACATTACCTTTTTTTTTACCTTCTTATTCCCATCATTGTTACTCATCAAGTCTTGGCTCTGCCATAGGAACGAGCCATGCTTTTATTTCCCCAAATACAGCGTGCAAGAAAAAGTTTAAAAAGTGGGTACTGGATTCAAATTAAGCAACAGAGTCTAGACAGTTGTTGAAGTATGGCCTAGAGGCAAGCCATAAACTAATCGTCCCTTTAAAAAAAATGTTTGTGATGTGTGTACCATAACTGGATTCATCTTGTTCCACTTTTATTTTGTTTTTGTTTTGTTTTTTTGTGTGTAATTAGTCGCCTTTGTATCGTGCTCTGTACACTGCCATGTGATAGGTATTCCACCCTTGCCCTGTATTTAGTTTTGGTTTTGTTTGTTTGATTAGAACATTGGCGCTTTGGTTTTATGCTAATTGCTGCTTTATCAGCTTGCTTTACACCTGTGTGGTGAAGTGCAGGGCGAAAGCCAAATGCAGTTTGTATGTGATTAACAATTTTTTTTTAAAGAACTTCATGATTAGGAGAAAGAGTTGTGTGAAAGTTTGTCATTTGTTCCAGAGGGACACAGGAAACGAGAACAATATCCATACAACATCTACATAATGCTCGTGGTTTCAGTGTTTGTTGACTGAATGATATTGTGCCTCAATTGTTGTAAACTTGATGTCATAAGTGTGAAGTATGAAAAGGGGAAACACATTTATTTTTAGTTAATAATGAGATAAAAGAATTCAAGTAGAGCTAATTTAAGTGGTGAAGTGCTAAGAAGATTTTTGCTTTTCTAGTTTGACGTTTTTGTTTTGTTTTGTTTGTATATTTCACTATAATTTGTATAATTGTTGTTGTTGTTGTTGCTGGTGGCCAAAATCTGTTCTCTGACATAAAGTTTATTGTAGGCATACCTTTTCTACACATTTCCACCTGGGTCGCCTGGTCAAGGCAAATCTGTGACTTGTCTTTTGCTTCTTGAGTGCAAGTGTATTTTGGGTAGTGTGAGCTTGAAAAACTTCAGCAGATACATCGTTTTGCCATTGACAATGACTGCAATAAGTAGGTGGAACGACCATAGAGACTATACAATAGGAAAACACTTAGTTGTCAGTAACGTCAGATAGGTCATTTATGATAGGACATCAGAATGGTAATGGTATTGTATGACAGTGATCACAGCAATTGATATTCATTTATTATTTATTTTTGTAAATATAATTTATGTGCCATTTGACTGCTATGTATACCATTTGTTGTTGGTGAGAGAAGTTTGGAAAAAAGAGGGATTATTACTATTACCTGGCAGAATATCATGTATTGAAGTTTCTTCTCTTTTCCTCTTAAAGTTAATCATGGCATGATTTGTTATTAGAAAACTGACATCTGTCTGTGCCCTGCTTTCCAAGCATGTAAGCTAGTGCTTTATTATTATTATTATTATTATTATTATTATTATTATTATCCCCTCCATTTATCCCTCAAGGTCAGATTAAAATCACCTCAGGTGTAACCATTTCTAATGTCTCTAGAAAATCTGCCTTTAAAGAAAGAATCCATGGCTAGCTAAACGAATGCAACTTATTCTTCTGTTTAGGGCTACCGGTATGTGGAAAGAAAGGAGACATGGATTTGCCCGTAGTATATTTCTATATTGGACTTGTTGGATTTTTCGAATAGGGATTTCTATTGTCACTCTCCAGGTTAGGCGGGGGAGTTTGGCGGTGCTGCTGATAGGTTCTACTTCTTTCCTTTCCTTCTTTCACTTGCTGTTTCCACCCTGAGACTGAGATCACTACATATGTTGGACGGGGTAAATTTCAATATAACAATAACTCCAGGTTAGGTGGGAATGTTTGGAATGTGATAATAATGGTGCTCTGGTTGATATACTTTTTCCTTGGCTGTCCATAATATTGTAAGATAAGGTAAGAAGAATATTTATATTGCGCCTTCCCTCAGAAGAGCTCAAGGCGCATTACAAGCAAAATGATTACACAGACATGACATGCTATCGCTAAAACATTTTACATAAAACAGATGCATCAATAAAAAATAGTATCACAATCAATTCAGTAAAAGCAAGCAATTCAATAAAATTCATGTGTTGGAGAAGTAGTGGGTCTTCAAGCGAGATTTCAGTATATTCAAAGACTGCAGACTGGACGTCCCATGGTAAAACCTTGGTTCTTGTTTTTTTCAAAGCCTATCCGCAGCTGCTAAACTTTCTTGACATCTACTGTATTACGGCAGACACAGGGTCAATCAATTCCAATATGATAATGAATTCATTAGGCGAAAAGAAAATCGTGCATGTCTGAATCCTATTTAAAGTGAGGTAATGATATAAGATAATATGAAAGCTCCATAGGAATAAAGACGAGAAAAAAACACAAGGAATAGACAGAAAAAATCCTGGCCACCATGGGGATCAAGCCTGCGACCTCTGCGTTGGCACCCATTGCCTCGCCATGAAAAAAAGCGTGCTACCAACTGAGTTAACAAGGGAGTGTGGGGGCTTCCATATTATCTTATGTCATTACCTTCACTTCCGACATGCCCCTTGCCTCACTGTTTGTGTGTATCTACGTTGAATGCTATTTAGATGCTCTTGTGATAACAAAAGTAAAAGAGATGAGCAGCTGACATCTAGATGCTGCCTTGTTTTTCTGGCATTGACTCAGAGAGTAAAACTAGTAGATTGGATATAGTAAAAATGTTCTCTTTCCATTCATTTAGCTTCAATAACTCGTCATCACCCCAGTTTACAATGAATCGTTCTACGTTGACGAGTTCCCCGTTTGAGAAATCTCATTTTTGTAAAAGTTTTTAACTTTCTAAAACGATATAGATATGTGAATATGAAAAGCACACTTATTTTCGTATTTTTAATGTGACTCAAGAGCTGTTTGTACACATGAGGAGATATTATAACTATAACACATGTGACGAATAGTGATTACATCCAAAATTTTGTGAAAACTGGGTTGCACAGAACATCATACTGTAAGCCGAGGTGATTGACTAGTCAAGGCTTATCGTGACCTGGGATGATGGTCTGTTTGCAGGAGACTAACTGTGAACTTTGTTTTTATTGCACAGATAGGAAGAAATCCATGATCAGGAGAACGGTTGTGTTGCCACAGGACCTGTATACATTGTATATGGGAGGTTTTTAGTGAACTGCGATTAAATACAAAGCTTGGAAGTTTGTAGCCATTTACTGATTTAGAACTTTTTTACATCTTATGTGTGCGTGTGTGTGTGCGCTTGATACAAATACATCTTTTGCAAAAGGGTTACGACTAGTGTGATGTGATTTCCTGAGGTATTTTCTATTTATTGTCATGGTTCTCTTTTTGCAATCCCTGCCCTCTTTAGTTTTCTTTTGTTTTTTTCTCTTTTTGCTCTTGCTACTATTTTGATTGATTGATTGATTTATTTTGCAGTGTGAAAGGCTACTACAAGTGGGTTTGTGATGATCTCCTTTCTTTACGTAGCGTTTGTCCGCTTAAGTAGAAGTGTAGAAAACAGTTGTCGTGCGACTCTTTTGTTCAGCTTGTGTATTGCAGTCTTCAAGTCATGTACATATTCTGGCTTTTATTTATACTCATACACTACACCAAATGATGTGCTTTCATATTGTTTCAGTTTTCTCCCTTAAACGAAATAAATGGCTTTACCCCCTTTGCTTGCCCGTATTCATTTTGCAATATCTAAGCGCTGTATAAGTTCAATTTGAACGTACAGCATTGTGTTTCCAATTTTGTCTTGTTTCTTTTTTTCTTCTTTTATTTATTGTAGGTTTTGGTTGTCTTTTTCTATTTATTTATGACTTTTCTCATTCGCTCCATTCATTGTCTTAATTTGTTTGTGCTTTGGTTAGTGATCCTCCATGTGATCGCATTGGCTCTGCTTAGCTAAGCTACCTGTAGTTTGTTAACATCTTTTTACTGAGATTGTCTTGCATGGCAAGTAGCAAGCATAATTTGATATGCGTTTATTGTTTCTCATCTGATCCTAAACTTTCATGTAGATAATCAGTGTTGGGAATTGACTGTGTATCCTTGTGTAGGTGTGACATTTAACTTTGTCACAAGAGCAAATTTTGATTGTGTGCATTGTTAATGGTCCACTTTGAACTCATTGAATGTTTTAGAATCCTTTAGTTAAGTGTTGGTGGAAGTTATTAATTCTATTCATCAGGTCTGTCATCTTTCAAAGCTTATCCATTCGGTGCTAGCTAGAGAGCTTTAGGGGATAGAAATTGGTAATGGATGCTGCGAGATACTGAACGCTGTGTTCTGATATCTCGTTTCTCTGGTCTATCTGTTGCTTTGCTTTTTCTTCTCCAATGCACGAAAGGACTGTTGTCAATGGTGTCAATGTCAAGTGCATTCCTTTTTAGGTCTGTCACAAAAGTGGCTCTTCTTAGCATACTCATCTTTTTTCTTCTTCAGCATTTCTTAATTTCACTTCAACATGTTGCTCCCTAGGTAGTTAAGCTTTTCACTGACATTCGTCCTCCCCAAAGCTTTTAATAATTTTTAAAAATGTTTTATTGTTGCATTTGTGACTGACACATCCGCTTCCTGTCCAGGTCGTTGTTGTTGCTTTGTTGTTTTATCTTTTCATTGCTACAGGAAGCGATTCAAATGGCATTTTTACACATCTTCTTGTATTGTATCATTTACTGTCCCCAACCCCCACCCCTACCCTGCCCATTCTCATTCCTCCCAATTCAACCCAGTCAAGTCTTTTTATTTCATTGTAAAAAACAGCTTTTAAAAAAGTTATTATAATTATTTATGTGACTCTTGTTTGCCATGAACTTTTACACTGATAATTAATTATATACATAATTATTTTAATTGTATATATATGTGTGTGTGTATGTGTGTATATATGTATGCATGTGGTGTGTATGTGTGTCTGTGTGTGCAAACGTGTGTGTGGGCGGTTCATGTAGGTGCTGCTTCTTTATCTTTCCTCTGTCACTTTTCTTTTATCTTGTTGCTTTCTCTTAATTCACCCTGATATCACCGCATATGGTGGACAGGGTAAATTTCATTCAATCAATCAGGCATACTGGTGTGTGTATGTATTATGTGTGTATGTATGTGCGTATATATGTAGATACGCATGTGTATTTGTGTTATAAATGTAATACATACACACACAAACAGACACATAATATTTGTATGTCTTTTGTATATATAATATGCGTATCTATGTGTATAATAAGGAACATTTATAATGATATATATGCATACATATATGATATATATGTATTTAAAGCGCATATATATATATGTATATATATATATATATATATATATATATATATATATATATATATATATATAAATATATAAATATTCATGTATGAGTATATTAATATTACTTAGCTTACAGTGATTTTATGTACTCTTCTTTGCTTTCACTTTCAACAATTACATTTTTTTTTTAATGTAATATGAACAAGTCTTGTGTATCATAGAAAACCGTTTGTATGTATTATGAAAGTAAACTATGTTATTGTTTTACAAACAAGATTATTTGTTTTTCCCCTCATCTAAATGAATGGACTTGAGATGTGGAAGACAGGGGACAGAAGGAAGCCCTACACTCCGTTTATTCTCCCAATAGAGATTTTTCTCTCTCTCTCTCTTTCTCCTCTCTCTTTCTCTTCCTCTCTCTTCCTCTCTCTCGTTTCTCCATTTTAAACTCTGTAGCTTTCTCATTTCTTGCAAACACATAATTTTTATTGTGTGAAAGTTTATTGTTGTACAAACTTCCTTTTTTTTTCTATTCTTCTCCTTCCTTTTTCACATTTCCCTTACTACAGTACTAATCCTGTTTCTTGTCATAAGGGAAAGACATAAATAATATTATACATACTACAATACATTTATTATATATAGTATAAATTATGAAACTTGTGATTCTTTTCTTTTCCTTTAAATGCGGTTGTGCTGAGTGCAATGTTGATGGATCATTTTGTTTACATTGTTTCAACGTTTGAATATTTTTCCTTTCTCATTTGAATAAAATTGATGTAGGAAGAGGAAACAAAATACGACTTGGTTTGATTTCTCTCTTTTTTTCCTTTTCATTTTTTAAATCAATGAAACACTCACAATTATTCTGTTTGTGTCACATGTCTGTGTGTGGTGTGACTTTTTCCTTTGTGTTTGGTCTTCCTGTATCTATCCCATTATATAAATTCAGAGATAACAGTCTGATAATAAAATAAGAATAAACAAATCGAAGAGCTAACCAAACCAACTTCATCTTCTTTAAAAAAGAAAAAAAAACATTTTCTTATAATAATAATAGACATTCTGTCATGACATGAGACGTCTGATACTACAGCATAATGGCTGTCCTGAAAATCATGCCTTGAAAAGGACTGGCAATCCCTGAGTTTTCAGTTGTAGCCATATGACTTGTTCTTTTCAACCCTGGGCTGCAGTGGAAATCAATGTATCAATAATTTGTAAGTTTTCCCTCATATTGGAACCTAATCATAGGATAGTTCCTTTTTTTCTTTTTGTGAGGAAAAATATACACATATTATGTACATAATGTGACGTTGGTGGCCGAGTGGTGAGAGTGCCGGGTTCGAATCCTGACAAAGCCAGGTCTGACGTGTTCCTTGGGAAAGACACGTAACACATATTTCCTTACTCGATCCAGGTGCAGAATTGGTACAAGCACTAGCTTGGGGAGTAAAACCTGTGTCAGACTAGCGTCCTGTCCAGGGGGTGATTATTATCATCTGTTCCGTTTCACGCTATAGAAACCGGGATAAGATCTGGCTCTGTGGGCTGTAATGGTCCTGAAGAAACTTGACTTTACTGTGTACATAATAGAAATATTCTGTCTGAAGGAAGACCCACACAATAAACCTCTTGATTCAGACCCAATTTCCAAAGCCAGTCCACTACCACTGAATTGATTTCTGTTTTCCCAACCTCCCTACTTTAGCATTAACACTAGTGTGGAGTTTTGCTGTACAAAGTTTTTAAGTACATGTAGATGAACGATGACTTTTCTGAAGAAAGAAATTCCCGAACAAACAACAATAAAAATGATACCACAAGGTAGTAGTAGTGTCGTCAACATAATTGTTTTTATTAATGAAGAGTTCATCATTTTTGTCCATTGTAAGATGGGAAACGCAATGAAGTTTTTGCTTGAAGCAAATGAGGAAGGCAATACAAGTACGACTGACTTATATAGCATACATACAAAAGAAAAGAAAAGGGCATGAAAAGAAATAAAAACAACAAATTGTAAATATTGTTCTTCAATGCCCATAAAGCACACACACACGCACACACTGTGAAGTGATGCAAGAAACTTTGATGACTGAAATGAACATAAAAAATCAGTGGTGTTACCTTAAATTTATGTCTTCCTTTCATTCATTCATGGTTTCTATAAATACACATAGTTTGACAAACTTGGGAAAACCAAATCTATATTTAGTAAATAAACTTGTTTCAAGACAAGACCATTAAAACAGGTGATAATAATCACCCCTGGACAGGAAGGATGCTAGTCTGACACAGGTTTATACTCCCAAACTGGTGCTCGTAACCATTTCGCACCTGGGTTGATCGGGGAAATGCGTGTGAAGTGTCTCTCCCAAGAAACACAGCGGTGGGCCTGGCTTTACCAGAATTCGAACCCAAGACCTCATGATCCCGAGTTCAGCAGCCTGACCACTCGGCCATAAATCTATATGTAAGGGGAGTACAAAGGAAGATGCATCTAATGTCTTATACGATAAAAGATTTAAACGTATCATTATCAGCTCTAAATCGCTTATGTCTCTATTTGATGAATCGCACATGAACGCGCATTCCCTTTCACATCTACTCTTAATAATTTTTCTAATGAGAAAGTTTTGGCCTATTCTTCCTTGTTTTTTGTTTTCTGTATACAAATTTCCGTTATAGATATTATATAATCTCCCTAATTGGGAAAGTTTCACTAGAATTACATGCGATTTGCCATGAGAAAGCAATGTGCATTGCCCCTCACCTAAATAGAGATCAGGTTTCTCCCAAATTTCTACTATTCTCAACATTCTTCAACACACAGCAAATTGTTCTCTTCTATATCAAAGGACTAGTTTTCATAAGCATTGACTTTTCACTCTTTCAAAACATGGCAACAGTTAGTACAATGTATCAGTCTTAACATCGCATAGTTTCAAGTTTCATTATGATATTTATATTATTTACATTATTTAGGGATTGTTTCTCTTTTTATATACCATTTTATCAACAACATGGAGAGGTTATGGTGATATTCTTAAAGAAAGTCAGTCAACAATGTCATAGTAATAACAATAGCAGCATTTTATCCATGTGAATTAATAGAATGATAAAATCAAAGTACTGCTAATTGCTAACAAACACACAAAAATCAGATGGGAAGGAAGAAAGATTACAATTATTTGTGTACAAATTTTTACTGTTACTCAACAGTGCATAAAGATCGAAATCGTTCAATTTCAATGTTTAGGAAAGAAAGACCAATGTGCTGGACAAACAACAACTTTCATAATATACATTATACATTATTTACATGCTTTTTTCATACAAAGATGTACTAACTAAAAAAAACAAAAAAACTCACATGTATCAAACATTTACACTTTATACATAAATCAACATATAATTTGGTGAGATTAATACGGGTGGAAAATGTCTCAGAACAGAGAGACCAAACTGGGTTTTCATAGAATAATCAGCATAGAAAATCAAGAAAAGTTTCATTTAGAATTTTGTTATAAGAGGAAGTCTCATCTTTTGACGAGAGCTGATTGAAAAACAATAGAATTGAATCAAGCAACCCATCCATCAACAAAAGCACCATGTCAGTAAGTACATCATGTACAAGTTTATCAAATTTTCCATGGTGCATTCAATAAGTTAGAGCTTTTAGAATGATAAGAAGAATGTTTTCAACATATAAAGTGACAGACAATGATATTTAAGGATGATGATATTTGCTATCTACATGTCAAAATGTGCCGTTTTTTTCATGTTTCTGACTGTCAGTCAGCACACTTCAATCAAACATCAAATACCCAAAACAACAAAAATTAAAACCATAACCCAAGATCTGACTGACTTCTTCTTTGCCTTCTTCATAATAGCTGACAAACTCAATTCTTGAGTATTGCTGTCAGCGCACAAGTATTTTATAATTTAACCCAACAATATTAATCCAGTTTTGGTTTTAAAATGATGTGTTTCTTTCTGTTTTTAAAGTCTTCAGGAATTACCATAAGAGAAGAACCTATAGAGATGGATGTCATAATAAATAAGGAAGGTAACATTTAAAAATTATTAATTTAAAAAAAAATCTGAATTGAAAGTTTGAAAAAAAATCCTCACTAATCAAATTCCAAAATGCTAATCATGACGCCACACTACTGCCTGATGAAGGGATCAGTTGTTTTCTCTCTTTTCTTTTTCTTCTTTCTCTCTATGAAATATGAACTTTTCCTTTGATTTCATTTGTTATCATCTCTAAACAAACATCTCTACTGCACCCTATCTTCTTAGAGAAAAAGATTTTTTGTTTCTCTGATCAACCATAAGACAATGGTTTTATTCTTTTGAAAATGGAATTTTAATTCAAACAGTATTTGGAGCTAATTATAACATTATTACTGTATAAAGGATTGTTTAACATGCAGAATGGCATATTATTATGCAAGACCTCTGACTTTTTGCCTTTATCTCTTGTGGAACTGGGTTCTAGACCCAGCCTACCTGGATGCAGCAGATGGTTTTGACACAAAGAGAAATCTGACAAATATATTCATACTTGTGGATGGGGTTTTTAAAATCCGGCCTTTGTAGACCTAAATGCAATCATAGAATGATTTAAATATAAATAAATAAATAAATAAATATGTCAAACCTGCCAACACTGTCCGGCATCCTTTGCCTTTCCATGAAAAGAAAGAAAGTAGTTAGCTTGGTTGGTAGTGCGCTCTTTTCATGGCAAGGCAAAAGGTCCGGACGCATAGGTCGCCAGTTTGATTCTGTTCACGCCCAAGATTTGTTTCTGCCTTTTCCTCAGTATGTTTGTCTTATCTTTGTTCCTACAAGCTTTAACTCTCATTTCGTTTTCAAACAAAATTTACCCCCTGGTCCAAGTAGGTGGAACACACCTAGTCCCATCAGAAACAGATGATAAAAAGGAGGTCCCATGTGCAGATCACAACACTCTGTGCACGTTAAAGATCCCTTGGCTGTTTACAGGGGCAGTCCAAGCAAAATTAAAAACCCTACAAAAAAACCCTGAGATCACCTTAGTTGTGGATGTGGGCAAATCAAATCAAAAGAAATCAAACATTTCATGTTTTTGTTTATCCCTATCAACATGCCCTTTGCCTCACTGTTTGTCTTTACATGCCACAGCTTGACAGCTTAGGATAAATTCTAATCTGATTTGTCAGGTTGAAATCGACTTTGTGGTTGACACCTATCTAACCCTGTGACTTTGAGACTATAAATAGATTTTCAATGAGTAATGTTCAAAGACAACACTTTTCTTTTTCGACAGTAAACGTTTCAAGCGGTGTAAGTCTAAAATTAGTAACACCCCCCCTTTTTTAACATCAGGAAGCCCCTATGCTTCATCAATTTAGGATACCGTGGCATAAGAACCAATAGAAACCCGTATAATAACCACATGAGCAATCCGTGTATCCCTATTGGATCAAGATTTTAACACTTGCACACCGTGTATGTCAGTGAAAATAGATTAAAATGCACGACATCATTTTCTTTGATTTTCTCAAAACATCCAAAATTGGACTTGCACCGTTTGCAGTTTTCACCGTGGACATGGTGTCTTTACTTTCAGGTATTATGTAAGCAAGCCTCTTTAGCATATCACATCATTGAGCTGAATCAAATACAGAATACACGTATTTCAACCGTATTTCAAAGTTGCCAAAGCACTGTAATATGGACATATAGAAGCTTGGCCATTCGATTGGTATAGTATACACATTGAATTACCAAAGTTCTAACATAAATACACGTATTGAAGCTACACACTACACGCCAGTCACACACATGCACACACACACACACACACGCACACACACACACATATCCTCACAGACATACACACACAAAGCTTGGACAAAATGAAACCCATCTTGTGCAAACCATCCAACAAGTAACAACAGCCTCTGGTCAGTCACAGAGATAGAAAAAACTTTTTTGTTTGTTTGTTTTTGTTTTCTTTTAGGAATGTGGCTTTTAGGATGCAACCCCCCACACCATACCCTTACCTCCATTATTATTACAGAGAGGAATATGTGAGGTAACACATATGGAGTAATATTTATCACTATCTGCTGCTACATCTACTACTACTGCTGTTGCAACCTTTACTACTACTACCACTACTATTACTACTACCACCACGACTGTTGCTACTACCATGACTGCTGCTACTACCACGACTGCTGCTACTGCTATTACTACTAATACTACTATTATTACTACCACTACTGCTGCTACTATTACTACTAATTCTAATATTACCACTACTGCTGCTACTACTATCACTACCACTACTGCTATTACTGCTACTACTACTACCACTACTGCTACTACTACCACTACTGCTGCTATTAATACTACTACTACTACTACCACATTACAACCACTACCACTACTACCACTACTGCTGCTACTATTACTACTACCACCACTACTACTGTTACCACTACTATTGCTACCTTAACTACTACTACTACCACTACTACTACTACTACTACCACTACTACTACCACTACTGCTACTACCACTACTGCTGCTGTGTACTCCGTCTGCAGCTGCCATTGTTGCTATTGTTGAAAATACAACTGGACTATTATTACTTCTCTTATTTTAATTACATCTGCTCCTACTGCTTATAACGTTATGAAAAGAATTTGAAATAAGAAATGAAAGGCTTGTAGATGTTGTCAATATGTATTTTATATCTCTGCATTTTGTATTTAAAAAGTGAAACCTTTTTCAAATGAAACAGGTTAGTTTTTGTTATTTCTATTCACAATACACTTGGGGGACTTCAGAAAATTAATTTTCTCCCTTTCATGGATATGAAACAGTGATCATTTTCCCTTCCTTTTCAAGAGGCGTTTAAGCAACAAAAGACACTTTACAATTATGTCCATGTTTTGTTATTTTCCCCTTCACATTTTAAAACACCAACAATCGTTGCCAAATTTGACGCAGTAAATAAACTGACAACTGCTTCCTCGTGGCAAACTGAAACCCAAGATAGCATTAATTACAACAATGAAAATGAAAATAGTATTTACATTTTATCCCAAGTTTTGCCAACATCTCCTCCCCCCCCCCCTCTCTTTAAAAACAATGCAAAAAAAAAACAAACCATAATGGAAACAGAGTGGAAAACCAATGGGGTGTTATATATAATCATAAAAAGATCAGATATTACAAGAAGCCATCTTTGGGTGCATGGTAAGTGTCTACAGTAACTGAAACCTTTCACATTTGTTCATTTGAAGTTGTGTTGTTCGTACAAGGAATAATAATATTAATAACAACAATAAAATCAAATATGAGCAGCAACAAAGCCAACAAAAACTTGAAGCAAAGACTTGAAGCAGGGGACTGAAAGAAGTGATTTTAAAGCATTTTTAGTGAGATGAAAAAAAACCACACACACACACACACGCATCACCTTTAAAACAAACACTCAATCTACAAACACACTCATCTTTGAACCAATCAATCAATGTACAAAGACACACACACTCATCTTTGAAACAATCACTCTATGTACAAAAACACACAAATACCCATCTTTGAAACAATCAAATCAATCTACAAAAACACACATATACCCATCTTTGAATCAATCAATCTACAAAAAAACACACACACACACACACCCATCTTTGAACCAATCAATCAATCAACAAAAACACAGACACATCTCATAAAGAAATATACACAGACTTTAGTGTATAAGTATAATATAAAGTATAATTTTCCATTGTTAACTTGCAGATTTAACACCACTTAGTTCATGGACACACTTGAACCCGTGAAATGCGGTGCTAATGTACACCTGGGTTTAGTTAAACATATCATATAGATGTATATATATATATATATATTTATATATATATATACATAAATACATATATATATATATTACATATATAAAATACACATATAATGTATATATATATATATATATATGTCATGACATTAATAACAATATTATGCTTGAGGGACAAAGAAGGATATAGAATGAACAGCAATAAGAAGATCCAATAATATAAACACCTATTTGATGTGCATTGTTGTTGTAAAGAAACAAAAACAACGCTGAAATCTTTTCATGGAGGTAGAGGAAGGGGTGGTGAGGCCCCAGTAACACTAGTAGTTCTAGTAGAAGCCCAGCGAGGCCAGTAACACTAGTAGTAGCAATACTCATTTAATGCTGTACAAGCTGGGCTTTGACATTTATACGTTTCGGTAGGTAAGGGATGGGTGAGCGCTTATTGACTTAAAAGAGTGCCGGTAGAGCAGTCGGTAGAGTATCCCGTATACATGTGACTTAAAAGTGGGAAAATGCGTATTAAGTGTCTTTCACAAGAACACAACATTTTGGACCTAACTTTGCTATGATTCGAACCTGGGACCTCATGATTTCCAGTCCGGCAGCCTAACCACTTGACCATCGACGCCACATAGGGTTACAAAAGAAGTGCAAAAAGTTGGACATAAGTGATAGGGTTACAAAAGAAGTGAAAAAAATGGACATAACTGATAAGATGATAAAAGACGTACAAAAAGTTGGACATAACTGATAGGATAAAGTGATAAAAGAGGTACAAAAAGTTGGACATGAGTGATAAGATAAAGGGTGATAAAAGAGGTACAAAAAGTTGGACATAACTGATAAGATAGGGTGATAAAAGAGCTACAAAAAAGTTGGACATAACTGATAAGATAGGGTGATAAAGAGGTACAAAAAGTTGGACATAACTGATAAGATAGGGTGATAAAAGATGGTACAAAAAGTTGGACATAACTGATAAGATAGGGTGATAAAAGAGGTACAAAAAGTTGGACATAACTAATAAGATGATAAAAGAGGTACAAAAAGTTGGACATAACTGATAAGATGATAAAAGAGGTACAAAAAGTTGGACATAACTGATAAGATAGGGTGATAAAAGAGGTACAAAAAGTTGGACATAACTGATAAGATAGGGTGATAAAAGACGTGCAAAAAGTTGGACATAACTGATAAGATAAAGTGACAAAAGAGGTGCA
Organism: Doris montereyensis; assembly: GCA_037039925.1. Lineage (NCBI taxonomy): Eukaryota > Metazoa > Mollusca > Gastropoda > Nudibranchia > Dorididae > Doris > Doris montereyensis. The sequence goes on along the minus strand of JAXRKP010001943.1, from coordinate 26,169 downwards.
AAAAGTTGGACATAACTAATAAGATAAAGTGACAAAAGAAGTGCAAAAAGTTGGACATAACTAATAAGATAAAGTGACAAAGAAGTGCAAAAAGTTGGACATAACTAATAAGATAAAGTGACAAAAGAAGTGCAAAAAGTTGGACATAACTAATAAGATAAAGTGACAAAAGAAGTGCAAAAAGTTGGACATAACTAATAAGATAAAGTGACAAAAAAGTGCAAAAAGTTGGACATGAGTGATAAGATAAAGTGACAAAAGAAGTGCAAAAAGTTGGACATGAGTGATAGGGTTACAAAAAAAAAGTGCAAAAAGTTGGGTATAACTGATTTAAGTGATAAGAGGTACAAAAGTTGGACATAACTGAAAAGATAAGGTGACAAAAGAGGTAGTGCAAACTGAAAAGATAAGGTGAACATGACACCAAACCATTTATCATTTCCTTCCCTCCTGCCACTGCTCAGCAAAGACAATTTTTCTTCTTTTTTTTAGTGACTTATGCTTAAAAAATGTATTTATTTTTTTCTCAATGACTTTTGTTCCATGTAGGATTCTCGTCTGAAAGGCAACACATATTATACAGGCATGAAATAATTTATCAGAGGATGTTTTAACATGTCATAAAGGACTAGAAAGAAGAAACACTGCACAACACAGCAAATCAGGGGGAACACAGCACAAATGGAATGAGTCTATTTGAGGCATGAAGAACAAAGAAAAAAAAGTGTTTATTTTTTTAACATTATAATATTATCAACAATATTATGTTCAAGAGCAATTCATATTTCAATGTTTACAACATACTTACATATAGATTCTATATACAATATATAGGTAACTGTTCTGAAGTAGAAGGCAGGAGAAGCATAAAAATAAAAAAAAACAAAAACGTACATATCTTTTATTCTTTGATAGATAAAAGTTTCAGTTTTCTTTTTAAATGAAACTTCATAATACTTCATCACAATTGGAAAACAAGCAATGTAGCACGCACCCCCCCCCCCACAGACACACGCACAAACACAACTTTCACAATTCGAATGACACCAATTTCACAGTGGCCCAGACGTAAAGATGTAAGTGATATTACAGAGCTTCATTATTGCCATGATAAGTTTGCCTAATTACCGTATTCTGCTTTTAAGTCATCAGTGTTAAAGAAAAGAAAC
>JAXRKP010001943.1:0-20000 GCA_037039925.1 Doris montereyensis | reverse complement strand
GGACCTACCAGCAGAGCCCGCAAACTGCCCGCAGGCTGATTGACTGGTCTAAGGACATAACTGCATAAAACACTTGCATATTATTTGAATAACATCCCTTCCAGAAGATAAAACGTCAGTTTCTCCCGGGCACTGCCATGTCTTGTCTCCTGGGCAGTGAAGGGGTTAAGTGGTGAAGGTAAGAGAACAGAAGAGAGTACTGTACTGTAATCCTCTTGCCATACCAAACCTGTCATACAGTACATTCATTGCATGAGATTCAAACAGACCAAATGAAACCTGTCATACAGTACATTCATTGCATGAGATTCAAACAGACCAAATGAAACCTGTCATACAGTACATTCATTGCATGAGATTCAAACAGACCAAAATGAACAAAAGATAGAGACATCCTTATCAGTGAAATGAACTGAAACCTGATGTTGTATGATTCAATCTCCTGCAAAAACAAAATAAAACAGCCCATATTTAATAATAATAATAATAATAATAATAATAATAATAATAATAATAATAATACTAATAATAATAATAATAATAATAATAATAATAATAATAATAATAATAATAATAATAATAATAATAATACTAATAATAATAAAAAGAAGTTTGCTTAAGAAAATGGAACAACATTACAAGTGTGAAGACGATAACAGTTCAGATCACCAAGTTGGAAATAGAACAACGTTACAAGTGTGAAGGCGATAACAGTTCAGATCTCCAAGTTGGAAATAGAACAACGTTACAAGTGTGAAGGCGATAACAGTTCAGATCTCCAAGTTGGAAAGGGACAACGTTACAAGTGTGAAGGCGATAACAGTTCAGATCACTAAGTTGGAAAGCGGAACAACGTTACAAGTGTGAAGGCGATAACAGTTCAGATCACCAAGTTGGAAGTGCTTGAACAAGTTTGAAAGAGAGCGGGAAGAGGCGCCTTTCTGGACACATCCAGTGTTCAGAACGTTGGCGTCGACCGGGCATGCGACCAAACTTTTATCACCATTTGTCAGTTGGGACAGCTGCTGAGGGTATATAACAAAGCCTTTATTTCTCTTACAAGGCTTTAGTTCATCGTCATGGTGACGGCTTTCACAGTTGGACAGGCTCTCTGGCAAGCAGCTCTGAGTCATCAACACATCAGTGTTAGTATCCATCACTTGAAAATCATGATTGTCTAAACTTTGACTCATCAGCCTATCATCATACAGAGACAAACGCGCATTTTTTTGAAAGATATAGGAGTCTTGATTAGCGCCCGGATTTTCTCCTAGAACTCGATGGCCGACTGTCCTTACTCGTAGAAACAGATTTGCTCCGCTGGCTCTCTGTTACTCTGGGCGCTTGTTCCGGAACTTCTTTCTCCCTGGCCGTCGCCAGAGAACCCCCGCTTGACTCCGGATGGGAAGAACAGCGGGAAGAGGTTTCTTCAGACGTGGAGTGAGATGCTTGTCCGCATGCTTATCTGGAACATCCACCACTGCTGGACCGTTCACTTCTGACTTAGCATAAAGGTCAAGCTCGGCTTCAGAACTGTTCTCCAAAGAAAGCTGGGCACGCTTTTGGTGGGAACAGCCATTTCCTTGGCAAGCTTTTTTGACTTCTTTTGTACCTATGACCTTTCAAATTTAGTGACTGGGGCGACTTTGTCGGGAGAATAACGGGTCTGTTGCACTTTCGTCCATCCTGTGGAATTCTCTCAGAGATCGTATCCGGAATAATTTTTACTAGTTTCCTTGAGCAGCGGACAGCTTTGATCACACAAAACTAGTTTTATCAGAAACATAATCGGAACTCGTATCACTGACAGTCTGTGCCGCATCCCAAATGGGTCTTGATGGTTTGGATGAAATGTACACAGGATCATGTAAAACATCTAGACTTAAACCACGGTCTGGCTTAATGAGTAGTGGCAGGTTGGTGAGAAGTTGACACAAGACTAGAATGCAATGACATGTCAATAACTTTGTCCTTATCACTATGACTGGGCTCATAAGTATTGAACTTAGTGGGAGACCTCTTTGAACCCTTGAAATTATTGTCTAAACCACTTTCAGCCATGCTGGAAAAAGTGAACAAATTTTCTGTGTTTGTAGGAAAGTCTGTTTGGCAAAAGTATTTACCAGCGGCCATCTCCTGACCTGACGTGTTGGAGGCTTGGTTCAGATCTTCTAATTCGACTGACGTGGAGTCCGTGTCTTTGCTGGTCGCGGTGGAAGTTGCCATTGAGTCAGGCAGGCAGCTCATGGAGACAAGCTCTACGTCTCCTGAATTTCCCCACCCCCGGGGTCACCGTTCTCAGATTGATGCGTGTTAGAAAAGAGAGACGGCGTCTGATGACTAGAATGGTCAGAGGATGCTAGGACTCCCATGCTCATGACATTTGTGGCTGAAAGACGTGCATTGGGCGTGAAAGCTCAAACCTGCCGAGCCATTGGGTGAATTGACATCTGCGTCAGAGGAAGGCAACACGCTGGTGACAGGGGATTCCGTTGATCAACTTAACTTCCATGGTGGCATTTGAAGGGGTGCTTGAGGAGACTTCCATCTCCTCCGCTGGTCGGACTAGACTCAAGGCCTCGATTGACGCGTAGTGGTTGGAATTTGCAACGGAGGGTTGGGAATCTCTGTACCATGATGTAGACGAGGGGTTGACATTGGATGAGGCAGATTCCGGATCCTGTGATGCGGCGGAGCGAGTAGCTGGTCCTGTTCTGGGGCGTTTTAGTGCCAAAAATGATGTGAGCAAATTTCAATCCAAATTCTTTGGGTCTTATTAGCGGCTTAACTTTTGGCAGAACGATTTATTGCCGGCATCGTGTTGAGAATGCATTGGCATTCTCATTCACGTCACCTCTCGGACAGTGTGTGGAGCATTGCCAACGTGACGTTGAGGTTTGCCAATTTCAACCTTGACGTCTGATTCACACCAGAGGTTGCTGAGTTATGTTCAGAATGGACCTGATTTTGGACGTACGGGATGGGGGGCGTTGCGATGGAGATGGTGATGGTTTAAGGTGTCGTGCTGAACCAAGGATGTAGAGTCACCCCAGCCTCCAAACCATCGTAGCTACCCGGTTGACTTGAAGGAGCGCTTCGAGCTCCAAAGGAACTTCTTCGGACGTCCACCTCTCAGATTTGCGAGACGACACGATTGGATTGCCGGAAGCGACGAGCTGATTCCCGGAAATGGTGAGCTCCCTCGTCGCTGTGCTTGTGGGTGTTTCGCTCCACAGTCGGATTACGGCCCTGGTTGGGGTGTGAAATGACAGCCCTGTTGTGAGCCAGCAATACGTTATTGGCCTTGATCCCTGGATGCGTGTTGGAAGAGATGACACGGGACTCGTGCTGGTCAGCAGAAATCATCGGGGAATCCGCGTCATCTACTGAAGGGTAGTGGGTACTATGGTGTCCATGGTCGATTCCGGCAGCTTTGATCTTGCAGCCAAGATTTGATTGTTTTGGCACTGGGCACTCTGTGGGCAGAATTGTGATTCCCATCGCTGCCAATCAGGGGATGTGTGGTACTGTCATCGGCCGCGGCGGCACCGTCCCTCTCTGTGGTCAATTCTGATTGTCCGAAAGCTCTGGCGTTGGCGATGAATGGTGAGTTCAGATCTAGTCTCCGCCTCTGGCCTTCCTCATCCTCGCTGGTTTCATTTTTTCACTTCCAAAAATTACGGCAAGTAGGCCATGCCGTTGGAGACAAAGGCACTGGGGCTTGTCTGACTTCCTTCCGGAAGGTTCATGAAGTAGCGTTGAGGGTCGGAGTGACACCCTGTGCCTGATCCCGTGTATCCACAATACGGCCATGTCGGAATCCGTTCTTGCACGCACAGAGCTGTCAGACGGGCCTCTGAGTCAGAATCCCAGCAATCTTCTATCGTCTCTTTCAGGGAACGCACAGCCTGCGAGTAGAAATTACAACAGAGAATTAAACTTTAGCCTGTGAGTAGAAATTACAACAAAGAATTAAACTTCAGCCTGTGTGTAGAAATTACAACAGAGAATTAAACTTTAGCCTGTGAGTAGAAATTACAACAAAGAATTAAACTTCAGCCTGTGTGTAGAAATTACAACAAAGAATTAAACTTCAGCCTGTGAGTATAAATTACAACAGAGAATTAAACTTCAGCCTGTGAGTAGAAAGTAAAACAAAGAATTAAACTTTAGCCTCTGAGTAGAAATTACAACAGACAAATGAAACTTCCAACCTGTGAGTAGAAATTACAAAGATTTAAACTTCAACCTGTGAGTAGAAATTACAAAGATTTAAACTTCAACCTGTGAGTAGAAATTACAAAAGATTTAAACTTCAACCTGTGAGTTAGAAATTACAAAGATTTAAATTTCAGCCTGTGAGTAGAAATTACAAAGATTTAAACTTCAACCTGTGAGTAGAAATTACAAAGATTTAAATTTCAGCCTGTGAGTAGAAATTACAAAGATTTAAATTTCAGCCTGTGAGTAGAAATTACAAAGATTTAAATTTCAGCCTGTGAGTAGAAATTACAACAGAGAGAATTAAACTTCAACCTGTGAGTAGAAATTACAACAGAGAATTAAACTTCAGCCTGTGAGAATGAATTACAACAGAGAGTTAAACTTCAGCCTGCGAGTAGAAATTCCAACAAAGAATTAAACTTCAGCCTGTGAGTAGAAATTCCAACAAAGAATTAAACCTTCGCCCGTGTGTATAAAGTAAAACAAAGAATTAAACTTTAGCCTGTGAGAATGAATTACAACAGAGAATTAAAATTATCGTTTAGTGACGTGAAAAGACCAAATCATATCACTTACACAATTGTGATTTTTAATGCATTTTTAAAAGTTAGTTTTGGATCTGTTCAAGTTGAGATATCCCTTTATCGTTGTTTTTACAAAATGCAGCGTGACTTTTGTGAAAGGTGTGGAGGAGGAAAAAGACATTGCATTTGCTGTAATTTTTTTCCCAATCCATTTTTTTAGATAACACTGGCTAAATCAGGTAATCTGATAGCAAATATTTACACTTTTTAATCAATTTTTTTTCTTCTTTTCAAAACTAAAGGGCAGGAAAAACCAATTTCCATTCACAACAACGAGTATAAGACTGAGTAACTTTGACCTATATCTTCCATGCACCTTTTACTGTATTCAATATCGGAGACCTTCATGAATAGGTTTTTATGGTTTAAAAATTGTCACATTAAACTAGTTCTCATGACGATAATAATAATAATAATAATAATAATAATAATAATAATAATGATAATGATAATGATTATAATAATAATAATAATAATAATGATAAATAATAATAATAATAATAATAATAATAATAATAATAATAATAATAATAATAATAATAATAATAATAATAATAATAATAATAATGGACATATAAGGAGGCTCTAGAGTTGAATTCTCTTGCATGCTTAAAGTTAGATAGTTTGTGAGTTTCATGACAAATGAAAAAGTTTTTTATTTACTGGGTTGGAGTCTTTCCACACGTCGGGAAATTTTGGCCTGGTCTTGTACTTCACTACTAGGTCTTGCATCTCGTTGAATGTGGGATGCGGTCCGGCCTCAGCTTGGAAAGGCAGCTGGTATTCCGGTATAGGGGCACCTAGAACAAACACAAAATGATACGCCATTGTCACTTACAATCTTGGAAACCAGAAGGAGAGCTTTTGAACACATCCTCAGACAAGATTTATTATTCACTTAAGTTGTTTAATTTGAATTTACCCCGTTTACGGTGATCTCAGAGTACATTAAGAGGAAGCAGCAAGATGACAGACAAGTGTAAAGCCAAGACTGAAAGGAAAGATGTAGGGCCTACCAGCAACACCCTCAAACAAGAATCAAACACCCCTGAAAATAAGGCCATGATTACATACTTCCAAAAAGACCGCATAAAACCAACAGGACGTCCAAAGACATCCGTTGTAACGACATCAAGAAAACATCTAAAAACAGCATTCAATACAGGAATAAGAGACTGCACAACATCAATGACCGAGAGGAAATTTGACATATCGCAAGCAAAAAGAAAAGAGTGGCAACTAGTAGAGCTGTCCAGGCGGAAACGTGGAATGACTATTCAGCAAGTCAGTAAGTCATACTAGTAGGATTTTTTTTTTTTAAAGATTGCACAAATGACATTGAACAATTTTTATTGCAAAGTCATAGTAAAAACATATTATTAATTGACCATTCTGCAAACAAAATAAATACGATCTTAATATGATTCATATTCTCTGAAGATATCCCTAATATTGCACTTTAAATCCCTGAAAATAGTTATCAAAATAAATGGACACCTTATGGGCAAATTCATTGGTTAACCCTCTTGCCCTCGCATTGCCCGCTAGTGCCCACGATGCATATGCCCTCGCGTCGCCTGTCAACACACACAACGGATAGACCCTCGAATCGCCTGTCAACAGACACAACGGATAGACCCTCGTATCGCCTGTCAACACACACAACGGATAGACCCTCGTATCGTCTATCAACACACACAACGGATAGACCCTTGTATTGCATGTCAACACACACAACGGATAGACCCTTGTTTGCCTGTCAACACACACAACGGATAGACCCTCGTATTGCATGTCAACAAACACAACGGATAGACCCATGTATGGCATGTCAACACACACAACGGATAGACCCTTGTTTCGCCTGTCAACACACACAACGGATAGACCCTCGTATCGCCTGTCAACGAACACAACGGATAGACCCTCGTCGCCTGTCAACACACAAACGGATAGTCAACCCCTGTCAACACACACAACGGATAGACCCTTGTATTGCATGTCAACACACACAACGGATAGACCCTCATTATCCCCTGTCAACACACACAACGGATAGACCCTCGTATCCCCTGTCAACACACACAACGGATAGACCCTCGTATCCCTGTCAACACACACAACGGATAGACCCTCATATCGCATGTCAACACACATAACGGATAGACCCTGTATCGCCTGTCAACACACACAACGGATAGACCCTCATATTGCCTGTCAACACACACAACGGATAGATCCTCGTATCGCCTGTCAACACACACAACGGATAGACCCTCGCATCGCCTGTCCCACACACACAACGGATAGACCCTCATATCGCATGTCAACACACACAACGGATAGACCCTCATATCGCATGTCAACACACACAACGGATAGACCCTCGCATCGCCTGTCAACACACACAACGGATAGACCCTCGTATCCCTTGTCAACACACACAACGGATAGACCCTCGCATCGCCTGTCAACCCACAAACGGATAGACCCTCGCATCGCCTGTCAACACACACAACGGATAGACCCTCGCATCGCCTGTCAACACACACAACGGATAGACCCTTGTGTGTCAACACACACAACGGATAGACCCTCGCATGTCAACACACACAACGGATAGACCCTCGTATCCCATGTCAACACACACAACGGATAGACCCTGCATGTCAACACACACAACGGATAGACCCTTGTATTGCATGTAGACAACACACACAACGGATAGACCCTTGTATTGCATGTCAACACACACAACGGATAGACCCTCGTTTCGCCCGTAATCAAGTACTGTGTACTTGTTGCTAATCACGCCTACATTTTGAATCACCTGGCTCTCTCTTCTGGCTAGTTGAATTGTTGAGTAATTTCCCTTTTTTCTTTTTCTTTCTTCAATGCTTGATTGCAAACTTCCATTAGTGTAATACACCAAATTAAAGTTCAATTGTCTGTCTATACAAATCGTATTTACATTTTTTTTTTGTTATGGGCGTTGTTTGTGTGTGATGATTAAAAAAAAATTGTCTTGTTTTTCTAAAAAGAGTTATGTCCCTTGTCTTGAGGAAATGAGCTAGCACAGATAAAATACACTGTGAGGACAGCAGGGCAGAAATTGATAGGGCTTCTGAGCACAAGAGGGTTAAAGGAACAAATCCATGCATCACAAGCTTTGATCAGCGAAGGAAAACTATTTACCTTGGTAAAGATCTACACAACGGATGGCCAGTTCCCACATAACAAGCCCTAAAGAGTAAATATCTATCTGTTTCAGGGACGCCTCACAGTCACGGAGATTGACAGCTCCGTCGAATACTTCTGGAGCCATGTAGCGTAGCGTCCCCAACCTGGAATGGCAAGATTCAAAGGAGGAAAATATAAGTAACAAGTAGCACAGATGTATCCACAAATACGAAAAAAAAAGGAAAGGAAAGAATCTCTTCTTTTCAAGGGGAAGGAAAGAATCTCTTCTTTTCAAGGGGAAGGAAAGAATCTTTTCTTTTTCAAGGGAAGGAAAGAATCTCTTCTTTTCAAGGGAAAGTTCCTTAAGACAGCTTATGGCATCGAAAGCATAAAACTGAACATGCTTTGTCTTCCTTTCTGTCTGTGTCTGTCTATCTAGGTCTGCCTGTTTCTCTCTCTGACTCTCTTTCTCTCTCTTTCTCTCTCTGTTTCCGTCTCTCTGTGTATCTGTCCCTCTTATTCTCTGTGTGACTCTTCTCTGCCTTGTAAACACCCAAGAGATCTTTAATGTGCACAGAGTGTTGCGATCTGTCCACGGAACCTCCTTTTTATTGTCCGTCTCTGATGGGACTAGGTGTCGATCCATCAACCTGGACTAGGAGGGGTAGATTTTGCAAAAATAAATATAAAGAAAATTGTTCAACCGTTGGCAGGACTCAAACCCGCTACGTTTTGGTTGAGAGGCCGACGCCTTGCCTCTGGACTACTGAGTCCCCCTCTTTTAAAGGTAAAAAAAAACCCAAAACTCCAACTCATGGAAACTGTGTCACGTACTGTCACTATAAACCCTGATTGCCTTGTATAGCACATTCAACTTTTTAAAATAACAAACGTCTTTCTACCACAATTCAGGGGCCTCGGTAGTCCAGAGACAAGGTGTTGGCTTCTCAACCCAAAGGTTGCGGGTTCAAGCCCTGCCAACGGTTAAAAAAATTTCTCGAGTTGTTTTGAGTAAAAACTACCCCCTCCCTGGTCCAGGCAGGTGGATCGACACCTAGTCCCATCGGCGACAGACGATAAAAAGGAAGTCCTGTGTGCAGATCAAAACACTCTGTGCATTTTAAAGATCTCTTGGGTGCTTACAGGACAGTCCGGCAAAATTTAAAAAATCCTACCAAAGATATGGGTAAATCAAATCAAATACAAAATCTACCAAAATTCCAAGAAACTTACATCCGCCAGAGACGCCTGGCCAGCATGTTCTGCGACTCCATTTCGGATGAGTTTTGAGCCCATCATGGCCGTGGCAAAGCCAAGGTCAGTGATAACGCAGCGGAGGTCATTGGTCACCAGTATGTTGCGTGTGTTGAGGTCACGGTGGGCAAGTGCAGGTTTGAACAAATCTGGCAACATTATAAAAGCAAGACCTGCTATTGCAAAGAAAACAGCTTAAATCAATAACATTTTGACCATGTGTTAAAAATTCATTTATACTCAGTACTCAAGACCAGCTGATATCGAGAGAGAGAGAGAGAGAGAGAGAGAGAGAGAGAGAGAGAGAGAGAGAGAGAGAGAGAGAGAGAGAGAGAGAGAGAGAGAGAGAGAGAGAGAGAGAGAGAGAGAGAGAGAGAGAGGGAGAGAGGGGAGGGGAGGGAGGGAGGGAGAGAGAGAGAGAGAGAGAGAGGGAGAGAGAGAGAGAGAGAGAGAGAGAGAGAGGGAGAGAGAGAGAGAGAGAGAGAGAGAGGGGGAGAGGGGAGAGAAGGATGGAGGGAGGGATGGAGGGAGGAGGGAGGGAAGGGAGGGAGGAGGGAGGAGGAGAGAGAGAGAGAGAGAGAGAGAGAGAGGAGAGAGAGAGAGAGAGAGAGAGAGAGAGAGAGAGAGAGAGAGAGAGAGAGAGAGAGAGAGAGAGAGAGAGAGAGAGAGAGAGAGAGAGAGAGAGAGAGAGAGAGAGAGAGAGAGAGAGAGAGAGAGAGATATGCAGAGGTCGAAAGTTCAATGCCATTGATAGCCAAGGATTTTTTTCTGTCTATTTAAAGTAAAGGGATGTCCTTGGATGGTCATGTCAACGAAGAAATGACGAAGAAGGAAGATGAGTAGGTGGTTGGGGACGGGATAGGAGGAGCGAAATGTCATGAATGAAAGAAATATGCCCGTAAGTGTGTACGTACCTCCATGTTGTATGTCCGTATGTAAATGTGCCAACCCCTTGGCTATCCCTTGACTCATACAGCACAGACAGTTCCAATCGATGGTGTTGTTCTTCAGGTAGCTGGTCAGTGAGCCCAAGGGCAGGTAATCCAAGACAATGAGATATTGATGAGGCGTTGACCCGGGACAGTCTGCTCTTGGCCCCATAGAATGTGACCAAGTTTTCGTGCTCCATGAAGGGCAAGGTGTATGCGTCCCGCTCATTGTGATAATACTGGACATAAGGGGAAAAAAGTCATGGATTTGATTATTTGACTGCTCAGCTTCATGATATCACAAGCAATTAAAGGATTACCTCCTTGGAGGTAATAATTACATAATGGAATAATGCTAGAAGTTTGTGAAAGTTTAAATTCTGGGATCAGATCTCACAAAACCATTAAGATACAATACAGGCGTTATTGGCATTGTGCTGCCATTAAGTAGAGAGTGCATGTCACTGGTATAGTAGTGGCGGAGGTGGCTGAGCGGTTAGTCTGCCGGACTGGGGATCATGAGGTCCCGAGTTCGAATTCTAGCAAAGCCAGGTCCGACGGTGTGATTGCCAAAATGAGATTACTGACTGACGATAACAAACAGAAAAGGAACGAGAAGAAAACAACTAAACTCAACATAGAACACCTAAATAAACCAGTAGTAAAACAGGTATACCAATCCAGGTTAAAAGATTTATGAGTGAAAGACGGATGGATCTGAATGATAGCACAATAAAAGAAAAGTGGCATATGTATAAAGAAACACTCCTCAGTTGTACTAAAGAGGTCTGTGATATGAAACAAATTAAAGGAGATGGGAAAAGAACAGCATGGTGGAATGAGAATGTCAAAATTAAGATCAAAGAAAAGAAGGATGTCTGGAAGAAATACTTGCAAACAAAGAGACCAGAGGATAGGATAAATTACGTGAATAAAAGAACTATCGCCAAAGAGGAAGTAAGGAAAGCAAAACAGGAACAATGGGAAGAGTTTTGACAAAGACTTTAAGAAAGCTCTCAAAGAAATCAAAAGCTGTTCTGGGGGCAATGAAGAGCATGAGAAAGACCAAAGCATGCCCAATACAACAAATCAAGAATGCCAAAGGAGAAATAATGAAAGAAGACAGCGAAATCATGGAAACATGAAGAAAGCATTTCACCAATTGCATAATCCCTCCAGAACATATGAAACAAGGAGTAAAGATCAATTAGTAAAAGTAACAAGTAATCCAGAGGAGACAGCTGAAGATGTAGATATATCAATGGAAGAAATCCAAACAGCTATAAGAAAAGTGAAATAAGGAAAAGCCCCAGGAGCAGATCAAGTTCATCCAGAAATGATTAAAAACCAAGGGAGATAGGCAGACAAACTACTACATGCAATATGCCAACAAGCATGGAAGTCCAAACAGGTGCCAGATGACTGGAAAAAGGGAACGGTAGTACCGATACATAAGAAAGGATCAACTATGGAATGCTCAAACTATAGAGAGATATCACTATTTAGCGTACCAGGAAAAGTATATGCCAGGATACTGGAAATGAGATTAAGGAAAAGAGTAGAGGATCAGATTGAAGAACATCAGAGTGGATTTAGACCAGGAAGAAGTGTACAAGACCACATATTTACAATTAGACAAATAATAGAAACATTCCTTGAGAGAAACATTGACTTGCACCTATGTTTTATTGACTTAGAAAAAGGCATTTGACACTGAGGAGGGACGAACTATGACATTCCTTAAAAGAACACAATGTGAAGCAAAATTTCATAGAAGCCATTAAAAGTTTTTACAATAAAGTGAGAGTAGCTGGAAACATATCTGCAGAATTTGATGTAGATATAGGAGTAATACAAGGTTGTATCCTGAGTTCTCTTTTGTTTATCACATTTATGGATTCAGTCGCAAAGGCATCCTCAAAAATGAAGAAAAAGAATGTAGGTGTGTGGAAGCTGAAACCAGTAAATGTATCAATGCTTTCATTTGCCAATGATTTAGTTATGTTTAGAAAATCAGAAAGTGACCTTCGGTTGAATATTAACATTATGAGCAATGAACTAAATAAAAGAGGAATGAGAGTAAATCAAAGAAAACCAAAACAATAACTAGGGAAGCTAAAACACAAAATCTTAAATTGGGCAGGGATAATTTAGAACAGGCTCAAAGCTACAATTACCTAGGAGTAATGATTAACTCAGAGGCAAAACTAAGAGAAGAAATCAGCCAGAGAATCCAAAAGGCAAGTGCAATATATAACCATCTAGGAAAGGTATTTGTAGGTAAACAAGAATTGTCAACAAAAACCAAAATGGCAGCATACAATACAGTTTATTGTCCTACTCTCCTATATGGCAGCGAAACATGGACCTTAGACAGTAGAGAATACAGTAGAGTACAGGCAGCTGAAATGAAATATCTAAGAAGAGAAGTAGGGAAATGTAAAAGAGACAAAATCAGAAACACAACAATAAGAGATCAAACCAAAGCAGACGGCATAAAAACTAAGATAGAAACAAATCAACTGAGATGGTTAAGGCATGTAAACAAAATGAATGACAATAGAATAGCTAAATCACTATACAGTGCTAAAGCCCAAGGTAAAAGACAAAAAGGCAGGCCTGGAGAAAGTGGGAAGAAAACATAAAAGAGGCATTGAAGCATAGAAATTTAACTTTTTTGAAAGGGAACAGAAAATGCCAGGATAGGGCATCCTGGAGAAAGATCATCTCGGCATCTGAACCCTGACACCGAAAGGTAGAATGGGAACTGATAAAGAAAGAAAGAATATATATATATATATATATATATATATATATATATATATATATATATATATATATACATTTAAACATAAATCTATACAATATAATACATAAATCAATGAGTTTGTCAATAAATATCAAACAAAAGACAAAAATGAACAAATCTATACAATACTACCTGCCGATGTTGTTGACTGTATAAATGGCAACTTCCTTTGTCGCCCAGTTTTCTGATTTCACTGTATCGGCCACACACAAGAACGTCATAACATGCATTCACTTTTACTGACTTCAGTTTGAGAGAGTTGTTTGACTGAATTTACCAGCCAATCGCCCACAAACAGGAACACTCCAATTAAATTACCATATGACAAAATGAACAGGACATCTACACTTACCATATGAAACTGGACAGAGAAACTGCCTCTAAATTACCATAAGGAAACGGGACACACTTTCACTTAATCACCATCTGAAACAGGACACACTGTTAATTACCATATGAAACTGGACACACACCACTTAATTACCATATGAAACAGGACACACTTTTAATTACCATATGAGAGAGATTGTTTGACTGGAAATTACCATCTGAATCAGGACACAAACACACTAAAGAACCATCTGAAACAGGACACACTCACTAAATTACCATCTGAAACAGGACCACACTCCACTAAATTACCATATGAAACAGGACACACTCCACTAAATTACCATATGAAACAGGACACACTCCCACTTTACCATATGAAACAGACACACTCCCAGTAATTACCATCTGAAACAGGACACACTCCATTTAATTACCATATGAAACAGGACACACTCCCACTTAATTACCATATGAAACAGGACACACTCCCACTAAATTACCATATGAAACAGGACACACTCCCACTTAAATTACCATCTGAATTACCATATGAAACAGGACACACTCCCACTTAATTACCATATGAAACAGGACACACTCCCACTAAATTACCATATGAAACAGGACACACTCCCACTAAATTACCATATGAAACAGGACACACTCCCACTAAATTACCATATGAAAAGGGACACACCCTCACGTTACCATTGAAACAGGACACACTCCCATTTAATAGTGACGTTTCCCTCCCCCATATGGAACAGTCATCACATGTTCCATAGGAACTAAAGGGCACACCACATCCGTCTTTTTGAATCTCCACCGTTTCCACCGTGCCCACCAATGAGATGCCAAATTAAACTGAAACAGGAAACAGTCCAGATGAAGGAGTGAAAGGAAACAAATTAGATGAAAGAGTGAAAGGAAACAGTGAGATGAAGGAGTGAAAGGAAACAACGAGATGAAAGAGTGAAAGGAAACAGCAGAGATGAAGGAGTGAAAGGAAACAACGAGATGAAAGAGTGAAAGGAAACAGCGAGATGAAGATGAAAAGGAAACAACGAGATGAAAGAGTGAAAGAAAACAGCGAGATGAAGGAGTGAAAGGAAACAACGAGATGAAAGAGTGAAAGGAAAGAGAGATGAAGGAGTGAAGCCCAACGAGATGAAAGAAAGAAACAGCGAGATGAAGGAGTGAAGGGAAACAGCGAGATGAAGAGTGAAAAGGAAACAGCGAGATGAAGGAGTAAAGGGAAACAGCAGATGAAAGAAGGAAACAGCGAGATGAAGGAGTGAAGGGGAAACAATTTTGAGATGAAGGAGTGAAAGGAAACAGCGAGATGAAGGAGTGAAAGGAAACAGCGAGATGAAAGAGATGAAAGTGAAGTCTTCAGCGAGATGAAGGAGTGAAAGGGTCAACAGCGAGATGAAGAAGTGAAAGGAAACAGCGAGATGAAAGAGTGAAAGGAAACAGCGAGATGAAAGAGTGAAAGGAAACAGCGAGATGAAAGAGTGAAAGGAAACAGCGAGATGAAGGAGTGAAAGGAAACAGCGAAATGAAGGAGTTTCCCAAGGAAACAGCGAGATGAAACTAGTGAAAGGAAACAGCGAGATGAAAGAGTGAAAGGAAACAGCGAGATGAAATCTGAGTGAAAGGAAACAACGAGATGAAGGAGTGAAAGAAAACAGCAGAGATGAAATGTGAAGGGAAACACATCCTTGAAAGGAAACAGCAAGATGAAAAGTGAAAGGAAACAGCGAGATGAAAGAGTGAAAGGAAACAACGAGATGAAGGAGTGAAAGAAAACACAGATGAAGGAGTGAAAAAACAGCAGATGAAAGAGTGAAAGGAAACAGCGAAGAAAGAGTGAAAGAAACAGTCCAAAAAGGAAAGCAAAGAGATGAAGGAGTGAAAGGAAACAGCGAGATGAAGGAGTGAAAGGAAACAGTGAGATGAAAGAGTGAAAGGGAAACAGTGAGATGAAAAGAGTGAAAGGAAACAGCGAGATGAAGGAGGGAAAGGAAACAGCGAGATGAAGAGTACAAACAAACAGTGAGATGAAAGAGTGAAAAAACACGAGATGAAAGAGTGAGAAAACAACGAGATGAAAGAGTTAGTCAGCTTGGACCTGGTAGCAATACCCCTCCCCCCCGAGGCAAACTGCCGCAGAGGTCAAAGGTTCGAACCAAATGGTGACGATTTTTTTCAACTGACTAACCCTTGTATTTGTTTCATTTTTGATCGCCGAAGAATTCAGCCATGTCGTTACCCGCAACATGCCCCTTGGCCAGCTGAGGTCGTTTTACTTACTTAACTTTATCATTGTTTCAGTCTTCAGCTTTCACCAAACCAGTACGACCCAGTCATGTTCCTATAAAGAAGAAAGAAGAAAAGACCCACAACACAACAAAAGTTAACCCAGTCAAGCAAATTAAATTGCGCCTTTCACGTGACAATAAATAAACACCCCAAACAAAAACAAAGCCAAACAAAACAACAACCAACAAAAACCAAAGGGAAGACAAACTGGACAAAATGAAAAATTATTTTTCAGATTTTTTTCACAGTAAAGAAGCAGTAATCAACCGCAAGTTGATAAATGACTTGTACATGTGTCCTGACAATACAACTCTGTGACATGACATGCCATTTCTGTAGCGTGAAGGCACTACATGTCATAGCTCCTGGACAAGTCCAGTTCTAGGGCCGAAGCTAGCCCTTGACCCGCACCTGAGTCAAGAGATGAAGTTACGTCTACCAGGTGTATAATAAACAAACGTCAGACCTAATTAGCAGTGATTTGAACCTCGACCTGGTGATGTCGGTCAAGTGGCAGCTACCAGGATAGGATCATGAGATACCTGGTTTGAATTCTAGTATTATAACGTTTGACGCTGCAGCTTTCGATAAAACGTTTGCCTGCCTTCCTCCCACGCACACACACACACCACACGCACTTACACACACCACACTCACACACATACACACACATACACACACACACACGGAACACACACGCACATACGCACACACACACACGTACACACACACACACACACACGCACACACGCACACACACACGCACTCACATATACACATCGTTTTCCCCTCTTGACCCAAGAGCAAGTGGGTACTAGCTTAAAACCTGCGTCAGACCTAGCGTCATAGTTAAAAGGTGATTATCATGATCAATTCTCCGCTTCACGTTAAAGACTGTGCTACGCTTCGGCTCTATGGGCCGTGATGGCCTTTGACCAACTTTACTCTCTTTTTGTGTTTGTTTTCGTCTCGTTCCCAGTTCAAGAAGATCTCCAGTCATCAACGTGGTGATGTCGTGATGTCATGATGTCTGATGTCGTGATGTATCTGTGGTGATGTTGTGTCACCCCAATCGTTGCCCTATCGTTACAGTATTTACCCTTTGTGATAAACATTCTTATGCATCTTGGATTCTTTTAATCATTTAATCCGACGCCACCAAGCTAAAACACAAAATCTAAAATTGGGCTTTTAGAACAATTCACCCCCAATTACCTAGGGGTAATGATTAACTCAGACCCAAACTAAGAGACACAATCAGCCAGAGAATCAAAAAGCAAGTGCAATATATAACCATCTAGGAAAGGCATTTGTGGGTAAACAACCAATTGTAGGCAAAACAAAATGACAATCAAGACGATTCATTTGGACCTACTCTCTCTGGTGAAACATGGACCTTAGACAGATGGAGGATACAGTAGAATCAAGCAGCTTGAAATATCTAAGAACAGTAGTCAAGGAAAACTAAAAGAGAGATAAAAATCAGAAACACAACAATAAGAGATCAAACCAAATCAGATGGCATCAAAACTAGATAGAAATAAATCAATTGAGATGGTTTGGGCATGTAAACAGAATGAATGACAATATAATAGCGAATCAGTCTGAGAGGTGCTAAAGACCAAAAGGCAGACTTGGGGAAAGGGGAAGAAGATATAAAAAGGCATTGAGGGTGGGGGGATTGGATTTTTTGCTTTTAAAAATCGAGATGGATGAACGGTAGGTATAGCATCGAACCCACTAATATCTTTTCTATCTAGAGGCCGTCACCTTGCCCTCTGGACTACCGAGTCCATCTGTACATCCTCAACATCAAATAAAATAGTGAACTTGAGGAAAGGCATCACGGTATAAGTATCAGTAAATTAAATTTGAACAACTTAATGAACTGACTAAAGCAAAAATACACACCCTTACTCATCACCTAAAAATACCATTGCAACAACAACGATGAAAACAACAATAACGGCGACGATGGCAACAGTACAATAACGGCGACGATGACAACAACAACAACGATGACGATGACAACAACAACAACGGCGACGATGAAAGCAACAACAACGGCGAGGATGAAACAACAACAACGGCGACAACAACAACAACAACAACGGCGACGATGAAAACAACAATAACCACGACAACAACAACAACAACGATGTTAACAACGGCGAAAACAACAACAACAACGACAACAACAACAACAGCGAAGATGAAAACAGCAACAACGGCGACAACAACAACGGCGACGATGAAAACAACAATAACGGCGACGATGAAAACAACAATAACGGCGACGATGAAAACAACAATAACGACGATGATGAAGAATTAGATGAAAACAACAATAACGAAGACGATAAAACAACAATATGAAGAATAAGACGAACGGCGAATGAAAAACAACCAATAAGAAGACAACAACAACGGCGACGATGAAAAGAACAACAACGGCGAAAACAACAACAACAACAACGGCGACGATGAAAGCAACAATAACGGCGACGATGAAAACAACAATAACGTCGACTATGAAAACAACAATAACGGCTCCGATGCCCAAAACAATAACGGCGACAATAACAACAACAACGGCGACGATGAAAACAACAACAACGGCGACAACGACAACAACAACTACGGCGACGATGAAAACAACAGTAACGGCGACGATGAAAACAACAATAACGGCGACGATGAAAACAACAACAATGGCGACAACAACAACAACGGCGACGATGAAAACAATAACGGCGACGATGAAAACAACAATAACGGCGACGATGAAAACAACAACAACGGCGACAACAGTAAATACTTTTCGATTCTCTCTCTCTCTCTCTCTCTCTCTCTCTCTCTCTCTCTCTCTCTCTCTCTCTCTCTCGCTCTCTCTCTCTCTCTTCCCTCTTCTCTCTCTCTCTCTCTCTCTCTCTCTCTCTCTCTCTCTTTCTGTCCCTGACTCCTTCTCTCCCTCTTTATCATTATGTCTTTCTCTCTCTTTCGTTCTCTCTCTCTCTCTCTCTCTCTCTCTCTCTCTTTCTCTCTCTCTCTCTCTCTCTCTCTATCTCTCTCTCTCTCTCTCTCAATCTATCTTTCTCTCCGTCTTACACCCCCATCTCTCCCCTCTTTATCCTCCCCCTCTCCTCCACCATCATCGCCAACAGGCGCTCGTCACCCCCTTAAACCACCTCGACCTGCCTACCGTTAATTTATCCAGGTCAATGTCAAGGACGGACGACGGGTCATGCCACCTTGATTCGTCCTTTTCTTACCGCCGCCGCTCGACGCTGGCGGGGTGGGCGTGGCTTTGGGCGTGAGGCACATCCGGTAGGACAGGTAGCTGAGGACGACGACCAAGGCCACCGAGATGACGGACGCCAGGGCGATGATGATGGTCTTCTGCCGGTAGCTGTTGTGGTCTAGCAATGGTCCTGGGGACAACACAAATAGCACATGACGGATAAGAGAGAGAGAGAGAGAGAGAGAGAGAGATAAAGAGAGAGAATAAGAGAGAGAGAGAGAGAGAGAGATAAGAGAAGAGATAAGAGAGAGATAAAGAGAAATAAAGAGGGGGAGATAAAGAGAAAGAGAGATAAAGAGAGAGATAAAGAGAAAGATAAAAAGAGAGAGATAAAGAGAGAGATAAATAGAGAGAGATGCGAGATAAAGAGAGAGAGAGAGATAAAGAGAGAGATATATAAAGAGAGAGATAAAGAGAGATAGAGAGATAAAGAGAGAGATAAAGAGAGATAAAGAGAGATAAAGAGATAAAGAGAGAGAGAGAGAGAGAGAGAGAGAGAGAGAGAGAGAGAGAGAGAGAGAGAGAGACAGACACACACACACAGACAGGCAGGTAAACAAACAGCCAGATAGCCAGACAGACAGCAGAAATAGGCAGACAGCCACAGACAGACAGAGACAAACACACAGTCAGACGGACACACAGACAGGCTGGCTGGCAGACAGCACTAATGAGAGAAAGAACATGCGTTGTATTCACAAGTAATCGTCAGGTTGGGCTAAGGCTGAAGCAGGTGAGCTAGCTAGCCGAGGCCACATGCCAACAGGCGCCCAATAAAACGTGACCAAATAATACAGTATAAAAATACAACACAGTTTGCCTCTGTGAACAGAAAAAAAAGGGAGGGGGGCGAAAAACAATTCGTCTCACCTGAAGCCTATTTGAAACCACACTGAATCCTATTTGAAACCACTGAACCCTATATGAAACCACTGAACCCTATTTGAAACCACTGAACCCTATTTGAAACCACTGAACCCTATTTGAAACTACTCTTCAGTACGTTTCTTTAAGCGCTAGTTGGAGGTTGGTGATAAATCAGTTTTAGCGCTGTATCGATGTAT
>JAXRKP010001942.1:0-81727 GCA_037039925.1 Doris montereyensis | reverse complement strand
GTAGTAGTAATAGTAGTAGTAGTAGTAGTAGTAGTAGTAGTAGTAGTAGTAGTAGTAGTAGTAGTAGTAGTAGTAATAGTAGAAGTAGTAGTAGTTGTAGTAGTAGTAATAGTAGTAGTAGTAGTAGTAGTAGTAGTAGTGGTAGTAGTAGTAGTAGTAGTAGTAGTAGTAGTAGTAGTAGTAGTAGTAGTAGTAGGTAGTAGTAGTAGTAGTAGTAATAGTAGTTGTAGTAGTAGTAGTAGTAGTAGTAGTAGTAAGTAGTAGTAGTAGTAGTAGTAGTAGTAGTAGTAAGTAGTAGTAGTAGTAGTAGTAGTAGTAATGTAGTAGTAGTAGTAGCAGTAGTAGCTGTAGTAGTTGTAGTGAGTAGTAGTGATAATAGTAATAGTAGTAGTAGTAGTAGTAGTAGTAGTAGTAGTAGTAGTTGTAGTAGTAGTAGTAGTAGTAGTAGTAGTAATAGTGGTAGTAGTAGTAGTAGTAGTGTAGTAGTAGTAGTAGTAGTAGTAGTAGTAGTAGTAGTAGTAGTAGTGGTAGTAGTAGAAGTAGTAGTAGTAGTAGTAGTAGTAGTAGTAGTAGTAGTAGTAGTAGTAGTAGTAGTAGTAGTAGTAGTAGTAGTAGTAGTAGTAGTTATTTATTATTATTATTATTAATAATAGTATTAGTCGTGGTAGTAAAATCATTATTATCATTGTTATTATTATTATTATTATTATTATTATTATTATTATTATTATTATTATTATTATTATTATTATTATTATTATTATTATTATTATTATTATTATTATTATTATATACATATTTTCGTTGATTAGACCTGAGCATGTCAAGTTAGATAAACATTCTGCAATTTCTCGCAACCCTGTAGAAATTTTATACCAGAAACGGAAAAGTTTCAATTTGTCTTTGTTCGTGTTCAATCCACTGTAGACTGGCATCAATGCTGTCAACACGCAAAATTTTAATTTGGCTACGGTTAATGGAAGGACTTTATTTTCTTCTTCTTTTTTCTTTTCTTCTTTTTAAGTCCGTTCTTTTTTCTGTGCAATTGTTTTGGTTAATTTCTGATGACAGTCTGTTCCACATTCTTATTAACGTATTGGGGTCATGTGGGTGCAGTCGACGGTCGATGGCCATACGACAGCCGGATCTAGTTGTTCTGAATTTCTGAATTGAGCGTAAAAGAAATAATCTAGAGGGATAAGCATCGAGCTACTTATGGCTCTAAACAAAATATTTACTATTGACCCCACTCATTTAAATTCAAAGTAAAACAAAAAAACAACATGACATTATCAACAACAACAACAGCAACTAGGACAAGAACAAGAAAAAACAACAAAACATAACAAAACACACAAAAACGACAGAAAACAATCAGCCAGCTTTCCTTGAATCAATTTGAAATGGAGGAGGGGGGGGGGAGGCAATGACCGGTAGTATCGATACATTGATTAGCTGATTATTATTTTTATCATCTTAGCTGATCTGTCAGCCAAACATCATTCCATCATGTTTCGATCGGTGAATCCATCTACCACGGATTCAGTCAATCAGTTTCACGATCGATCATTGATTGTAGACGTGTTCATGTTCGTACATATTCGTAAACAGGTTATTATTGATTCAGTTTTGCCGGTCACGTGATTTCGTAGTACCGGTAGTGGGAAAGAAGGAGAAAGCTCCTTTATACAAAGACATGTAGATTTTGGTAACCTAAATGCGTGTACGTGAGGAAAGGAGAAGGGGGTGGCTATAATGAGCTTGCGTTTTTGTTTTTTGTTTTTGTTT
Organism: Doris montereyensis; assembly: GCA_037039925.1. NCBI lineage: Eukaryota > Metazoa > Mollusca > Gastropoda > Nudibranchia > Dorididae > Doris > Doris montereyensis. The sequence goes on along the minus strand of JAXRKP010001942.1, from coordinate 79,939 downwards.
GAGTTTTTTTTAATATTATTTTATTGGGTTGAGTGAATTGTGAATACACACGATTTGAACCTGTACTGTGAATTCAACAATGCCTTCATTCAAATTCAAATTGATTCCAAAAAAATGGACTGAATCTAGCAAGAATAGTTTCTTTCTTATCAGCTCCCATTCTACCTTGCGGTGTATGGGTTTATATGCCAGAAACGATCTTTCTCCAGGCTGCTCCTGTGCTGACTATTCCATATTGTCTAAGGTCCAGGCTTCATTACCATAGAGGAGAGTAGGACAATAAACTGTGTTTTTGTTGACAATTCTTGTGTACATATAAATGACTTTCCTACATGGTTATATGTTCTCATTGCCTTTTGATTCTCTGGCTGATTTCGTCTCTTAGTTTTCCCTCTGAGTTAATCATTACTCCTAGATAATTGTAGCTTTGAACTTGTTCTAAATTCTCCCTGTCCAATCTAAGACTTTGTGTTTTAGCTTCCCTAGCATTGTTTTGGTTTTCTTTGCATTTACTCTCATTCCTCTTTTATTTAATTCCTTACTCATCATGTTGATATTCAACTGAAGGTCCTTTTCTTATTTTCCAAACAGAACTAAATCATCAACAAAGGAAACCGTTGCTACATTTACTACTTTGAGCTTCCATACACCTACATTCATTTTATTCATTTTTGAAGATGCCCTTGCGACTGAATCCATAAATGTGATAAACAAAAGTGGATTTAGGATACGACCTTGTCTTACTCCTATATTCACATCAAATTCTTCGGATACGTCTCCAGCTACTCTCCCTGCGCATGTTGGCCTACTGTAGAATTTTTAATGGCTTCTATCTTCACATTGTCAAATGCCTCCTCTAAGTCGATAAAACAAAATTGCAAATCAAATTTTCTCTCAAGGAATGTTTCTATTATTTGTCTAATTGTAAATATGTGGTCTTGCACACTTCTTCCTGGTCTAAATCCACTCTGGTGTTCTTCAATCTAATCCTCTACTCTTTTCCCTAGTCTCATTTCCAGAATCCTGGCATTGGTATAACTGTTTTACTACTAGTTAAGTTATATTTTGAGTTTAGTAGCTTTCTTCTCTTTCCTTTCTGGTTGTTTTCTTCAGTCAGTAATCTCATTTTGGCAATCACTAGGTGATGATCACTACATATTTAAGCTCCTCTGTTTACTCTTGCATCCATTGTACTGTAAAACAAGGAGCTGCTAACTATTATATAGTCTATGATTTACTTTTCACATCTGTCTTCATTTACTCTTGTGTATTTGTGGGTATCTTTATGAGGAAAAATATGTTGGCTATTTTCATGTTATTCTTTAGGCAAGAATCTATTAGTCTCTTCCATTTGGAGAAGTTATTGTCTCTCCTTCTTTACCTATTACTCCTCCTGATGTTTTTACGTTGTTGCCTACTCTAGCATTTAAATCACCTAAAACTATTAGTTACTGTTAGGGTTTGAGATTCTCTGCAGCTATCTTTTTCTTCTTTGGTGGCATCTTCGTTTGGTTCATTAGCTACTAATGATTTAATTTCTCTTCCTTTTGGTTTAACATTTATCTCTAATAGCCGTGGGCTTATAAATTTCAAACTTTCTAGTAGTTTTTCTTGCCTTTTATGCTCTATCTTTGAAATCTACTCCCGAGAAGATCAAAGTATGATTCAGTCCTATATTTTCTATTTCTTGCCATTTTTTCTTTGTTTCTGTAATGGCCAAAATGTCTACTTTGAATTTTTCCATTTCTTCAGCTAATTCTAACTTTTTTCCATGCCCTAATATTCCATGTTCCAAAATCACAGTCCGTATATTTTCCAGAGTCGTCTTCGAAAACTAAATCCGGGTATATCATCATATTTAATACTTTAAATCAGTTTGTTTTGGATAAGCAGGGGATTAGCCCATTGTACCCTAGGTAGATGGTGGGACCTTGAGAGGCCTTGTTATTTTCTGTCAGGGTTAACTCCCTTAGCCTTTGGTCAACCAAGACCGGCCTGTAAGGCAGCACGTTGTTTTCTGTCAGGGTTAACTCCTTAGCCTTTGGTCAGCCAAGACCCGCCTGCAAAGCAAAAGAAGACTCGTGAGGGCGGCCGCCTTATCCCCGTACACGTGCTTACATGTCCACTGCCCGGTAGTAATAATAGTGCGAATTCTTTTACTATCTCAGTGTCTGTATGCTACAAATTGATTTGGTTCTTTATTTGATTTGATTTTATTTGATTTTACTTTCACCCACACCCCCATCAATGGTGATCTCGGGGTTTTTGCCAGGATTTTAAAATTTTGCTCAGAACAGCCAATGGATCTTTAACGTGCACGAAGTGTTGTCAACTGCACACGGGCCCTTTTTTTATCGTCCGTCTCTGACAGGACTAAGCGTCGATCCACCTACCAGAACCAGGGGAATGGGTTCGATACGATAAAGTGTTTCAACTTGTCGGAGCACGAACCTACGACCTTTTGTTTGAGAGGCAGACACTTTACCTCTGGACCATGAGTGTCTCCCAGTTAACTTGTTAAGGAGTATCAGAAGTAAGGTGTAACTTAAACCTCAACTTAAACGTAATGGGAAGATACAGGAGAAGCTAGTGGAAATTTTGTATCATTTACATTATACGCCTAGTGCCAAATTAACAAAGATATAATATTAATATGACAAAAACAATCATAAGGACTTATTTGTTGTTTTTTTAAGTGTTTAAGTAAATCTAAGTGTAGTTTTAATTTTATTTCCATGAGATGTAATTTCCCTGATATTTTAGGCCATGCAATCTATGTAAAAAGCAAAGTATGTCTCATACTCAGAGTTGAGCGTAGGGTTATCAGAAGAAGAGTCCTGAATGTTCCAAGCATACGGCATAACCATTCATAACGCGGTACTGTGTCCATGCTTTTCACGTCGCCTTTACTTTCACATAGTCTGAATAGAACCAAAGACCTTATAAACTACTATATGGTCTTTAATAGGAATAGCTACCTATTTCGTCGTTGGGTCATTGGAGGACCAGAAGAAAAAATTCCCGAACTGGGAATCGAACTCAGGCCGCTTGCGTGACTGGGCGTCAGAGACGCCTCTTATCGGCTGAGCTACCGGTGTCTCTAAATGTAATCTGTGTATTGAGATGAAAAACTGCGAAAGAGCGATGTATAATATTAGGCCCGCCTCACATAGAAGCTCACGTGACATGCCTCATAATACGTGTCGAGACAGCAGTAGGCCTACGTCTCGTGTCACATTTCACCCCATCACATAGGCCTAGTGGCATGTCCTCACGTACTGCTGTTCAAGGTCAAGTGACAAAATGGATTCTTGCCATGAAGACGCGTTAATTATGGAAGAAAATTTACAAGAAATAAGAATAAGAAGAAAAGAAGAGAACGAACAGTGTGGGTTCGACAAAATTTCCTATTGCGGAGCACTAGAGGAATTTCAAAGAACCTTCTGTTCTTTGATGACCTCAACGATGAAACTTTATTTTTCAATAACGAGTTCCAGAACACTTTTTTCTATAGTCATCCGTTGTATGTTTTAGTTTTCCTACACGACCGCACTGCAACCAGCCGGAGAGGACAATGAGGAGAGCTAGAGCTAGATCTATAATAATAAATTTGGCGCGCAAATTCACTTTAGAACAATACGGCGAGAGCAATACAAATAGTTGAAACACTGTTGTTATTCAATAGGCATCAAAGTGGGCCCTGTACACGTCGACTTTGTTAGTATTGGGATTGCTGATTTCAAAAATTGTAAATCATTTTTTTATCTCGACCAATATTAAGTTTTTTTTATGGCCGATTTTATTTCCTGCCTAGAAAAGATGAAAGAAAGCCGAAACGTGACAGCATCGGCTTCAAAAATAGAGACAGGATCTTTCACGGTTAATCTTGACGAGACACGGGCAATCCGTGCCCTTCGTGTCGTGAGATCCTATGTGAGGCTTAATTTTAAATCTTTGTTACCATTTTTGTTTACATGTGACAGACTTTGCAGTGTTCATGTATCGTGTCACATGAGCTCCTTAGAGGCGGGTAATATGCTTGTTTTCATACATGTGTTCATAAGCATGATTCACACAAGCAAAAACATAGTTTGACGTTGTGCAAGGCAAATAAAACTGAAGCATATTGAGAAATATTAAGATGGATCCCCGGACAGTGTAAGCTCATTGACTTTACGTCATCACCCTCCAGCAGGCCATTACCAACTGCCCGGTGATCATACAGTACAACTGCCTGTTAGGCGCTTGATGCCACACTTTGATAAGATCCTTCTCTGCCTATACCTAGGCATTCATAGATAATAGATGTATTATTATACAATAACACCAGGAAAAGCAAATGACAGAAGAGGAATGGGCATCCAGCAAAACAAACTACTTAGACAGATTTTCCTGTAAGGTAAAATTCCTTCAAGGGCGTTACAGCCGATGAGTTTGGGAGCTTATTCTGGTGTTTATAGTGAAGCGGAACAGGTGATTGCACATCGCCTCCGAGACAGGACGCTAGTGTATTGCAGGTTTTAATCTCTAGATGATCCTGGTACTCTATTTTCACCTTCGATCGAGAGGGAATATACACGTTAAAGTACTTCCCGAAGGAACAAATACGTCGGACCTAGCTTTGTCAAGATACAAGCCCTGGACCTCAGGATCCTATGGTGACAGTCAAACCACTAGATCACTTGACCACTTGACCACTGTCAGCGTGGATTGGGACAAAAAGCGCAGGGTTGGTTGGCATGAAGGTCGTCAAAGACCAAAAAAACGTATGATCGCAAAGGCACGACACAGAACGAATACGATGACGATGATGATGATGATGATGATGATGATGATGATGATGATGACAATGATGATAAAATAATTTACTGTGTGATTATCTATACATTTATTTGATCAATACAGTTTCTAACAAATCTACGTTTTGTAAGAAATAATCACGAGTAATATACATTCATATTACAAACATACCCTTGTAAAAAATAATTTCGTTTTCTTCTTTTTACATAGTATCTATTGCAAAGCACCAATGCACTTTATTGAACGACGCCAGAGAGCAGACGAAATAATAACGGTTACGGCCCCTTCTTTTGCTTGCCAACATCAATGTCTCATTCGTCCGACATGCAACGGCCTCAACTTTGGCCAATTATTGAGCCAACCATGCGATGCCAGCTTTGATTGGTCAATTCTACGGCCTCGTTTCAAGTGGCGAACATAAGTTTCTTTATTGCAGATCTCAATCGGATTTAACATTGGAAGCAATTGTTATTTTTAGCACTGGTAATAAATGCTGACATTTACTGTTACTAGGCCATTATCATGATTATTGTAATTACCTCTACAATTAGCCCATTTGCCATACATTTCATCAGTATCGTCATAATGATATCCTCATCATCATAATCATCACTGTTGTAATTGTTACTATTTAAAATGTTTTTAAGTCAATGTAGGTTTATGTATCACCATTCAAACATTCATTTGTAGCACACAATTATCATATCACTGTTGCATTTTGTTATTATTAAATATTGTTGGGTTATGTTCATCATTAATTTACCGTTAATGTTACATGTACAGTAAACCTCAACTTTAACTAGATCTAGCTAGATTCAACGAGACATCGGGTCGAACTAGTGTCGAATAATGTCCTTAATTAAGTCAACAAAAAACACCTCAGGTTCAACGAGGACAAATATTAGCGACCGTGACTCCAACGAGATCCAGTATCGGTTTGACTGGCATCCTTCCACGGGGAAACTTTTTTTTCTTCCGTTTACTTTAAGTTCTCAAAATAAAATAAGTTCACTTAGCTCACATAACACCACGAACATGTAGAATAGAGAGGGTGGGAAGGGCAGGAGGTGGTGTTACGTCAAGTGTCCAATGGCAAGCTCAGTGTTGGCCGGGGCATCTGCCTAGCGATGTCAATGCCATGCATGCATCCGGACAGGGGTGGTTGGGGTTGACTAGCACTAGCACACCCCACCGTAACTTACTTCCCTTACCTACCCCCTATCTCTTTACGTTTTTGGTGTGCGATGTCGGTTGACTTCCACACATCATCTTCACTTGGCATAAACTAAAATGTGTCTCAAGACAGGTTGACTTCCATACTCCATACAACATCTTCACTTGGCAGAAACTAAATGTGTCTCAAGACATGTTGACATTTTATTTTCAGCTTTCAAGCAATGAACGGATCATTCCGCTTTACAGATTGGATAGACATACAAACAAAAGCAAACAGCTATAATTACAAACACATCATGTCAACGTAATAACATAACCTCTTTTACTCATCATCATCACCATCATCGTTATCGCTGTCATCATTCCACTACTACCATCATTACCATCAACGCCATGTGCCATGGTAAACAGTGTACAGATCAGTTGTTTTTAAACAACATCTATTTGTGTCATCAAAGTTTCATAATCACAGTGGCATTACATTGTGTTTGTTTCCAATATGAAGGTAGAAATAGAAATTGAAATAGAAATTGAAATTGATATCCAAATCTCACACACAGACAAAATGCAAACAGAAAAGTTTATCAATTACTAATTTAGTAATATTGTTACCCACGCTTCTACTTCTACTGTAAATAGTGTAAAGGAGGTAGGGGTGGAAACAGAGTGAATTCACTTTCGCCCCTCTTTCTTCCGTCTCTCCTTTTCTTGTATCCCCATTTTGGTGACTGGCGAATTCAACCTGTAACAAAGAGTAATAAGTCCCATGCTTACAATTGACGGTATGTGTGATGCCGGAGGTATTACTTAGATCTAGATTCTAGATATTTCTCGTTTGTTGTCTGACGAAGGGTTATACCCGAAACGTCACGTGTTTGTTCTGTCTTTATTAATGGAGTTGTCACTTATTGTCATATTTGACAATTGACCGTAGGGTAATCAAGAGAAGAGTCCTCAGTTCTCTACATATGGTACAATGTGGTACTGGTAGTTGCCATTGCTTTCCCAGTCGTCTTGACTTTCGCTGCGTCTGAATAGACCTAGCTACCCATTTCGCTGCTAGTTGACAGGAGGGCCATTAAATTTGCTAGCACTGAGACTGAGACTGAGAATCGGAACACCTGGTTAGTAGACAATTTAGGATATGTATTGGGCGCTAGAGCAAATTTCTCTTTCTTTTCCGCCACCAATCCCTAGAAAAGATGGAGAGATAAGGATGCAAATAACAAGGATTCACGTTCGCCTCTTTTTCCTCTTCCACTTTCAAAGAGGGGAAAGGGAGAGAGGAATAACAGTAAGTGGAGACGACAGAGTACTTTAGGTTCCCCTGTCCACTCCTCGGAATCTGTCAGTTGAACAAGATGAACGAGAAAGGTATGCTTCAACTCAAGATGCTTTGAATTGAAATAGTTTATTAATATACTGTAGTATTCTACTATGTTTCTAGGTTTTAATATATATGTTTGTGTCTCTTTTGTGTGCGTGAAATTGTTCATTCCATGATTGCATTGTACTCAAAAGCCAGTTTTGTAGTACGGTACGTCTAAATAGTCTAATCTTTTGACCTGATTATTTTTTTTATTGATGGGTTGGGTTTTTTTTTCTCATTTTGGCAACATCTTTCTGTAACATTTCAACTCGAAGCCTCGATTGGATTTTTTTTCGTCTGTTGTTTTGGTGATTGTCCATCTTTTGCATTCATCTATTAATAACTGATGCAAATATATATATATATATATATATATATATATATATATATATATATATATATATATATATATATATATATATATATATATATATATATATATATATACATGGCTGCTTTACAAATCTCAGTTTCATGTTACAATCATGTACTACATTCGCATTTCTTCATGATATTAATATTATTTTGTTTCCATTTTTTCCAGCTTAACTATTGTTACTGCTGATGTCCTTCTTATTTCGTTCCCGACGCTGCCACTTTGTTCGAACCTGGCTCTTAGATTATAAGTATACAAGTACATATGTATTTATTCGAATTCTAAATACAATAATTAATGTGTAGCCTCCTTTCCATTTTCGTTGCCATATACAGGGATGAGGGATTCCGTCTGCAACTACAGATATTTAAAATCTTTTTGTTTTCTTTAAGTTTCGTTTAGATTTAGGATTTTCTTTTCATTATGTTTCATTACCGATAGAATCAGGGCATCGAGAATACCAAACGTGTGTGATAAGAGGGCTGTATCGTCTGTGTATGTGAGATCTCTTATTTATTTTGCTTCTATCTTGGGATTGTCATAACATGTATTTTCTACGTCTTCTTTCAGAAGCTGAAGAGGAGAGGTAAGAGTATACAGCCTTGTTTGTTACTGTTGTTATGTACCAGTAGGTGTTCCAGTTCCATATTACAAGCGGACTGCTGGTTCTTGTCCGGGATAGAGATTCCTTATGAGCTGTATAAGCTTTGTGTTAGAAAACGTATGTCTGGCAATACTGTCATGGTTTGCCATAGCTTGTTATACATGTAACATAAGAATGGATTTTCCACTTGTCAATTATTAGAAGGAGCGACACTATCAATCTACCGTAATTGAAGGTGAAGGCAGAGAAACGGGGCGTCGACATTCAATTTAAAGGGAAGCAATTCCTATTTTGATGTATAAATATAGTGTTATGCCCCTTTACTTTAAAATGGCATATCTCACGCAAATTGCATGCATCAACAATTAAATCTATTGCGAATCTAATTCTTCTGTTTGTTTTTTTGTTTCATTTCCACCGCAGCACGCCATTATACGACATACCAAAGCCTACACTTACATCACATCTGTTAAAAGTGTTTTCAGCTATGTCCATGAACATTCTCATAGATCTACACTCCATGAAACAAGCACTCAAACGAATGAATAATTTATGCCAAAGCCAAAGATGAACTCGTACACAAGTACCATTAGTACCAAGTCTCACCACAAAGCTTTTGAATATTAAAAACACAATATTGGCCTTTTACGTCAATATTGACGATCCTGTAACAGTTGCTTCAATATCACTGCTACGCCTGGGCTAATTTTATTCTGAGGAAGGTATGGATGCCCAACCACACTCCCCCCTGATACTTGCCTCTTCAGATTCTTCAACATACTTTACTCAGTCATGAACTGGTCAATAAGTCTGACATGCAAGAGGCTGTATGGGTATTTCTAAATCGGCCTTTGACAGGAGTTCAAATTTGCCAGGCTGGAATGGCCAGCTGTTTTCGATTTTCAACCGAGGGTTATTTTACTTTTACATGCGCAAAGGCACATGGGACCTCCTAGGTTATCGCCGTCTCCGAGAGAACTAAGCTCTCATTTTATCCTGCCTACATCACAGGATAAGGGAGCAGAAGAAACCCGAAAAAAACAGATTTCAAATTCAAGTCTGCACGGCCGGGATTTGAACCCACAACCTTTAGCTTGGTAGGTAAATGCCGACCAACTGAGCTATCCAGCTAAAGTGTATCAATATGGGTGTAATATGGCGCATTGGGCAATGTTTTGTAAGACATGTACATGTATCTCCAGGCAGTGGACAGGTAAGCATCTGTACGGGGAGTAGATGATCTTGCCCTCCATGAGTCTCCTGCTGCCTTGCAGGCGGGTCTTGGCCGACCAAAGGTTAAAGGGGCCTTTACACGCATACAGTTGATTCATCGACAAACTGTAAGATATCGAAAGGTTGGCGGGAATCCTATCAACTTCTCGATAAACCTGAGCGTGGAAACGAGCAATCCTCTCGATATCGAACGGTTCTCAGTCAGGTGCCAGATATTTTCCGCAGGCGAACTGAAGGATGTGTGGCCCATGGCGAAAGGGAATGACTTCTTTGATGTTGCCAAGCAGGCGGAGTTAAAAATGCAGTCTAACAATTACCTAAATATTAGTTAAATCAGAAAATAATATGATTTTCTTGATCAGCGACCCAATATAGGCTAAATGACGCGGGGAACACAATTTAATGCCGAATTACCAAGTTTAAACGTGTGTGTGTTTTGTTTTGTTTTGTTTTTGTTGACGTTTTGAATTTCGCGCTTCTAGCTAAACTAAAGTACAACAGTCCAAGGACTGATACTTTAAAGGTAAAACTGTTCGTCTGAACGGAACTTCTCTTTGTCGACAAACTGTCAGTTTAACGCTGACCCAGATCTAGTGTCTGTCGGTTAAACTGTCAGTTTGTCGATGAATTAACTGTCGTTTAAAGGGCCTTAATGGAGTTAACCCTGACAGAAAATAACCCGCTGCCTTGCAGGCACGTCTTGACCGACCAAAGGTTAAGGGAGTTAACCTGACAGAAAATAACAACCTGCTGCCTTGCAGGCTGGTCTTTAATGACTAAAGGCTCAGGGAGTTAACCCTGACAGAAAATAACAAAGCCTGGTAGAGGGCCTCAAGGTGGCAGCCCCACCATCTACCTAGGGTACAGCGGGCTAATCCCCTGCTTATCGAAAACCAAACTGATTCAGAGAAATAAATATAATATAACCGGCTTGATCTTTCAAAGACGAACTTGGAAACGAATACGGGCTCTGATTTTTGAAACATGGAATGTTAGGGCAATAAAGGGAAAAGAGTTAGAATAAGTTGAACAAATGGAAAATTTCAAAGTAGATATTTTAGCCACTACAGAAACAAAGAAAAAGGACAAGGAATAGAAAATGTAGGACCGAATCATATTTTAATCTTCTCAGGAGTAGATGTCAAAGATAGAGCTAGCGCAGGAGTAGGCCTCCTAACGCATAAAAGGCATGAAAAGCTACTAGAAAGTTGGAAATTTATAAGCTCACGGCTATTAAAGGTAAATATTAAACAAAAAGGACGAGAAATGAAATTATTGATAGCTTATGGACCAAACGAAGACGCAACTAAAAAAGAAAAAGATATCTTCAAAAACGATTTACAAATAACTGCAGAGTACCTTAAACTCAAACAGAAACTAGTGCTTTTAGGAGATTTAAACGTTAGAGTAGGCAACAATGTAGAAACATCAAGAGTAATAGAAAGAAGGAGAGACAACAACTAAATAGGAGACTAATTTTTGCCTTAAAGAATAACATGAATATAGCCAACACTTTTTTTCCTCATAAAGATATTCACAAAAATACAAGAGTAAATGAAAACAGGTGTGAAAAGTCAATCATAGACTACATAATAGTTAGCAGCTCCTTTTTTACACTACATTGGATGCAAGAGTAAACAGAGGAGCTTAAATATTTAGTGATCATCACTTAGTGATTGCCAAAATGAGATTACTGATTGAAGAAACAGAAAAGGAAAGAGAAGAAAGCTACTAAACTCAAAATAGAGGAACTAAATAAACCAATAGTAAAACAGGTATACCAATCTAGGATAAAAAAGATTTATCTGTTAAAGGCAGATGGATCTGAATGTCGACAATAGAAGAAAAGTGGAAGATGTATAAAGAAACACTCCTCAGTTGTACTGAAGAGGTCTGTAGTAGGAAAAAAATTAAAGGAAATAGGAAAAGAACAGCATTGTGGAATGAGAATGTCAAGACTAAAATCAAAGAAAAGAAGGATGCCTGGAAGAAAAATACTTGCAAACAAAGAGACCAGAGGATAGGATAGATGACGTGAATTAAAGAACTATCGCCAAAGAGGAAGTTAGGAAAGCAAAACAGGAACAATGGGAAGAGTTTGGACAAAGACTTCAAGAAACATATCAAGGAAATCAAAAGCTGTTCTGGGAGGGCAATGAAGAGCATGAGAAAGACCAAAGCATGCCAAATATGACAAATTAAGAATACCAAAGAAGAAATAATGAAAGAAGACAGCGAAATCATGGAAACATGGAGAAAGTATTTTCAACAATTATATAATCCCTCCAGAACATATGAAACAAGGAGTAAACATCAATTAATAAGAGTAACAAGTAATCCAGAGGAGACAACTGAAGATGTAGATATATCAGTGGAAGAAATCCAAACAGCTATAAGAAAAGGAAATTAGGAAAAGCTCCAGGAGCAGATTTAGTTTATCCAGAAATGATTAAAAACCAAGGGAGAGAAGCAGACAAACTACTACATGTAATATGCCAACAAGCATAGAAATCCAAACAGGTGCCAGATGACTGGAAAAAGGGAACGGTAGTACCAACACATAAGAAAGGATCAACTATGGAATGCTCAAATTATAGAGGGATATCACTACTTAGCGTACCAGGAAAAGCTTATGCCAGGATACTGGAAATAAGACTAAGGAAAAGAGTAGAGGATCAGATTGAAGAACATCAGAGTGATTTTTAGACCAGGAAGAAATGTACAAGACCACATATTTACAATTGGACAAATAATAGAAAAATTCCTTGAGAGAAACATTGACTTTGCACCTGTGTTTTATAGACCTAGAAAAGGCACTTGACACTGTGAGGAGGGACGAACTATTACATTCCTTAAAAGAACACAACGTAGAGCAAAATTTAATAGAAGGCATTACAATTTTTTTAACAATAAACCAACATGTGCAGTAAGAGTAGCTGGAAACATATCTCTGGAATTTGATGTAGATATAGGAGTAAGACAGGGTTGTTTCCTAAGTCCTCTTTTGTTTAATATATCACATTTATGGATTCAGTCGCAAAGGCATCCTCACAAATGAAGAAAATGAATGAAGGTATGTGGAAGCTCAAACCAGTAAATGTATCAATCCTTTCATTTGCCAATGATTTAGTTCTCTTTGGAAAATCAGAAAGTGACCTTCAGTCGAATATCAACATTATGAACAATGAACTAAATAAAAGAGGAATGAGAATAAATGCAAGGAAAATCAAAACAATGCTAGTAACTAGGGAAGCTAAAACACAAAATCTTAAATTGGGCAGGGAAAATTTAGAACAAGTTCAAAAACTACAATTACCTAGGAGTAATGATTAATTCTGAGGGAAAACTAAGAGAAGAAATCAGCCAGAGAATCCAAAAGGCAAGTGCAATTTTATAACCATCTAGGAAAGGCATTTGTAGGTAAACAAGAATTGTCAACAAAAACCAAAAGGGCAGTATACAATACAGTTTATTGTCCTACTCTCCTCTATGGCAGTGAAACCTGGATCTTAGACAGTAGAGAATACAGTAGAGTACAGGCAGCTAAGATGAAATATCTAAGAAGAGTAGTAGGGAAAACTAAAAGAGGCAAAATCAGAAACGCAACAATAAGAGATCAAACCAAAGCAGATGGCATAAAAACTTAGATAGAAATAAATCAATTGAGATGGTTTGGGTATGTACACAGAATGAATGACAATAGAATAGCTAAATCAGTATACCGTGACCAAAAGGTAGAATGGGAACTGATAAAGAAAGAAAGAAAGGTTACAAATTTACATTTATTTAAAATACATACTTTGATAACTACCATCGATTTGAGGTACTGGTAATGCATTGTGTTTAGTGTTATGTGTCCACACAGTTTACAAACAAGTCAGACATTCATGAGCTGACTTATAAAAACTGGAGAAACCTAGGACCAATATTCCCTACCCATGACTCCTGCACACCAGGGTGCACACCGATAGGAAAGTGCATACAGTTGAGAAATGTCTGTGTACACCAATAAAAAAACAACTTTTCTTATCAAACGTTCATTCTCATACACATAGTGCATGCAATTGGGATAGTTTGTAAAATTTGCACAACATCAGAAAATGTGTCACATGGAGTAGAAAATTTGCACAACAACTTTGTTGTATTATGAAGTGTCACTTTGACGCAAGAAAAAGTTCAATCATGGCTGAGTACATAGTGTATAATTTAATGACTTAGTCAAGTCAAGATATCCCTGAAGCTAGGTAACATTGGCCACTGGTTCTTTTTCTATATAATCATAAACTGAAATGTTCTATCTGAAACATAAATTCCATCCATCAAGAAATGAAAACAAAAATGCCTAGTGACATCCTAGCCTACTGCCAAGGGGTCCCTGGGGAGCTCGCAGTTTTTCACACGCTTTTATGACATCCTAGCCTCAACATAACAGAAAGATACAGCTTCTTCATGAAAGATTCAAAATGGTGAAAAAGAATTATGATCAAAAAAAGCCATCTCTATAACAGAAAGGATAAGAAGTAAATTGTACATGTATATGGGTAAAAGAGCAGATAGAGTGAAGTACCAGGCAAAACAAAGGAGAAGAGCAAAATGAAGATGAATGGCTTGCTCTTGAAGATATGAGACTAATCACAGTGAATGAGAATGATGCAAATGATCAAAATCCATGGAGAAATAGCTTGAAATCGTTATGGCAACATTGAAAACATTGAGACAAGCTGAAAAAAGAAGAAGGAGCATGTAAGATTATGATTCAAAGTCAGAGAATCTGTAAGTAAAAAGATGAAGCTTGCTTCTGATGCCATCCATTATTATTTCTTCTTCTGCTTTCTTCTTCTTTCATAATTATAACTTACTAAACCCAACATGCATGTTTTTAAATTTAACCAAAAACTAATCCAATTTTGATTTTAAAGTCGTTTTTTTTTTCAATTCAAATATTATGATAAATATTCAAATTTCATTACGTGCAAAGAATTGGAATTTAGATTCTAAAATATTTGTTCCTTCTTCGTAAGACACTAAAATGAAGCACTTTTCATCTTACATTACATTACTTTAAAACACTTGTTGAAACTCCTAACCAAGCATCATTATGCCATATAATTTTGCTTTTTCTTTATTCACCAGGGATCCGGATAAAAATGAGTTAAGATATTCGATATGTGCTTAATCAAAATACAATAATTAAGATGTTCAACATGTACTAAATTGAAAATAAAATTACCAAAAGGAACCTAGGATTCCTCATTATTTCATGCTGAAAATTTGGACTGGATAATTTTCGAATCATAAAACGATTGCCTACTTTTAAGTGGTTTATTTCTCGGATCATCCAGAGACAGCCAGGCTCCAAGACAAGAAAACACAACAGGATCAGAGTCATTTGAGAAGAGCTTCTCAATGACACACGACTCCATATTAACACTTCAGTTGCTAAGCTCTATAAGACCCTATGGAATCTTCATTGCAAAAGGTTTGGGAAGAAAATGGGCAAAAAGGGCAAGTTGAGAAAGAGAAAAAATATCCACAAGCATGCAAACTAGGTGAGTGATACAGTTGTTGCTGGATAATTACATGCTGTTTGGGAGAAGACAAAAGCATGCAATTGTACGCCACTGTACGGTTACGAAAGCTACTCAAGAAACTACTACAGTAGTGACCACCTAAATGCCCGCCGCCTAAATGTCCGTTTAAATGCCCACAATCTCAGTGAAACCGATTTTTTTGTGTAAATAAATTACCCCTCCAAATGCCCGTTTCAAAACCAAAATTTTCGCCTAAATGCCGTCTCAACGACAACTGCAGGTATCATTTTTCTCCAGTATCATAACATGCGCCCATAATTGAATAAAGTCTGTTTTTCTTTATCATACATGTAATCCGATCGCTAATCTAGTATAGTAATAGGCTTATGCCCGTCAACAATGTGCCATGCATTGCAATCCACCCTTCATTACATATCCATTGTAGTATTTGTAGGCCCTAATGTACTAAACATTGACCAATCTTCTCTGCATAACTCCACCCACTGTACTGCACATCCTTTGTCCCATTGGATCACTGGTTTGTCTTTGGGCAATTAGAATTGAACAGTCTTCCAGACTCTGCCCATATATCTTTCTAATGTCGAATTGGCATGCAATCACGTGTCGTCTTTACACCGGGCACTCGCCATCGAGGGACAAGGCGTGAACAGTTTTATTGCTCTCCTTTCTGGCATTGGCCGCATCCAATGTGATTTCAGGTCTTCATGGTGAAAGACGGTCAACCCATCCGGACGCCACTACCTCAGCGTTAAAGAGTTTAATGGTTTCCAGGTGTCCCTATTTCTCGCATTTAATTTTTATTGCAAGATGACTTTTCCAAAAAATAAACAAGCCAAAAATATTAAACGACTTCAGACCAGTTGCTCTCTGTCATCAATTGTAATGAAAACATTTGAAAAATAATAAGATCACAAGATATAACTTAGGTCTTGTGGAAAGAGTTAGATCCACTTAAATTTGATATCGACCATGCAGAAGTGTTGATGATGCAAAATTGTTTATTTTACATTACATAACCATTTTGAAAAACCAGACAGTCATGCCAAAATAGTATTGACGATTTCAGCTCTTGTTTCAATACCTCCAAATAATCACATTTTAACTGACAAATTGATTCACAATTTCAAATTAGACTCCCAACTGGTATTATGGATATCAGCTTTTTGCACCAACCGATCGCAACAGGCTTTAGTAAACAAATACACCTCTAAAGAGAAAAAATCAATGTCACATCTCCACAAGGAGATACCCGTACTGCCTTTGCTTGTTATCTTATATACCGATGACTGCAGAAGCAATTATGAAAACAGATTTATTGTTAAATTTGCAGATGACAGCGTGTTGCTTTCCTTGATGGTTGGATCAGAACATGAACATGGTCCTGTACTTCCTGAATATGTTAAATACTTTTGCCTTGAGATAAATTTGAAAAAAACAAAGCAAATGACAATTGACTTTAGACAAAAACAAACCCCTTGCACTGACACAATTATCCATGGAACAAAAAATTGAAAATGTAAATGAATATAAATATCTAGGCACGATTTTTGATGGTAAGTTAAAGTGGGACAAAAATTGTGAATCGATTTGTAAGAAAGCCCAACAACGGTGTATTTTCTTAGAAAAATCCGTTCCTTCTCTGTTAATAAGAACATCTTAGAGCTATTCTATAAATCTTTTATTGAAAATGTATTGTCGTTCTCCATTGTTTGTTGGTACCGGAACGCATCGTGTAAAAACAAAAATAAACTTCGTAAGGTTGTCGATTTGTGTTCATGAATCATTAATGAACAGCAAAAGAGTCTATGTTCATTTTGTGACCAGCAAACAAGGAAGAAGGCATCTGTGATCTTGGATGATAAAGATCATGCACTATATTGCAAATTTGAAAGCTTGAAATCAGGAAGGCGGTATCGATGCCCATTGAGCAGAACAAAACGATACTGCTTCTCCTTCATTCCGTCTGCCATCAGATTAATGAATAAGATTCAAGAGAAATGATAACTATGCATAGATATTTAAACATGTTTTTCTTTAGTAGTGGTTCAATATTATTTTCTTCTTTTGCTCTCTCTCTCGACATAATAGTTTGTACCTCTTATTCACGTGTAAATACAACGTATATGTTCCAATGGGCTGTGTGGCATTTTGTCAATTTTTTAAATTATTATTATTACTTCTATTTATTTATTGATCTATTTTTTTTTTAAATTTATTTATTTATTTATTTCTATTTGCATTTATTTATTTATTCTTTTTTTGTATCCGTGTATGTGAAAAATGATTTTGGTCAATGGTAAACTTTACATTAGATCGTGTGCCTTTGTAATTTCATTGCGTGGATATGAATAATTGCGTTTCGGGATGATAAGAAATATGTTGAATTGAATTGAATTGATAAGGCTATGAATCTTTATCCTTGTCTGTCTGTTGTCTTAATTTCAACATGAGGATTATGAATCGAAAGAGTTGTAAGATTCGTGTAAATCTGTTCACACATTGGTCCCATTGGATGGGGCTTTTCTTTATCTCATCCAATATGCCAGTTAATGTGGAAACACTGGATCAGGTCCTTTTTTCTTTTAGCCTCCATAGCGGCAACTTGAATTTTGCACAGCTACATACATATCTACATCTTGAAAATAAAAATGAATAAACCAGGAAATGATTTACAAAAGAAGCTTCAAATCCTGTACGAAATTAACAAGTCACTAGGGAAACCAAACTTCACAGAAATAGGAAAGAAATTTGGTGTAGATAGGAAAACAGTTTCTCGACTCTTCGCACAAAAAGAAAAAATTAGAGAAGACGGAAATATGAATAGAAAAAGACAACATCCTTTCAAAGAAGAACATGTCGATGTCACCTTACATCTGTGGTGTAAAGACAAGTTCTCACAGGATGCAAGACTTAATCATCCCTTGATCAAAGAAAAGACAAAGGAGTTTTCCCAAGCAATGGGGCATGAATTTGAACCATCAAATAGTTGGATCATCAGATTTGTCAGCAGATACCGTTTAAAGTTCAAGAGGGAACACGGAGAGAAGCAGGCCGCAGATTTAGAATCAGCATCTAGTTTCGGAGAGACAACCTGCCTGGCTTATCGGCAGATTATGAGCCAAGAAACATCTTCAAAGCTGAGGAGACTGGGGCATATTTTAAAGGTGAGTTTACACATTTTCTTATCCTTCATCCATGAGTTTACACATCTTCTTATCCTTCATCCATGAGTTTACACATCTTATTGTTCTTCATGCATTGAAAATGACCAACCACAAGCTATGTTTCAACTGATTTCACTTCATTATCTTTTGTTGTTGTAAAGTCACATATTTTAATTGATGCCATGTTTTCCTTTAATCTTTGAGAATGTATTTTTATTTTGAATAACATCTTTGACTGTTGCAGGATTGCCAGACCAGGGTTATGCTCCACAAGAGGAACAGCTGAGTGACGGCAAGAAAGCAAAGGAACGAGTGACCGCTATGACATGTGCCAATATGGATGGCTCAAGGAAACAAAAACTGTTGATCATTGGAAAATCAAAAAACGAGCAGTTTTCCACGAAATCAATCAACAGCACCCCGTCATTGATGTTTAGAAACATCAAACTTATTTTCTTGCCCCCCAACACAACGTCCGAAATCCAGCCCATGGACAAAGGAGTAATCCGAAATTTCTAAGTCCCCAACCGGTCCCTGATCAACGCCAGGGTGATCATGGAATTAGATGCTGATGCAAGTGTGACAGCGACAGAGGCAATCAAGAGAATCACTCTGGTTGATGCTATACACATCATGAGTAAAGCATGGAATAACGTCAAAGGAGAGACCATCAAGAATTGTTTTAGCAAAGCTGGATTCACTGAAATGCAGGAGGAACTGGAAGAAGTGATCCAGACACCTCAAAAATCTAACGGAAGAATAATTTCAGCATATGTTGATATGGATAAGGACGAACCAACTGTCAGGGAGACATCTGACCAAGACATTGTTAGACAGGTAAAAAAAAATTAACTAATGAGAAAGTAGAGGAAAACGAAGAGGAAGACGACGTATTTATTGAGCCATCGTCTAAAGAAGTTGTTGAAGCAATTCACACATAGAGATTTTATGCCATGTGCAGTAGTCAAAGAAAGATTTTGAACCATGTGAAAGAGATCCCGAAAAGAGAAGGAGATGATCTGAATTCTAAAAGAAAGTTGAAAATTCAAGACTTTTTCAAGCCATAAATCATGAATGCCCACCCTTCCAAAACATCTCTATTTTTGTGTGTTTAATGAATGTGTTTGTTATTGTCTATGTATAAAGTGTTACATTTTATTCCATCGTGTGAAATAAATATCATTATACAAGTATAATGAATAAAAATTGGGAGAAAAAAAAAACAAAACAAAAACAAAAAACAACAAACAAATGAAAATAAAATGGCGCATTGAAATACGCTTTTGTAAACAAAACCTGGTTAATTGACCTCACAAACAAGGGAGGGAGGTAAATGTTGAATTTCTGCACCATACTTGATGAACTCCCTTGGTTATCCCCCGCCTTCCTCCAAATTGTTACCCCTGACCTACTTTTGCCTAAATGCCTGTTTCGCCTAAATGTTCGTTTTATCTGCTTCCAAGCACAGGGCATTTCAGTGGTCACTTCTGTATAAGTATAAGTATAAGTGGGTATAATTGTATCGGCTACTCAATCTGTGTGTTGGTGACACGAGAGACTGTTTTATGGATCACACAGTAGGCTCCGGCAAGAAGCACGATGAGCATGCCTCGCACTACTGGCAGTACAAAGTGATGACTGCCAATAGTGACATCCCACTTTATGCCTATAAATGTGTGCCAAGGGTTTTCCCGTCTACACTGTTGATTTTCACTGGCATTGGCATTTAGTTTGGGTTTGTTTTGCTTTTAATGCATTAAAGGATGAACTATATCACAAATGTTGTCACAGTTTTGGTATGCAATTATGCGTACCTGCCATGCTTTGATGGATACTTAGAAAAAAATTGAGTCGCCCACCGTCAGCATGCATTTGTGCAACCCCTATGTAGAAAAGTGGTATGCCTTTTCACTTTTCACATCAAGAAATTTACTCAACAATTTCTCATTATAGACTTCAGTCCTAGGCACAGTACAGTGAATTTTATTGGTTGAGTGAACAGTATATTTACATAATGAAAATCATCTTAAAAGCATTGCAGCGTCAATCAACACCAACATGCATACACAAAACACACACATACACACAAAAATATCAATCAATAAAAAAAAATATAGCCATGACATACTTGCTTCGCATGAGACATCTTGCTGAGCAGTCTAGAATTTTGGATGACTAACAATGTATACACACTCGCATATCGTTGGTGAAACTGTCTGAAGGGGTAAGTCTACGATATATGGGATGTGAGATTTGTCCTTCAAATGATCAAATGCATGCTTCTTTCACGTTTTATAGATATTGAAGACCTTGATCCAATAGCAAAGCTCCGGTTGCTCACATGATCCAACTGGAGATGTCCGCTTCTCTTCCCCCCTTGAAACTCTAATCTCCAACGTTAAGGTGTGGACTGACTTATCTAAAACTTTCAAAAAGTTCAACTCTGAACATGCGAGTCCATTTTTAGCCCATCTGATTATTTCTTTCTATTTACTACATTCTAAAGACTAACATCACTATTATACTATTAAAATTTAATCCAAAAAAGCATTATAACATAGTGTTTGCTGCCTTATTCGATGATCTGTTGCATTTGTAATTTTCATTAAAAATTACGTCATGAGGATTCACATAGTTAGGCAGTTTCACAGACGATATATATATATATGCAGCACCACACAATTTGAAAAAGTTTATTAAAAAATATTTCCTCTGTCAAAGTTGGTGGGGTTCAGATTCAGATTCAGGTGATGCCAGGCTGCGATCATAGAACTTCCATCTTTGTTTCGACCTTGAGATTTCCAAGTCTAGTCGATCGATTGCCCAACTGTATGACAATAATAAATAAGATGAGGTTAAAAGGGAAATTAAGTTTTAAATGTAACATTAGAGATCATACAATTACGTGATATGATACAGTAGTTACGGCCTAAATGCCCAATGCTTGAGAAGCAGAAAAAACAGGCATTAAGACCAAACAAGCAGTTATGGGAAAATCACAGGGTAAACAATTGGAAGTGATCAATGTTAAAAGAGCCCTCAGTTTTACATAAATATGAACACGAGAATGAAACCATTAACTCTCAACCATTCCAAAATGTTCTCCTTTGCATTCTTAAACTTCAAATAATTCTTGACTGGGTGCAGAGGATGTCATATTACCCCTCATTTTATTCAGAAATGTCTGTAGATTTGATTTTTATGGGTTTTTGACAGGTTGTTTTGTTTTAAATGAAGACATACAAACAAACAATATGTATATACTTTATGTTCACAAATCACAACAATAATTCACATGAAATCACAAACACTAAGAAGGAAACAAAAATTCCAGTTTTAGTCTAAACTCCTAATTTCTTTATCAAAAGTTAGCCACAAGTCTTTTACAAATAATATAATTGTATTCAGCAACAAATTTCAATATAAAAGGGAAACATTTTAACAGAAAGTAAGGGCATTGAAAGGGCACATAATTTTTGATAATGTGGAGAAGATTCTACCTGCAGTTGTCGTTGAGACCGGAAAACTTTAGAATATAGAAAAAAATCGGTTTCACTTTCACTGAGATTGCAGGTTTTTAGGAGAAACAGGCATTATGGCAGATGGCATTTAGGCAGTAATTATTGAATGACCAAGAAAAGGATTCATTAGATTCTGATAAGGAAAAGGATAAGATGATAATCAGATATGAAGGCTATGATAAGTTTGATCATACTGTGTGTATACAATATCAATTACAGCCCACTTCTATCCATTAACAAAGGTGAAATATTAGGTAAAATATCTCAATGCACTTTCCCATCCTTTGATGAAATTTATATATCTTACTGTCCAAGGAAAATTGAAGCCATTGTAACAGACCAAAAACTACCACTAACACCACAAACTAAAATGTCCAAACGCTCCAAAAGACCCATTTGTTTTTTATGTCATAAAGAAAGATATAAAAGAACATTCTTACCATCATCTGTAAAATTATTATCACTAACATCACCAGTTTCTTTATCATCACCGCTCTTTTGAACATTATTCACTGCAATGACTACGTTTACATGTATCAGAATATGTATCTTTTCACCATTACAGGTTTTAAGGGAGGGGGGGTGGTGTCACATATGGGGACTAAGTGAACAGATAACATTTAAAGTTACTGAAAAGAAAGATGTCTTTTACTTTTCCTTAACATCTTCTCTGCTTGCATTGACATACAGTGAACCACTCTCTTTAGGTCCCTTGATTGGGATGCAAATCTGTGGAGTAAATAAACAAAAAAAATAAACACTTCCCTCTCAAAAAGCTGCCAAGTAAGTTAGATATTTTCTCCTTTAAGATAATGGGATTGTTATTCTAATTGTAAATAATATTGAGGTGATGATGATGAGGATGCCGCCGATGACAACCACAATAATAATGGTAATAATAATAAAGCGGCAGGACAAGCGTTTATTCCCTTTCTAACACCTACCTGCTCATTTTTAAATATTCAAATTTGCCCTACAATACGGTACAGGCTGGATCTAGAAATTTGTCTTATCAAAGAGGGCTGACAAATAAAAGAAAATCTCCTATACAGGTAAAAACATTTATAACAACGATGCTTGATAAACAACATTCAAAAGAAAAACCAGTCAAATTTGTTCTTCTACTTTTTACAATAGCAAAATAAGAACCCTGAACCGAAAGTAAACTGACAGCTTAGTGCGCTGTACTGAATTTTGTTCAGATGATTTCACATTGTAAAATCTCATACTATGAGCAAAGGATATAGATCTAGAGTTAACATGTCATAGATCTAGATCCACTTGTACAATGCCTAAAGAGCAAAAATTATTGATGATTTGCAACTCAATTATTGTTCAAACAGGGAGGGGTATAGGGGGTGTTTTTCTTCTTTTCCAATAAATGACTAACTCAATTCTTAGCTATTACTGTCAGTGCACATATATTTTACTTTAACCACAAATTGTGCTGTAAATCTAATTTTGAATTTAACCCTTACGTTGCCATCCATTTTACA
Organism: Doris montereyensis; assembly: GCA_037039925.1. Lineage (NCBI taxonomy): Eukaryota > Metazoa > Mollusca > Gastropoda > Nudibranchia > Dorididae > Doris > Doris montereyensis. The sequence goes on along the minus strand of JAXRKP010001942.1, from coordinate 56,648 downwards.
CCAGATGTCTTTGCCATTGCCACTCATTTTGGCTGAAATCCTTAGGAGTGACTCATATCAGGAAAAAAATTCATTTCTAAAATACAATAGATATCCACGTGAAACTTTCAGGACATACTAATGATATATTGTGCTACAAGAATAAATATTGAAAGTATGCAAATGAGGTCATGTGACTATGGCAGCCATTTGGATTTTGACATTTTATGTTTTTTTGGTCGTATCTCAGTGAAAATGACAGTTAATGGTCACAAAATACACCGTTGTGAAGCATGTTATGGGTTAATCATGATTTGTGGGTTGTATTGTAGTGTGAGGAAGACAGAGAAAAACTGAAGAATTGGACAATAATGTGAAAAATACAACTATTCATGTTGCATGACAAACACAAAAAATGCAATTATTTTTTTTAAATAGACAAAATGACACAAAAACAGTAATCAAGAACTTTTATTTTTATTTTGCTGAGCTGTCCTGTCTACTTAACTTCACCTTTTCTTGTGTTTTCTGTGGTTGTGTGTCATATATGTCTCTAATTTTCAAATATTCCCAGGGCCAGGCACTAGCGTCAACAGTGCCACGCCATCTTTTTATTTGGGCTCTTTCACGAAGAACCTCCTACACCGTTGTCACTGTCAAATGCAATAAGTTCTTCAAAACCTCCATCATGTCCGCTGCATCATGGATCATCACTTATCCAACTCTAGCCTTGTCAGAGTCAGATTCATGACAGTGCAAATTCTGTTCATCTTCGAAATCCACGATTTCGAGGTTGCTGATGTAAACAAATCGGAAAAAAATAGGTCAAATCCGGGTCAAATCGGCAAATTTTAAAGGGAAAAAATCTTGCAGAAGCAGCAGTCTATTAATAATGGACGAGAAACTACTCTACATAACAATTTACTTCGTTTTATTTTATATTCTGCCCTTTTAGTGGAGCTGGTCAACTTTTGACCACAATCGAAGTCGGCAATACGAATGACAACCAGAAGTTTCGGCTATAGTCGAACATGGCAACCTAAGAGTTAAACAGATGTGTCCAAATTATTGTTAAAATCTTCAGTGTTGAGTCAATAGACAAAAAAATGGTGGCAGAACAGATGATTGGAGAGGGCCAAATGTGTGCCTCTGTACTTTAACAGGATTAAGATAGCCCAGGCTAATATGATAATGACTGATTTACACTTTCTGATTGCGATTGATCAGCAATAAAGATGGGTGTGGATATACATGTACATGAAAAATGAAGTGTGAAAATAAGGAGATTACAACATAATAAAGTGATATTGGTTTCTTGTCGCTTGTAAGACTTCATATTTATTTTTTATTTGATTTGATTTTACCCATATCCACAACTAAGGTGGTCTCAGGGGTTTTGGCAAAATCTTTAATTTTGCCCAGACTGCCCTAAAAACAACCATGGTATCTTTAACGTGCACAGAGTGTTGTGATCTGCACAAGGGACCTCCTTTATATCATCTATCTCCGATGGGACTTAGTCTAGATGTCAATTCACCTACCTGGACCAGGGGTTAGGTTTTACTCAAAAAAAACTTGAGAAAACTTTTCAACCTGCCGGGACTTGAACCCATGACCTTTTGATTGAGCGACTGACACCTTGCGTCTGAATTACTAAGTCACCACTTGTAATGCACATATATGTAAGTGCTGAACGGTGAATGTCTTCCTTTACTGACAGCAGATTTCTGATTTATACTTTGCAGATGTATCATGTCTAAACCAAGTGATCCTGGCAGTTGTGAAGATTTTGGTTTCAATGTATGTATCTATATAATACGTTCAAAGAGCATACCTAAAGATTTGACAGCTATTTCAAAGGCTATCAAGGAACAATGTTTGACATTATGTTCAAATAAGAATCTTAATATGAAATATTATTATTATGATGCAAAATAAATTTGATTTGTTCCTCTGGACCGTGACATGCAACTACCTCAATTTCTTATCATTAAATAGAATGACAAATACACACGCATATATATATATGTATGTATATAATTCGATGATGAAAGTCGCAAACCGTGTAAGTCTAAAATTAGTGACACTTTTTCCCCCACTTTTTTAACATTAGGAGGCCCCAATGCTTCGTCTAGTTAGAATTTCATGGCACAAGAACCAATAGAAACCTATATATTAACAACCATATGAGTAATCTGTGTATCCCTATTGGCTCTAGTTTTTTACATTTACAAACCGTGTATGTCTGTGAAAATAAATTAAAAATCGCAGCATAATTTTTTTTATTTTCTCAAAAAATCCAAAATTGGACTTGCACGGTTTGCAACTTTCACCATCAACATAATAATAGCTCTAAGTTGGTCATTTTTTGTGCGTCAAAGGCTTTGTTGCCAGGCCACGATGTCTAACCATATTTTGCATATAAATGATCTCTATAAATAGTTTTTGTTTCAGGAGTATTTCTACCAAAAGTGAAGTTCAATTGTAATTTGTATGCAAAATTTTCTTTGTTTTCCTGTCTTTGAAAATAATTTTCTTTCAAATAAGACAAGTTGCATACAAAAACATTTCGAAATTAACAAAAGATCTAGGCTTGGAATACGTGACAGGCAGAATCAAGACTTAAACATTATTGGCACCAGGGAGATAAATGACGTTTACCATATTTTCTTTCAAACGTACTATCAAACAAAACAAATAACAGAATCCTTTCTCAATATTTTTTATACCTTTTATATCAAATTATTGTGTAAACTTGCATTCAGAGAGAAAGGACATTTTATTAAGGTATACCTATGAAGATTTTAGTCTCCTACCTGTGCTGATAGCGGTTGGACATACATGTCACTGCCGTGTCCCAAAGTCAACCGGCCACTTAGGATAGGTCGACCAAAAATATCACCTGCTGGTTCATATTTTTTGTAATAAGATAACAGAGTCTTTGTAAAAGCCTTGATTTCTTAACTTACCTGTGAAAGAAAAAAAAGACAAAGGAGAACACTATGAAACAAAGTTTGTCTTCTTTGATCTCAAAGGGAAATCATAAAATTTGAACGTATACCTGAAAGTACAAGAATTTACAAAGTGAAATCAATATAAGGCAGTGTCTGTATAAAAGTTGTTTTCAATACAATCATTTGTGTGTTATTACAGCGACGATAGATATAGCTGTTCTAATCTGGGCAAGGGATATTGTATTGTCTGTCTCATTCTCTTCTTCTCTATCTCTCCCCCCCTGTGTGTGTGTGTCTCTCTCTCTCTCTCTCTCTCTCCTTGTTTCTTTCTTTTACATGGGATAGCAGTCATGCAAGGGAAGCAACATAAAAACTGCACATTGGTTTTTGTTCAATTTTCAGGTTGTGGGGAGGTCATTTCATCCTTTTGAATTCATTACTTTGTAAAGTAATACCACTAAATTATTTCCAGTTTACTTTTTTTTATAGAAACGATGATTCATTCAGAACACAGCCTCTGTGCAGTTATAACTATAATATGCAAATAAATATATGTAAATATAATGCAAATTAGATTTCTTGACCGAGTTGAACGATTTAAACCAAGAGCTGTCATATATTTATACTCAAAAAACTTCTCACTTCCAACTGCCTGGCAAAATGGTAAACTTCAGTCCCATTTAATGCCAGCTCATGTTGTGCTGTTTGATGCCTCAGTCTCACTTTCCATGTGTCGGTATCCAAGTCTCATTCTCGATGTCTCAGTTACTTTAAATCACTATGTCCCTTGCTCTGTACTATGTCCCTTGATTGGGACTCGACTACTTCCCAGTTTTACAATCAAAATGCACCACAGAGAAAGCTTGCTTCAGACTGAGTATCCTACTATGCCTGCTTAGCCTTATCCTGTGATAGACAATGAATCTACACCTTCTGTTCACATAGAGACACCTAGATCTACATAAAAGATATCTTTGGAATCTGGAACTCACGTTGAATTCCCTTTTCCATCCAAATAACCCCTCCAATGCAGACAACAGAAATTCCCAGTCCATATTTCATCAATTTCGAGGTCATTGTGTTTGTCTGGAAGATGTAGATTCTATAAATGTATTTATATATTTTAAAGGTTTTTTCAATTCGAAATAACTTCTTGGAGTTCACGAATACGAGTTACACAACCACTGGTAATGGCAAAAACACTAAACACCGCTACTACTGCTACTTTCGTTTTCACCAATGAGGGGCATAATGGAAATTAATTATCTTTATAATATTTATTATTGGAGTAGATTCCCTTGATTTTATAAAGGTCATGAGTACACCTTCAGTCCATAAATTAAATACTCGGTACAAGAAATTCTGATCGTGCGTTCATACTTTATTGTGGCCAAAAGAAAGATGAGAACTTAAAAGAAGAAGAAGAAGAAGAAGAAGAAGAAGAAGAAGAAGAAGAAGAAGAAGAAGAAGAAGAAAAGAAGAAGAAGAAGAAGAAGAAGAAGAAGAAGAAGAAGAAGAAGTAAGAAGAAGTAAGAAGAAGAAGCAGAAGAAAGAAGAAGAATGAGGAGGAGGAGGAGGAGGAGAAGAAGAAGAAGAAGAAGAAGAAGAAGAAGAAGAAGAAGAAGAAGAAGAAGAAGAAGAAGAAGAAGAAGAAGAAAAAAAGAAAGCCCAACACCGAAAAACGGAAATTTAATTAGTCAATGGCGGACAGCAAGGCAAATCAAAACTCTCCTCCCCCTCCTCTTCCCCTTCCTTATGTTTCTCATTTCCATCCTTTTTCTTGTATTTCTTTGATCATTTCGTTCATTCTTTCCTTTCGGTCTGTTCTTGTACCCTCTTCTTTTTTTTTATCTTTCCTCTTTTTGGGATCGTCTCCTTTTTTTTTTGTAATGTAAAATTTTAATCATAGTATTATGTAGCTTCAAGTCAAATGAAACAATTCATGCTGAATCAGAATAATGCTGTTTCAATTGAACATACACAATGTGAGTGTGTGTGAGTGTGTGTCTATGTTGATATATCATATGTGCACTTATGTATACATATTGTGTGTGTAGAAGGAAAGTCATTGGGAATTCGAAAACAAAAAGGAAGAAGACGAGGACCCTAAGCATCCTCTTCTTTTTTATTTATTAGATGACCATGTCTTTCTATGCCATCCGCTTTCGACCACTACTTTGTTTAAGATTGTCCACGTCTTGTATAATATGATTGTTCTGTACATGTTTATTTTTTAATTGCTTCCTTCACGTTCAATCAGTTTTAGGCTGCGTTTACTGCATTGGCGGTTTTCCATAGATTTTTTTTTCCAGTGTTGAGCCGTGACTAAACTGACGTCATCATCAACACCGAATCTTTCCAGTGTTGAGCCGTGACTAAACTGACGTCATCATCAACACCGAATCTTTCCAGTGTTGAGCCGTGACTAAACTAACATCATCATCAACACCGAATCTTTCCAGTGTTGAGCCGTGACTAAACTGACGTCATCATCAACACCGAATCCTCGAAAAATGTCGTCTTTCTCTATCATTATAATCTTAGATGACGCTTTTTAGAGATAGGTAGCTGGAGTTTTGTCTATCGGCGGTAGATTGTCATAATTTGACAACTTTTTCATAATACATCATGTTTTATCTTGGCTTCGATAGCTTCAAAAACATTGGCACAAATGTCACATACCAGTATTACTAGTATAGGTTATAGGAGCTTATGAATCAACATGAACTGAAGACACCACACTTTATATTTCCATTTAATAACACATTTTAAAATTCTTTTCAGCCTTTCTTCAGCTGTTTCTCCAGTAATCTTTGATCTCTTTGTATGTTTGGGTATCAGTCACATCAAACCGTCTGCCCAGACTCTTGACTGGCTCCTCTGTCCAATTTTCATTTCTGGTTGGAGAAGCATCAACATATATTAGGTGAGAACGGGTTGATCTCATTCATGTTTTTTCTTTCGAGAAGTGCACTCCATCTGTTATCCACTGCTCAATTAACTGTTAAGCTGTCAGATATGTGATCATAAGGCACAGAATTAAAATCTTGACAATACTGGATCCGAAGTTGTGTTCCTTGGGGAGAGGCGTTTAGGTGCATGTCTCCTTTCCGCTTAGCGCAGATGGGCATCATCACCAGCTGATGAGTAAAGCACACGACAGACTAACGTCTTTTAGTATCACCTGTTCCTCTTCATGCCATAAAACCGGTGCAAGGGCTGCAAAAGACATGTAAAGCTCTGAAGAAAAAGCAGAATGCTCTCTGCGGAACCGAAGTAACAAGGAAAAGAAGATATTAACAGGAAGACAAAAGACAGAATCTTCATAGATCCTTTCAAACGAGCAACTGCATGTATTTGAGCATCTGATCTGTGTACTGACAATGATAATATGCTTGAACAGAACCTCAGGGCGACAAAATATTATGACCCAGACTGCAACTGCACCCCAGACTAAATTGAAGGTTTAATAAAATTGTGGTCTGGGCGCCTGAACATAGTTGGGTTGGGTTTTTTTAAGCTGGAGCTGAATGAGGATTTAGTAGTCGGAAAGACTAGAGCCAAGACCTCACCGGAATCGATGGGATTACCTTATAAATGTGCAGTACGATAGATATCCGAAGGTACGCTACTGACATGGGTACACAGTCAAAGGATGTTTTGCTCGTCTCGGAGGAATCGGAAGTTTAGTGAGCAGTGGGGGATAGCAGATGGGGGGGTAGGGGTACATCTCAAAAGATCAAAACTTGAATGGGCTGAACATGTACTGTATCACTGCCAATATCGGTAAAATGCTTGAGAAATATTTTCAAGGATATTGATATAGAATGAGATTCCCCATGAGGGATTTCACGACTGATTAAGAACAGTTGGAAGCCGACATGTCAATGATACGCACGCTCTTCTCCATAATGTTTGTCCTCGCAATTTAAATGATCATTAAGTCGGACCCGTGGACCTAGGAAGCGGGTGCCAAATGCCGCATCTGGGTGAGTCGAATATCCAAACAACGATCACATCATGTCGAGAATGAGATGAAACGCATAGAACACCTAAGCGATCGGATGACCTTATGCGCTGGCACAGAATGAAGATGTTCATAATCATAGGCTCGTCTCTGAGGAATATGACACGAACCACTAGGCTACCGACACCATTTCAAACTCTACAATCTTATTTACCGGTATCATACTATGATGGAAGCAAATTCGATCGTGTGATTACGGCAGACTTTTAAACCCGACCCCAATAACATCTACAAACTATTAGAAACAGTATAGAATACAGTCAGGGTAAACGTGGGCATAGTCAAAAACTCTAGTAAAATTATTTATCGACATAAATATTTTCGGTGATGAAGCCTGAACATGTTAACTCGGAAAACGTTCCGCCCTTTAATTTTCTCAACTACACATCAAGTATGCATTAAAAACTAGAAACGGACAAGTTTATTCGTGTTCAATCAATATTAGGCTAGCATTAATGGGTCTACTAGTATAATAACATATAACATACACATTTTTATCATTTCTTTTTATTTTGAGATTTTCCTTTGAAATCCGGAACGTACGTAATGTGCTATTACGCTAGTAAACCACATTTTCGTCACTACAAGCAGCAGACATACTATTCTCATTCCTTCATTGCTGTCCCCTTTATAATACATTACTCATTTTCAAAAGAAAACAAAACAACAAACCTGCACATCTGATATTTTCCCGCTTATTTACCTATTTTAAGGGATATAAGATAGTTAAATAAGATAATAAGATAAGATAAGATAAGATAAAGATAAGTAAAGATAAGTAAAGATAAGAAATACACAATGCGACAAAGGTGTTCTACAGTATGCATACAAATAATATAGTTGAACTCTTCATTGAAACACCAGCGTTTGGAATATATGAAATTATATTATGACAATCGCATATTGCATGTATATGACAAATCTTTTAGGTGGAAAAGGAATCATGTCCGATTCTGTATTGTTGAATAAAAAAGACTCACACTATGTCGCATTTGTGTCTTGAAATTCCACGAGTTATTCCAGTAGGTACATAAAAAAATCCGAGATCCAATATTGTGTATTTCCGCCCTCTTTCTTGGATTGCTCCTTTGCAGGACGGAAACGATGCACGACAACGTGCCAGCTCACGTCACATGGCATTTCGTACTTGTGACAAGATACTTTCTTGAGCATCACAACGCCAATACAACCATGGCCAATACTGAGTCCTGGTGTATTATCGCAGACAAAAGAAACAATGTGGCCTAAAATGTTTGAGTTCTCCCTTTAAAATCATCTTGGCTGATGGTATAATCAACAAAATTCGCGGACAAGTTGTTCCATCGTGAAGTGCTGAGGGGAAGGAGGATTGTTGGTGACTCTTTCTTTTTCATAATGGTCCACTCACTTTTGAATACCTGGGAGGGGGTGTAATACTGTCAGGGCGCATATTTCAATTTAACCCATTAGTATTAGTATTAATCCAGTATGAAATTAATGTGTTTAATTCTGTTTTTAAAGGCTTCAGTGCTATTGCTTGGTTTTGTTTCTGTTGGCTGTTCATTCCATAGCCTTACTAGGGTAAAATGAATGAAGGTGACAAAGAACCATGTATATTTGACAGTCTGATACGATTATTCTTGTATTTTAATGGAATAAACAGTCGGCCATTTGTAGCCTTAAAGAAAATATAAAGTTGTTAGTTTCTGTTCGAAAAAATGGCACCTGTGTCCGCTATTGGTGGCCTCGTGCTGTTATTGACATTAGTACAACTTGATCGCATGGTATTTTTTCTCTCAATCTATTGATTACGTTATACATTGTGGTGGCCAGTGCTCTCTTACGCCGCTGTTCCAGCGTTGGCCACTGCAGTCTTTTCTGTGGTTTCATACACTGCTAGTAGTTCTGTAGTCATCCATGGTGAAATTGAAACAAACATCGTGCCATTGAACCATTTCAAGATCGCTAATGTATTTTTTTAAAAAGGATCCCATACTCAGCGTATTCAAGCACTGGCCTTACCGGTACTTTTAGTTTATAATACTCCCCGTTGTCGGTGATGAACACTAATTTTCACTGCTTTGGGAAAAAACAAACAAAGAAACAATCTACCAACCCCCGTCCCAACTAGAAAGAACACTCACACCCCCCCACAAGAAAGTCAACAGCAACACAGCCCCCCCAAAAAAAAACAAAACAAAAAACAAAAACAAAAAAACAAACAAACCCACCAGCCATGAAACTACCGGCACCTGACGTTATTGTCGCAACCATAGTTCAACTTTTAGATAAAATTATAGTCTTTAGTTCCCCTTTCGAATTTGACAGTGGTAGGTTTGCTATGTTGGTTAGGATTTTTTCTGAGACAGATTCTCCCGAGGAAAGTTGGATCTTTCAGTTTTATTCTTTTCCAAAGGCCTCTTCTATGAATGAAGACTACAAAGAATTAAGATAGTTTTCGATTGGATGAAATTCAGCTCCTGACCAATCACAAGCCATCTTTTCTGAAATGGACAAGCAATGGCGCCGTTCCAGTGAATAAAGACAGTGCTACAATTTTCCAAATCTTACCCTATTAACAGGCCATTTGTGTTTATATTTGACATGAGCGATACAATTTATGCCTTATAAAATGGAACATATTCTGTAGAGACATATTTTAGTGAGCTGAGTTCCTATTTCAGCTAGTTTTGTGCTAGACCAATTGAGTGCCGGTTTATTTTGGATCTCATTCTACAGCCAACGACGAAGTTGGGGCTGGACATATCCCACAACGAGCTTTCCATTGGTCTGGCCGTCGTTGCATGCTAAAAACCTCGTGGATCAAATCTTCTATAAGAAAATTTAATTCTTGTGTTGGCAAAATGGCCAGTGGGAATACTGAATTACAATGGAAGGTGAGTAAAAATGCAGACTTCGTTCTGATGCAAATGATAGGTAGTTTTATTTTTAATCGATTATCTCCCTTGGTCCCGATTTTTCCCGTAAGCGACAAAGCTCCTCAATCATCCAGACGCGCGTCCTTCAAACTTCAAACTGCGTGTTTAGGCCTACTGTCAGCTAGCCTACGCTTGTTGGTTCATAGTATGATAGAGAAGCCCTACTTCAGTCTCATTCGTTGTTTCTTCTTTGTTTTTTAAAAGAGAAACAGAGACCTAGATTCTAGATCTAGATTTTTTAGAACTAGATCTAGAACTATATTCTAGATCTAATTCGTATTAGATCTATAAAGGCTGGTGACTGATCTAATTTAGATTTAAGAAAATCCTTACAAACTGTGATCCCATTATAACTCAAATTACAACATAGATCTACTAATAGTTTAATATCTTCTAAAATATCTAGAAGGCCCACTTCTTAGCTGTTAAACAATGTCCAACAATAAAGACATGGATGGTCCCTTAAAGGTAAGTAGATCTAGAGCTAAAATAGGTCTCTTGCACCTGGGGTTTGGGTAGGGTGGTCAACAGTTTGTAGATTTTTGCTTGAGTGAAAAATTTTCAGGGACAATGGATGGTCACACTGCAGTTTACCGGACACGGCTGCTGCCAACACATATTGTGAAAGGAAAAAATAATTGAGTGTGACTGGGGTGTTTTTCTCGGACCAGAATTCAGAATCTAGATCTAGAATCTCATGTGGACTACTATTGTAAGGAAAACGAGATGGATTTATATTTGGGTGTCCTTACACAAATGCAGGCTCACCAACTGTAGGTAGGACCTACGTTATCCCCTATGACAGTCGATTTTCAACTTCCCTGCCCGGGAACATATAGTATAGCCACTTTGCACGCAGCACTCTGAAGATCTTTCTCTACCTAGGCTTATAGCTGGGAACTCATTCACACTTGAGAGTCATATGAAAAAACACAAAAAAGTACCTTTCCCAAAAGTACCAATCCAAGATAAAAAGATTTATCAGTGAGAGGCAGATGGATCTGAATGATAGCACAATAATCATGGTAAATGTATACACTCCTCACTGAAGAGATCTGTGGTAGGTGACAAATTACAGGATATAAGAAAAGAACAGCATGGTGGAACGAGAATGTCAAGACTAAGACCAAAGAAAAGAAGGATGCCTTGAAGAAAATACTTGCAAACAAAGAGGCCAGGGGAAAGGATAGTTTACGTGAGTAAAAGAACTATCGCCAAAAAGGAAGTGAGGAAAGCAATACAGGAACAGTGGGAAAAGTTTGGACAAAGACTTCAAGAAAGCTATCAAGGAAATCAAAATCTTTTCTGGGGAGCAATGAAGGGCATGAGAAAGACCAAAGCATGCTCAATACGACAAATTAAGAATACCAAAGGAGAAATAATAAAAGATGACAGTGAAATCATGGACATGTGGAGAAAGTACTTTCAACAATTACATAATCCCTCCAGAACATATGAAACAAGGAGTAAAATTCAATTAGTGAAAGTAACAAGTAATCCAGATGAGATGTATCTCAATGGAAGAACAGCTAAAAGAAAAGTGAAATTACCAGGAAAAGTGTATGCCAGGATTTTGGAAATGAGACTAAGGAAAAGAGTAGAAGATAAAATTGAAGAACACCAGAGTGTATTTAGACCAGGAAGAAATGTAAAAGACAACATATTTACAATTAGACAAAGAATAGAAAAATTCCTTGAAAGAAACATTGACTTGCACCTGTGTTTTATTGACTTAGAAAAGGCATTTGGCTCTGTGAGGAGGGACGAACTATGGCATTCCTTAAAAGAACTGAATGTGGAGCAACAATTTATAGAAGCCATTAAAACTTTTTACAATAAACCAACATGTGCAATGAGAGTAGCTGGAAGTGTATCTGAAGAATGTGATCTAGATAAAAGAGTACGACATAAGTAATACAGGGTTGTATCCTAAGTACTCTTTTGTTTATATCACATTTATGGATTCAGTCGCAAAGGCATCCTCGAAAATGAATGTAGGCATGTGAAAGCTCAAAGCAGTCAATGTAGCAATGCTTTTATTTGCTGATGATTTAGTTCTTTTTGAACAATCAGAAAGGAACCTACAGTCGAATATCAACATTATGAATAATGAATTAAATAAAAGAGAAATGAGACTAAATGTAAAGAATTGCCCAGGGAGAATTTAGAACAAGTTTAAAGCTACAATTATCTAGGCGTAATGATTAACTCAGAGGAAAAAACTAAGAGAAGAAATCAACCAGAGAACCCAAAAGGCAATGACAATATATAACCATGTAGGAAAGGCATTTGTAGGTAAACAAGAATTGTCAACAAAAACCAAAATGTCAGTATACAACAGTTTATTGTCATGTACTCTCTATGGCAGTGAAACCTGGACCTTAGACAATAGGGAATACAGTAGAGTACAAGCAGCTGAAATGAAATATCTAAGAAGAGACAAAATCAGAAACACAACAATAAGAGATCAAACCAAAACAGATGGCAAAGAAACTAAGATAGAAATAAATCAACTGAGATATGATTTGGAATGTAAACAGGATCAATGACAATAGAATAGCTAAATCAGTGTATACAGTGCTAAAACCAAAGTAAAAGACCAAAAGGCAGATCTTGGAGAAAATGGGAAGAAGATATTTATGCTAAAAGAAGCATTAAAGCAAAGAAATTTAACTGTTTTGGAAGGAAATAGAAAATGTTAGGACAGGGCAGCCCGGAGAAAGATCATTTCGGGCGTCTCAACCCATACACCAGAAGGTAGAATGAGAGCTGGTAAAGAAAGAAAGCTTTCATGATTACAAATAATATTTAATTATCTTTTCAAGCATGGCCTCTGGAAAACTTAAAAGAAAAGCATGTTTAAGCCTTTCTGATGTGAAAGCTAGTAAATCTTTTATTTTCAAAATCTTTGGACCAGTCAGTCCATTCACATTTTATTGAGGTGTGAACCGTCCATTTGGCAGTTATAATCCATGTTGTATTATAAGACTGCACTTCAGTGTTTTCATGAGGTCCTATGTCTGATGTTGTGTTCTCAGCTTTAACCCAAGAAGAGCTTGCAGTGTTACCGGAAGTGACCTTCGTACAGTGAGGTGTTTATGACGTAGTTTTATCTTTGAGTTCATAGTTAAACAACAGCTAATGAGATAACAATTTATTTTAAGCTCGTAGCTTTCCCGGTAGCCTCACTATCATCTGTCAAAGTGACGCTTTCCCATTCAACACACTTCGTGCAAACTTAAGTTGATTGCACAGCTATCGCTGCTATTGTTTAGTCCTTAGTTTAAGGCTCTTTTGTTGCAATAACATCTCAATATGAATTCTTTGTTCTTTCAACTTTCAGAAATAAAGGTTTCTTATATAGGTCTTCTATCATATCTGTAAACGTGAAATCATTGTTCAAACCAAGTCTAAATCCTCGCTTCACCCTTTCCACACACTCGTTTTTTTCATGTAAATGACTGGAACAACACCTCACTGTCACTTCCGTAACACCGCAAGCTCTTCTTGGGTTAAGAACACACCGCCTAACAGCACAGTCTGCCCACCGGCAAGCTGTCTCAGAAAGCAAATTATATAAGTTGGCATCAAAACAACAGGCCCAAACTAGCCAACAGCATGATTTTTTTACAGACCCTGAATTTATTTGTAAAAGTGAAAGGATTTTCATAGTCACGTACACACCAAGGGACATTAGAAAAAAAGTATGTGAAGAAAGAGGAGTTGCTGCAATGTCTTGTGACTAGTCTCGGTCATTTCCCTGAAGGCTGAAACCTTCCCTATCTATCTGAGGTTAGGTCATCCCAACAGCTGTTATGGGCAGTAGTGCCTGTCAAGGATCCACATATTTATTTTACAGCATCTGACAATAGTGACAGGGAACACAATGGTGGCTGTTTGTTAATAGAACTTTTTAACCTTGACTCACAGGATCTAGATGGATCTAAAAGTATGATTTTAATGGAAATGTGATTTTATGGTATCTAAATGTGGTACGAGAATAAATGTTCATGTTACTGTAACTAACAGATAAATGCTAACTTTTAATGTAGTCAATGATTGACTTTTCACTTTTTGTCTGCATTTATTATTGTAGATTTGTGGATATCTTTAGATGCGGAAAAAAGATGTTGGCTATTTTCATCATGCTTTTCTTTAGGCAAAAGTCTATGATTTGTCTCCATTTGGAGAAGTTGTTGTCTAGCTCCTTCTTCACCTCTTACTCCATCTGATGATTCTACATTGTTACCTACTCTAGCGCTTTAATCTCCGAAAGCCATTAGTTCCTGTTTGGGTTTGAGATTCTCTGCAGCTGTTTGTAAATTGTTTTCAAATATATCTATTTCTTCTTTGGTAGCGTCTTCGTTTGGACGATAAAATAAGCTAAAAATAAATAAATTTCTCTTCCTTTTGGTTTAATGTTTACCTCTCTTATAGCTGCGGGTTAACAATACAATGTCAAACTTTTGGCGGTGTTTCATATTTTTATGCATTAGGAGGCCTACTCCTGCTCTAGCTCTAATCATTCTTTTGTAACAATGAAAAATTTGATGAAATGTTACATCAGTGTTGCTCAAGAGGGGAGCTCCTGAGGGAGCCATTTTTGTTCAAAATTGGACAAATATCTAGTTTATGGAATTGTTGGATGGAGCAGCAAATTCCCTTCTCAATGATACCTTAAAAGAAGCTCAATATGGATTTAACATGTCTATTGTTATATAAAAGACAATAATTTTATCTAAAATATTGCAAGTTGGCATTAATTTTAATCATCACAATGTTTTTTATCTCAAAAAAAACTTTTTTTGACGGATTGTCCTGCATATTGTCTTAAACAGCCAGGAAAAGATGTGACATATTCCACGTCTTTGTTATCAAAAGTTGCCATCCAACATGAGTATAAAAGGGAGCCAAGGCAGTTGAAGCAGGGTCTACAAGAATTAGTTGAGAGCCCTTTAAGGTTTTATAAACTTTCAAAGTATTATCCTAATCTTTTCTAGCTTTATGTGAGCCATTTTTCATAAAAATAAATTCACCTAATAAAGCAATACATTGACTTCAAACGCAAAATATTCTTTTCGGATCTTTTTTGTTGTTGCTACACTTCTCTCACACTTTTCAACCGATTGATTTGAAATTTGGCATACGACCGTATTCACTTTCAATGAATAAAATAAAACTATGCATGAGTTAGATGTTATGTTTAATACTTTCTGAGAATTGAATTTTTTGGGTCAAAAACTAGTGGTAAATTGTAAACAGTTCTTTTATGCAATTTTCAACATCCCATGAAACTAAAAAAAGTTTGACAGATTTGTCCTACCCATGTATTCTTTTGTTCCTTGTATATAAGTAAATATGTTTACAATTTTGAAATACATATAAAGATTCATGAAATCTTTAGGCAATGATAGTTCATGTCATATCAGTCAAACTTTAGTTTTGTTTAACCCTGTCTCATACTTTTATAGTCTTTCACCATCGTCTATCTCATGATTTCAGACCCTGTATGACAACATGCAAGCCAAGTCCGAGGCGGCCATGGCCAAAAAGTCAAAGCAGTCCAAAGCAGCTGCCAGCAAGCAATCTGAAAATGTCAACAGCATTGGGGACATTCCTTTCGAGACTGATGGTGCCAAGGCTGGGGTGGAGGAGGAGCTAATAAGCGTCTGTCCGTGGAGAGGATTTATCAGAAAAAAACTCAGCTGGAGCACATTTTGCTCCGTCCTGACACTTATATTGGCTCTGTTGAAACAGTATCGCAAGTATGTGTCTTTAGAGAACTTTGTGATTAATTATAATTTAATGTGATCCTGAACTGGGAAAGTAGTGGCACATCTATTTACTGTCGTGCCAGTTAGTGTTTCATATATATCAATACTGTCTCATTCATACCTCTTGTTTAGTTTTTAAGCTAAAACATGTTATAATGCTGCATACATAATTATGTTGAGACCTTGTTAAGCTGCAGATAAATTTATAAAAAATCTGGTTACCAGTGCCTCCACAAGATTGACATTTTTGTTTGTTTGCAGTTTTAGTACTTATTTAATTTTTCTTTGTGAATTATATTTTCCAGTTGTCTTACTGTTTGTGATTGTTTTATTTTCCCCCTCCCCCACTACGAGTTAGTTTATCTGAGAAGATACAATAGTGACCGCCATAATGCCCGTTTCGCCTAAATGCCTGCAATCTCAGTTAAACCAATTCCACTCTTCATAACTCCACCCACTGTACAGCACAGTCTTTGTTCCATTGGATCACTGGTTTGTCACTGGGGAATTAGAATCTAAGTCTTTTGGACTCCGCCCATGGCTCTTTCTTGATGCTGTAAGTTGCATGCAATCATCTGGCGGTTTTAATAGACTGGTCACGTGTTACAATTGAAGGACTTAATGGTTTCCAGGTGTCCATGTTTCTCGCATTAAATCTTTTGTAAATGTAGAATTTCTGCACCATACTCGGTGAACTCCCTTGGTGATCACCCCCCACCCCCAAATTATTGCCCCTGACCTACTTTTTGCCTAAATGCCCGCTGTCTCTGCTTCCCAAGTACTTGGCATTTAGGCGGTCACTACTGGCATATTATGGATGTGTGGCTCAACTTTAATATTGATCTATCTTGGTTGGTTTCTTCCCTTTGAAACAAAAACAAAAAAAAGGCAATGTGGATTATGGATACCGAGGCAAACCAGATGGTACAGAAGGAAATAACCTATGTCCCAGGTCTTTATAAGATCTTCGATGAAATTGTTGGTAAGCTATATATTTTATACTAGTCAGTGTTTAGAAAGATTCAACTTTGGAAATTGTTGTTTGTTTCTGTCATTTGTTGTTTTATTTTAACCATTATATCATCACCTGCATTTTATGTGAGGGTTTGATGATGTGATTTGTGTTTTGAAGTTCATTAAAAGCATCCTCATTCATGGGAGACTAAGAAACACTTTATTTATAATATGCAAATTTTCTTTTTGCTCTTTTATCTTTGTGACATGACATGTTACTATTAGTCTCTACGGGAAATGATGAAATTCACATATTTTTTAAAGCAGAACAATTTGTTTTGTATGCATATATCCATAGTCCAAATTTAATTGCATAAAATTTTACCTAGGTAAAAAGGCTACTTCTAAATGACATTTATTAGAATTTTTTACTAGCTTTGTGATTCAAAGGGAGTTGGCCTTATTGCCCATCTTGGCTATAAAACTGAATGGAGTAAGATCTTAAAATATGAACTTGTCATGCTTTATTTCCCACTTTGTTTTTCAATCAAAAAGACCTTTTATCTATTGACCTTTGATATCTTTCTTTCTTTTTTTTTACCATAGTAAATGCTGCTGATAATAAACAGCGAGATCCCAAAATGGACTGCCTGAAAATTGAAATTGACCCGTAAGATGATTTCTTGTCAGTGGTTAACTTGATGATACTTAAATGATAATGAAGAGAAAATGTGGAAATGCATTATAACTATAAAGCATTGATCAAATTTTATTTTGTTTCCAAGTTGTGTCTCCCCTCTATTACATCTGTTTGAGTGGCTCTAAATTATTTTATCATTTAAAAATATTGAGTAAAGTTCTCAAAACTTTTGCAGTTTTGTTTTGAATGCATGGCTCGAGAGTGATTATTGTATATATATTTTGTATATGACTTAAATTCTTGCTGTGCCTTAACCCATAGACCCAACACTATTTCTTGTATTTACTACTTATCATAACAATCTAGTTGTTCTTTTTGTTTTCAGAGAAACCTGTAAGATAAAGATCTGGAACAATGGCAAAGGCATTCCTGTGGTGGAGCACAAAAGTGAGAAGATGTACGTCCCAACCATGATCTTCGGCCACCTGCTTACATCCAGTAACTATGACGACAGCGAAAAGAAAGTGACAGGTTTGTGTTTCCTGGCTTATGTTATTTATCATGTCTGCTATATTTTGTTTTGCTTATTTCCTCTGGTATTGTTATTTTTTTCTTCTTTTGTAGTTTAAACGGACTTATGTTTTTCTGTTGATTTTTTTATAGCTATTGATTGTTTAATTATATTCTATTAAACGCTTTCGTTGTAGTGAGCTTTTTATTCATTTCATTTTTCTTCATTTTAGGTGGCAGAAATGGTTATGGTGCAAAACTGTGCAACATTTTCAGCAAAAAATTTGTTGTTGAAACTTCAGCAAAAGAGTACAAAAAGGCATTCAAACAGGTGAGCACTTTATTTATGTAACTATAAAAGGCAGAAAGTGTGGCATGTCGAGCATATGTTTATGCAAAACGAGATCACTCAAAGTGTTTTAAAGGAGTATGCTGTTTCTTTTGTTATAAGATAACACATAAGTTAGGTAACAAACATGAAACCTTGTTTTTTGTTATTGTTGTTGGGGTATTCTGTTTAAGTTCCTAATGGATCAGCAAACATGCAGGAAATGTAAACTTGCAATTTATTGTCTTTATTGCATTTGTAGCATTCTAATAAATACATCACAGTTGGTTTGAATTCAATTTTAAAGGGAACACACGTTTTGAGGACATGACTTTAAAGTTACCGTTCTGTCATGGAAATTTCTAAAAAACCCAAACTGTAATCATATCACTTATCACCACAGAATCATAATTGTAATGAATTATGTACATGGCCGCTGTTAAATGTTATGAGAGAAATATGATTAATATTAAATGTGTTTTCTTTTCTTTCGACAGACCTGGACAGACAACATGACTAAGACTAAAGAGCCAACCATTACAGACTCTAAAGAGAATGACTTTACATCTGTGACCTTTTACCCTGACCTTTCCAAGTTCAATATGGAGTCTCTTGACCCTGACACTGTTGCTCTGATGACACGCAGGGCTTATGACATTGCTGCCAGTTCCCAGGGTGTAAAAGTTTTTCTGAATGGCAAAAGGCTGCCTGTAAGTCATTTATTAAATCTACAAGCTATTTTGGTGATTATTACAGTTAATGACATACAAGGTTTGTAGCGCTCTAGGGCTTTCTTGAATCGTGCAGAGAGAAAAATTTGATAAAATATCCTTTATTTACCTATTTTTTAATAATCCATCCTAGAAAATGTTTAAATTTCATTATTAATGTAGCTTAATATTGTCCAAGTAATTTGTTTGCACTTCAAGAACATTTTTGAAATTGAAAAAAGATGACATAAAATCTTCTAGATATGTTTTGATGACCTTCCAAATCTTCTCAAAGTTGGTTTACTGAATGCTACAAACCTTGTCCTAAGGATATAAGTCTACAGTATTTTTGAAGTAAATTTCGTCTCAATATTAACATTAATCCATTGTCCCTGAACAAAGGTCCATGTTTTTAATTAAAAGAGATTTTTTCATTGATGATTTGATCAGGTGAAAAACTTCAAGGACTATGTTGACTTGTACACCAGGGAGAAGACAGATGAAGCTGGTGCTCCTTTGAAGATCATCTACTTAACGTGTCAATGATCGGTGGGAAGTGGCTGTTACCCAGAGTGAGAAGGGCTTTCAGCAAGTCAGCTTTGTCAATAGCATTGCTACCACCAAGGTTATTTTCTCGCTTTTTTCTGTTGTCACTGTTGTATATTTCACAGGCTTTATAAAGGAATGAAATAGTTTTATGTGTTTGTGAAAATTATAAAGTAGATAATTAGCTATTACTTTCATGCATTGTCTTGAATGTTCAGTAATCAATACATTTTTTGACAATATTTCTTTTTTTCCTCTTCTTTTTACAGTTAATATTTTTAGCATTACAAAATTTAAAGATATTTTCCTTATATCCTACTATGTTCATTTGAAGGTTTTCTTTACTTTTCTTCTTAATAGTTTTTAACTCACTGCCGTTACCAACACATTTTGGGTTTCAACACACTTTCCTATATTTTTTTCAAAATATGTTCCGGATGTCTTTAGACATCAACATTTTTCACATGTAGTCGAATCGTTTGTACAGAGACACGACATAAAGTAGTTATTATCAGGTAGTACATCCTTTGCCGGAGATTCAAAAGTAGACGGACATGACATAGTCAGTGGTTTTGCTCCCGAAAATGGAAAAATCATTCAACCCAAGAAATAGCTCTAAATCTAAAAGTGAATTTGATTCTGAAACATCAGATACTAATCTTTGTGATGCTCGATCTTCCAGAAATAAACCAAACACTAGATATATCTAAATTTACTACCGAAACAGTTTATGGAAAATGTGTTGTTGCCGTGAGAAAAGTTTATTTTTATCATGCTTTATATTTTTTGTAGAATATATGAAACTTTACATGGAGAAATTATCAACATCATTTAGAAAATACTTTTTTTTCTGAGGAGGAGATGTTTTGAATTATCTACCTCAAATAGTACCACTACAGCAATTTTTTTTTGTCTGTACCAAAAGTTAAAACCTCAAAAAATTAGTTTTTTGTTTTTTAGATCTTTCTGTGTGCATATTTAAAGAGTTAACAGGGATGTTTTCAAAATTAATTTTAGCACCATTATTTTTATTATTTTGACCTCACACGTATATGTCTCAATTTTCACTTTCAGGGCGGTCGGCATGTAGATTACATTTCAGACCAGTGTGTGAACAAGCTGATTGAAGTCGTCAGGAAAAAGAATAAGGGAGGCATCAATATTAAACCATTCCAGGTAAGCTCTTTTTTTGGAGGATTGTAATGAAATGGCTACAATTTCTTGCCCTTGTTAATTTAAGCCCCATGTTCTTTTTTGTTACCACAACTCCATGTAAATGGAAATCTAGATCTTTATTAATCCACTCAATCATGTCTATCCGTTAATCTTTCATGGACATTCTCTCATTCTCAGGTTCGGAATCATCTGTGGGTGTTTGTCAATTGTCTCATTGAAAACCCAACTTTTGACTCTCAGACAAAAGAGAACATGACGAAACAAGCCAAGACCTTTGGTTCTAAATGTCAACTTTCGGAAAAATTCATCACTCAGGTAAAGCTGTCTGGTTATTACAGAATTTCCAGACCACAATTTTAAGTAGAAATTGTCTAGAGTAATGATTTACAGAAATATTATGAAAGCTAAATAGGAGTTTTATTGCGGCACAAATATCTTTACATTTAAGTAGGGTGGTCTTATATACATTATGTCCTTTGCATTGTGTTACATAATCTTGAGAGGCTATACCTTCATTAACCCTTATAATCGAAACTTATGATTGACATCCGTATTGCCGATTTCGACTGTAGTCGAAACTTGACCGGCTCCACTAGAAAGGCTGAATATGAAATAATACGAAGTAAATTGTTATATAAAGTAGTCTCCCTGCTATTGTAATAGACTGCTGCTACTGCATGATTTTTTTTTCCTGTTAAAAATTTGCCGATTTGACCTATTTTTCGTGGATTTCGTCGTTGAAAAGATTATGCACTGTCACGAATATGATTCTGACGAGGCTAGAGTTTAAGATAGTGTTAATCCATAGTGCAGCGAATATGATAGAGGTGTTGAATAGCTTCTTGCATCTGACTGACATTACGAAATGTATGAGGTTCTTTGGGAGAGAGCACAAGTAAAAAGAGGGCGTGGCATTGTCCACACTGTAGTCCCTGGCTCTGGGAATATTTGAAAATTAGAGACATATATGACACACAACCACAGAAAACATTAACAATAGAAGATTTGGGTAGACAAGACAGTTCAGCAAAATAAATTGTAACATTCTTGATTACTGTTTTCATGTCATTTTATGTATTTTTTCCTAACATTTGCATTTTTTGTTCATGCAACACGAATAACTATTTTTTTCACATTATTGTCTAATTCTTCCCTTTTCTCTGTCCTCACATTACAATACAATTCACAAATCATGATTAGATCATAATATGTTACACAATGGTGTATTTTGTGACCATAAACTGTCATTTTCACTGAGATATGACCAAAAAAACATAAATTGTCAAAATCCAAGATGGCTGTCATGGTCACATGACCTCATTTGCATATTTTTATATTTATTCTTGTTGCACAATCTATTGTTAGTATGTCCCTATACGTTTCACTTGAATATCTATTGTGTTTTATAAATGAGAATTGTTTTCCTGATATGAATTACATCTGGTGAAAGATGGGTGGCAACGTAAGGCTTAATACTGGATATTTTGGTTTAGCTAATGAAATCGGAATTTGTAATCTGTTAC
Source organism: Doris montereyensis (assembly GCA_037039925.1). Classification (NCBI taxonomy): domain Eukaryota; kingdom Metazoa; phylum Mollusca; class Gastropoda; order Nudibranchia; family Dorididae; genus Doris; species Doris montereyensis. Next base: position 34,609 of record JAXRKP010001942.1, on the reverse strand, counting down.
ATCACTGTTTTCATGTTATCTTCCAGTCTTCTAGAATAAGTTTTATTATGGTCTCATCTGTGTCAAGAAAGTGAATATTTTCCCGATGCTTTACTAGGTCAGCAAGGGTGGCATTGTGGAAAGCATCTTGAGTTGGATGAAGTTTAAGGCCCAAGCCCAGTTGAATAAGAAATGCCATGCTTCCAAGCACTCAAAACTCAAGGGGATTCCCAAGCTGGACGACGCCAATGACGCTGGCACCAGTAATTCCAGTCAGTGCACTTTGATTTTGACTGAGGGAGACTCGCCAAGTCGCCAGCAGTGGCTGGCCTTGGCGTTATAGGTCGCGACCGCTATGGGGTTTTCCGTTGAGGGGTAAGCTCTTGAACGTGAGGGAGGCTACACACAAACAGGTGAGTTGAAAATGTTTCAATTATTACGCATGAAGGGTTATATAGATTTATAATGTTCATTGTATGTGAGAGTTCCTCATTCCTTATTTTACCATGAACTTTGTTATATCCTTTATTCAGTAACATTGTTTTGGTTTAATTACTAAGCGTTGAAATATTTCAGATTGATGTATGCCTCTTAAAAATTCTGTATAAGATGCAAGTTGGAAAAGATTTTAAAACAATAAAGAACATCTTTAATTCTTTACAAAATGAAAAAGAAACTTCCCAATGGTAACTTATTTCTCAAAAGTCAAATTTATTGTTTCAAAATGAAATGGTTATCGGCTTTCTTCTCTTTCAATGTACACAGTTTTTATGACTTCTTATATCATTAGTCGTTGTATAGATATGATCAGGAATGTAAATCTTTCTGAGATTTCAGATTATTCGTTATTGTATTACTTTGGTTGTTTATTTTCTTTCAACTGTACCTTTTTGTTTTTTTTAAATACTTCCATAAGCATTTTATCAACAGCAACTACAGTTATGTACGATGTGATAAATTATTTCCTCGGGCCTACCACCTGCCGTCATGCGCAGAAAATACACAGCTCTATTTCTATGCTAAACTATGATTTCCACACTGGGTCCATCGTCCATCTGTTTAATTTCCTTGCATAATTTCCCGATGGTTTTCATTTTTAGTTTGTATAATTTCAATTGTGATTCATGTTATCACATGTACCAGTTTTAGTTTGAATATTATTTATGACGCAATGCAACACGATTATGAAACTTGTGGCTGAAACATGGTCACACTATAATTCTACCGTGGGTACTTTTTAGTGCTAGTACAATTCTAACCTAAGACCACACCTTATGGTAGATTCGTTACCAGCAAACCATTGTTCATTAGTATGTCTTTATTTTTCTTTGAAATCATGACAGATTATGGACAATGCTGAGATTAACAGCATCATCAAAATTATCGGTCTCCACTTCAAAGAAAATTACGATGATCCAACAAAACTGAGTCAGTTAAGATACGGCAAACTGATGATCATGACAGATCAGGATCAAGACGGCTCACACATCAAGGGTTTGCTGATCAATTTTGTCCACCATTTCTGGCCAAGTTTGTTGAGGCACAACTTTGTGGAGGAATTTATCACTCCTATTGTAAAGGTACACTAAGCAGACTGAGCACACTTTACCACGTAACTAGTTCATAATTAAAAATTTAGAGCTACAGTCGTGCTTCGATAATCCAACACCTCCGTTCCAAGCATTTTGTCCCAAGCATTTTGTCCCAAGCATTTTGTCCGGATTATCGAGACATCCGGATTATTGAATCACCAACCAAAGGCACACATTTTGAATCAGCAAAAACCCTCAGAATTTACAATAATGAAGGCCTGGTGCATTTTACGGGGGACAGAGCACAACGATCTCTCTCTCTCTGTCTGTCTGTCTCTCTCTCTCTCTCTCTCTCTCTCTCTCTCTCTCTCTCTCTCTCTCTCTCTCTCTCTCTCTCTCTCTCTCTCTCTCTCTCTCTCTCTCTCTCTCTCTCTCTCTCTCTCTCTCTCTCTCTCTCTCTCTCTCTCTCTCTCTCTCTCTCTCCACCCTCTCTCTCCCCGTCTGTCTCTCTCACTCTCTCCGGCTGTCAATAGGCTTTTCTGAGAACTACACTACAGGTCCATCTATTACTACTATATGAATAATATTAATCATATTTTTATTTTTTTTCAAGGTTGCTTTTGATTACTAGGCCTACCACTGTATTAGTACTATACTATTACTTTAGCACTATTCCCTGCTCTTGGTGTAACATTTGGGGCTTGAACTAAGAAAGTGAAGCTTTTTTAGTTTGAGCATCATCTGTGGCACCAGTGACCAAGTTGTTAGGCTGCGTTACTGGGGATCATGAGGTCCCGGGTTCGAATGCTAGGAAAGCTAGGTCCGACGTTGTGTTACTTGGGAAAGACACTAACTCTCTCTCTCTCTCTCTCTCTCCTTGTGCTTCAGGTTTCTTGCTTGCACAAATTTACACCATGCTAGAAGAAGAGGGAGAAAAAGAGAATCAGAGACAAAGAAAATTGCTACATGTAAATGATATGGCTGAATTGGCGACAGGATTGTGGTAGCTTGTTCCAAAATTAGGTGTTCGGATCTGAAATCCCGAATATCCCGATTATCGTGTACAAATAAAGAAGAAAAAATCTGTTCCAGCACATCTTTTCGATTATCGAGACATCCAGATTATCAAAGTCCGAATATCGAGACATTACTGAATATTGAAAATTTTTGTTGCTGTTGGATATACATCCCTCAGTTGTATATGTATTTTTTATTCAACTGTAAACGGTTTATCATATGGTACCTGCATAATATACTGTGGTAATAGGATTGCCATAAGCTTTTCCTGTTTATACTTTGGGGGGGGGGCTTGGCTGGCAAGTATTGGAGTATTGGACCAAAGGTTGATTTTCTGTTCTTTGCATATTCGGGTAGAAAGGTCATGTATCTACAAGTTCATGGCAGAAAAATGTCTATGTGACGCATAATTATTATTGTTGCAAAATATTTTGTAGGGAGGGTAGGTAAAAATAATCAAAAGTTTGACATAAATTACCCTAACACTCACTGAGAAAATGGCAGTAAACACCCAGATTTTGGCAGTTAATCCAAATGTGGCAACACCAACTTGAACTCGTTTCTGCCGACACCGATCAACGCTTCGGTCCATCGTGTGATATGAGGCGTTGCGCATCAGTGTGTATGTAAACACGCGCACAAGCATATGATATAGAGGGAAAAAACAAAAAAACTGGTCATTTCGACGTCTGTTTTCACAACAGTGCACCTAGATTTATAATCCTATTTACATAAGTAACAATGCCAGAGACTGTCGAAAGAGTAAGGGGGCTGCTACAACAAGGAAACCTGTCTGAAGCGTTTGTTTTGTGTTATTTTCTTTTGATTTCTTTACTTGCATTTTTCTCAAAATGTAGTTTTTCCTCACTAAAATTCTCTCTCCTCCGCCATTTACTGAACGATTTGTATTTAAAAAAAATTGTTGTAAACTTTTTAAAAGTTTTTTTTTTTGTAATAAAAATGCCGTTTTTGTACATTCACGACATTCAGTATTTTCAAAAAATCATTAAAGAAAAAACTCCGAAATATTGAAAAAAACCCGAAGTCACTCTTTAGATATTGAATAGAAATGACGATCTGCACAGGTTTTGAGTATTGTGAAAATTGAATCAAAATCCCCGGGCAGTGGTAAGCACCTGTACGGGAAGTAGATGATCCCGCTCCACGAGTCTCCTGCTGCCCTGCAGGCTGGTCTTGAATGACCAAAGGCTAAGGGAATTAACCCTGACAGAAAATAATAAGGCCTGATAGGGGGTCTCAAAGTGACAGCCCCACCATCTACCTAGGGTGCAGTGGGCTAATCCCCTGCTTATCCGAAACCTAACTGATCCAGAGAAATAAAAACCCCATGCACCGAAAGGTAGAATGGGAACTGATAAAGAAAGAAAGAGTCAAAATCCAAGATGGCGGCTGTTTCTATGGCGATCGAGGACGCTACAAACTTTTAAATGATATAGGATGACTGTATTTTTTGACAGTTACTCATGTACATACTAAGAGCAAAAACCTTAACTCAAAAGCAAAAAATCACTTCTGGCCCCCCCCATGAACAACTCATGAGTCAATTGACTTGTACTTGTATAATTTTCAAATGAATGTCTGCATGTATATCAATTTTTGTATTTTTCTCTTGTTTGATCATCAGGTTGTCAAGGGCAAAACAGAGAGATCTTTCTACAGCATGCCAGAGTTTGAGGAGGGAAGAGAGAGACAGAGAACTGGCATACCTACAAAGTCAAGTACTACAAAGGTCTTTTCCTAATTTTTAAAAATTTTCTCCTTTTCTATTGAAATTATCTTCATGATTTTATGACAGATTATTAGTGGGTTTTTTTTTTTGAAGCCAATGTAAAATTTACCCTTTTTTCTGTCTTGCAACACATAATATATATATGAGAAGCAAACTTTAATGTCTTTAAAAGAAAGGCATCAAGAGCCCCTATCCCCTCTCCCTCCCTCCCTCCCTCCTCCGTTCCTTTGCTGTAATGACTTCTCTGTAATTGTTTCAGGTTTGGGAACCTCCACATCTAAGGAGGCCAAGGAATATTTTACTGACATGCAACGTCATCGCATTCCCTTCCACTACGGTGGAGGCGAGGATGATCTCTCCATCAATCTGGCCTTTAGCAAGAAGAAAGTGGAGGAGAGGAAGGAATGGTTGACCAATCACATGGAAGAGAAGAAACGTCGTGCTGAAATGGGACTGCCAGAGGTATGATTTTGCGCTTTTCTTTTTAAGTTCTCATGATGGGCCTTGTCGTTAAAAAGTTAAAAAGACTTAAAAGAATTGGTAGATTGGTGAAAGCTATGTTTGTTAATGTTTATTTTCAATTGAGAAACTTGTATCTGTTGTCTTAAAAACATTAATACAATCTCCCCCCCCCCCCCCCCATCTGCAGCTGTATTTGTACAGCAAAAACACCCGCAGCATCTCTTTCAGTGACTTCGTGAACAGAGAATTGATTTTGTTCAGCAACACAGACATTATTAGATCCATTCCCAGTCTGATGGATGGCCTCAAACCAGGTCAGCGAAAGGTCATGTTTACTTGCATCAAGCGCAACCTGATAACGAAGGAAGCGAAAGTGGCTCAGCTGGCTGGGTCAGTAGCTGAACAATCGGCCTACCATCATGGTGAGGTGAGTGCCATCTCTGTGGGATATTTTGCTACAACTTGCGTTCTTTATTTCTTTCACCCATTATTTACATTCTGTGGGCAGTTGGCGGGGTATGCTGGTAGGTCCTACTTCTTTCGTTTCTCTCTTCCACTCATCTTTCATCTTACTGTTACTGTTTACTTCTTGTGATCACCTCATGTGGTGGACTGTGTGATTTTCAGTGGAACAAACAAAACCAAAGCTTGTATTCTTTTAGTCATGTCATAATTTTTAAAAATTAAAATCTCGCCCTTGGCACACACTAATCAAAGATGAAAGATTGTCAGCCCATTGTTAACATCAAGGCTTCTGTCTAGCTTTTTAAAACTGCTAGTTTGTGTGAAAGCAGCCTTTGCAGTTAAATTCTGTTGTGGCATGCGACAAAGTTATCAAAGGAACACTTGCAAGCTTTATTTTAAAAAAGTGGATTTGTTTACTTTTACTCTTGAAACTATTTGAAATTATACAAATATTGTCATCTTAAGTAGGATAAGAAATGTTTATTCTCTTTCCTTCCCATTTGTCAGAATGCCCTCATGGGGACCATCATCAACTTAGCTCAGGACTTTGTGGGTAGCAATAACATGAATCTCCTGCAGCCCTTGGGTCAGTTTGGCACCAGAATTCATGGTGGTAAAGATGCTGCCAGCCCTCGTTACATTTTCACAATGCTTAGGTAAGGCTATTTATTTCATGTCGCTCATTCGTTTTTAGAGTGGCTTTTTTTAATTGTGAGATTTTCTTGGTATTGTTTAGTCCTGATACTTTGGCTATCATTTCGAAACTTTGCTTCAGTTCTTTGGAACTTTTGAGTTGTGCTTTTCTAAAGCAGGGCTGTATGATCACAGAAAAAAGATGTAAGGCATATATGCATAAATCAAGTTTTCAAGCTTTACATTCGATTCTTGTTTTGTCACTACAGCCCTCTGACTCGCCAAGTGTTCCATGCCAATGACGATGCCCTACTATGCCATCTCTATGACGATAACCAAAAATAGAACCAGAATGGTACTGTCCAATCATTCCCATGGTGCTGGTCAATGGTGCTGAGGGGATTGGGACTGGCTGGTCCACCAAGATTCCCAACTATGACATCAGACAGATTGTGTCCAACATCAGGCGAATGCTGGATGGCTTGGATCCAGTTGCTTTGGTAATTTTCAGTTCTTTAACCCAATCCTGCCTAATGCGCCCGCTAACGCCCTTTTGGCGCCCTGCCTGATGCGCCCGCCAGTGCTGCCGACATAAGAAATTAGAAGTCTTGTTTACAAAGCGTTCTAGCAACAAATCTCGCGAGGTCACGACCTATCATAACCGTTTAACCTATTCATGAGACTTCACAGGATTTTTAAAAGGAAACAGAACTCTTCTACGTGGTTTGGTAAATATTCTACGATTTTTGAAAGTTCAGAGGTCGTCGACCGGCAAAATGGTATTTCAACTTCAATGCATGTAAAGCTGGCTCGGCGAATTGAGAGAGGAGATGAACGGCGATTTAGGGCCCAATAGAACCCTTAATCGGGATAAAAATGATGAAGACTCGGATATTGAAGAAGTTTTAACTGATGTTAGTGATGACGAGGGGGTGATGAAGAAGAAAATAACAATAGATCTAGATCTAACTATCGACACTGAGACGAGCAATGCGTTAGCATGCGAAATCGAAACTGTCGTGCATGTGGACGGCAGACCTATCCGACACTCAATTTGTGCCATATACAGTGTTCAATGTTAATACCAGTGTTTCTGTCTACTAAAATCATTCCTGTACGTGAATAAATTTGAAAAAATAAAGAAACAACAAAAACATGGAAAAAACGTATTTGAATAACAATGGGTGCAAAGTGATGGAGTTATCTCCCTTTGCTCAGGCATCCAGGCCAGCGAGTTAGGCAGGATTGGGTTAATTCTTTTTGAAGCTATCTGACAAGATTTTTCAAAGCGTTATCATTTAGGTGACTATATGTTCTTAAATGAATGAAAAAGGTAATAATGATAATATGACACTGGTGTTTTATCATGGAAGTTTTGAAAGCACATAGAAATGATCAATTGTGAAGGAAGACCGAAAGAGATACACCAATCTAAATGGGCTATTTTGCTTGTATAAATGACTCCACCCTTTCGTTCATATCTTTATCAGATACCATCCTTCAAAAATTTCAAAGGAATCATTGAAGAGGTCAGCCCAGGAGACAGCCGCTATGCTGTGCATGGTGAAATTTCCATAATTGATGACCAAACTGTAGAAATTACTGAATTGCCTATCCGTACCTGGACCCAAAATTACAAAGAGGATGTTTTGGAGGTTATGTTGCATGGTACAGAGAAACAGCCATCCGTCATTACGTGAGTAATTATGACAAGTATAAGGAATTGTGCCATAGTTGTATCTTTGTTTGTTTGGTTTCTTTATAACTTCACTTTGATTGTCATTTCATTTGGGCTCAAATGAAAATTGAAATGTGACACTATCATTGGTTGCCTATTTATGTTTGGTAAAGCAAATGTTGATATTTACTTCAGGGATTACAAGGAGTACCACACAGACACAACTGTAAAGTTTATTGTGAAGATGAGTGCAGATAATCTTTCCCGGGGCTGAACACGATGGCCTTCACAAATTCTTCAAGCTGTCATCAACCATTTCAACCAATACCATGGTATGGCCATATCTGTATTTGTATAAGATTTAACAATGACCTCCTGCCCTATAATGTTGTTATATAATTCAAGTTCAATTATCAATGTTTTCTGGAATACTACAGGCTGTTGTGCAAGTTAGAATTAGTTGTCGCGGTCAGAGTCTGTTTTTCGATTTGAAAAGGTTGGCAGCAATGATTATATATATCTACAAATTTGTAAGTGAAGCATTGTGAATTCTTCAAAACATTCAATGAAGAAATGAGGCAACTTTTTCTGCTAATGTATACAACCAGTATTGGTATTACACTTTGAATCAATGCAAATATGTGAGGGCAAGTTTACTTCTTAAAAATTAAATAAGGAAATACTTGCTTTCACTTCTCATTTCTTTTGTGTGTTGGCACTAAACAATTAAAAAACATTTTTTTGTGTATGTGTTTGTCAGGTCTTGTTCAACCATGATGGCTGCATCAGACGTTATGAAAAAGTGGAGGATATTCTTGTGGAGTTCTTCGACACTCGTTTAATATTCTATCAAAAACGAAAAGATTACATGGAGGGCATACTTTCTGCCGAATCCCTGAAAATGGATAACATTGCCCGCTTCATTATGGAAAAGATCGAAGGGACCATTGTCATTGGTGAGTTTCATGACAGGTTATATTATAGTTGCCAGAAGATATAAGGGGGAAAAAGGAGTCACATGATTCTTTTATTTAACTCATTAGTGTGTAGATTCTCTGACCATGGTGTGTTTACAAGCTCTGAGTTTCCTGTGTTCTTCTGTGTGGCGTTAGGAAAAGGATTCTTCATCTCTCTCTGATAAATTAAAAAAAAGCAAAAGCAGAACATTTCTAGAATATTTTGACAAAGTTCTATAAAATTCTCTCCTTTTCCAGATATAAACAAATCGATACTAGGGCATACTAAAATGAATACGTCATAAACTCAAAAGGTCTTTTCTTTACACTAAAATTGATTACGTCATAAGCTTTCCTCTACTAGGGGAATCCCCATCTTAGTTTTCGACTATTAGCAGCAGGGGTTATCCGCAATAGACGGAGAAAGAACAAAAAGTGTGGATTGCACGATCTTTAGGCTAACCCACATTGGATATACTTGTGTTTGATTCATCCATTGATTGATTGTTGACTGTGAGTATGATATATAGCCTTTTATGATTATAATCAAGCCTTGGTGTTACTACAGTGTCTATGTCAACACCTAGATCTAGTCATTGCCTTGCTCCATTTTGACCTTCATAACACAAGTTTATACTATGTAGTGTTTTCTTTAGAGGGAGTCCATAGTTTTGATATCATAAGTTATGTTCTTTCTCTTCACTGTCTATTATAATCATAATAATTATTTCCATTATAAATCATACATTAGATGTTAAGGCATTACTATGAACATATAGTCTTTTCAGAAGTTTTCAGTTTAAGGATAACATTACAATGTTTGTCTCAAGATTACATACTTTTGTGCAACAATTTGATCATTTGACTAGGAATGAAATTGTCTGATCTTTTTTCTGACAGAAAACAAGCCAAAGAAAGAACTCATACAAACTTTGGTGCGCCGTGGTTATGATTCTGACCCTGTAAAGGCCTGGAAGGAAGCTCAAAATAAGGGAAAGGTAGGTATTGATAGCCTGCAAAGGATGGGTTGTTAGATTTCACTTGCAAATGATTTTTAGATAATATATACATCCTATCATATTTGTTTCCTTTCGCTACACCTCTTCTCACACCCCCAATTGTCATCCAGATGCCACCTTCTGTAAAGGCTGCAACATTTGTCGGAAATTTGCCAATCATAAAAGATAGAGAGCAAAAAGGAGAATGGTTTGCCGATGAGCAGACCAGCTTAAGCATACATCTGACCAAACCCCTCTTCTTTAGTCATTATTTTTATCTGTCTGGCAAGGAAGCCAAGTGATCTAAAAATAGATTGATCTGCATGTCTCGCTGTCTTTTTTGTTTCTCTCGATTTGCCTTGCTTGTCACAAACACATACTGGTTGGCACAAGCTCTTCTCTCTCTCTCTCTCTGTCTTGACACTGAACACACATATACACTCAGACAACTGGTCTATGAGACATCTTCACACCCCTCTCATTTGGCCCGTTCAGACTTTCTTTTCCCATCTTCTATCTTCTTTCGTTTTTGCCAAAAGGTTAGTTGGAAGAAATTATTTTTGCCTCTATAAGAAATGCGAAAGGAATTTGCTTGGAAGGACTACTTAGCACTATGATCAACTCAGGATTTTGTTTGATTTTGTTTCTTGTGATTCATTCATTAGATCATTCTCTCGTTGAAGTAGCTGATCGATCGTGTTTAGCGATTTTTGTGTGTTGTGGATTTCACATTCATTTCGTATGTTCCTTTTGTAAGTAAAATCTAAATTCTAAGTCTACTTCAATGGACTGATGAATCATGTAATTGACATTTATATAAATATAACATATTAGAAATTGTTTTTGTTGATTGCAACAGCAATCTTGTTGAAATTGAAGAGACTCAAAAATGGATTTCAATGGCGTTAGTTAAAGGAGAAAGACAGATTGTTTTTGTTGATTGCAACAGCAATCTTGTTGAAATTGAAGAGACTGTCAAAAATGGATTTCAATGGTGTTAGTTAAAGGAGAAAGACATATTGTTTTTGTTGATTGCAACAGCAATCTTGTTGAAATTGAAGACTGTCAAAAATGGATTTCAATGGTGTTAGTTAAAAAAGACAGATTGTTTTTGTTGATTGCAACAGCAATCTTGTTGAAATTGAAGAGACTGTCAAAAATGGATTTCAATGGTGTTAGTTAAAGGAGAAAGACAGATTGTTTTTGTTGATTGCAACAGCAATCTTGTTGAAATTGAAGAGACTGTCAAAAATGGATTTCAATGGTGTTAGTTAAAGGAGAAAGACAGTAATTGTGATCACTTACCTCGGCACCTAATCAGGAGAAGAAGAGAGAGCCATGATGAACCACCTGCCAAGACGTCAACTTTAGTCCAGTAGGATAATTTATATATCTTTTGTACGATTATTTAGGTGTAATTATGGCAAGTTCAATGCGTGTATGTGCCGAATAAAGCTAAACAGTTTTAGATACTGTTGGAATTGGCTGTTTACGGCTATACCACCATGTTTGCACCCTTCTTCTGGCCACTTGAAAGTAGTTTTTGGAGGGAAATACTTGCTGTTCTTCTCGGTGAGTTTGCAGTGAAGGATTGTCTCATCGCCATTGTTATATTGAAGTAAAAGGTTAGATCTAGGCCTATGCTTGGCATGTGACTGGCTAGTGAACATATTGATCATATATCATCCCATATCAGTAATCAGGATACTTCACACTTGTATGGTATGGATGATCAATGTGGCCATTGTTTGATGTTAAAAGTAGCGCTGTCTTCATACATTGTTACATGCCTGGTGCTACTAATAGAGAAAATATGGCACGTTGTTCTTTTTTAATTGTATGACAGTAAAGCAGCTTGAAGTGGGTTTTTTTTATATCGTTCTGGTCATTGATTATAATTTACAATAACATGATTATTAATAGACAGAACCTAGACCTTCGCCTTTAATTTGCCCCATTAAAAATATTGATTGATTCCATACTCTCCCACCATGAAAAGCCTTTCAAATTCTGTTTTGTGATTTTATGAGTGACTAGTCTTCATGAGAATATGATACAGAAAGCTTTGAAATGATACATACATATGTTTGTTTGCAAGCCGATGCATCAGATAGTCAAGTAGCGTTGTATCAAGAGCAAGCCTGTTGTAGGGAAATTGTATCATTAGGTAAATGTTTGAATCAAGACTTGCTGGGGACCAGAATGTGTTCGATGTTTTATGTCCATTTAAATTTGATATGACGTTTTTATAATGCAAACAAAATCATTTATCTCCTTACTGCTTCAAAGGATGGTGAGAAAAGGTTGGTGTACTTAGTCTATGTTTAGCACCATGGCTTCCTTTATTTTGTTTAACCCTTTGAACCATTGGAACCCTGGCTCCCAGACTAATTTGACCTATTTACATACATGACAGTTCTGCAGAAAATTTCCCAGCACCCTTGTAAGATGATCGGGAAGATTTCTTGGTCCACATTCAGAGTCATCACAACTAGTATCTATAGGCATAAACACCTTATTCCACCCAGTTGAAAGGTGTCCATTAGGTGCAGGTTGACCAGTCGAAACGTTTCATCTTCAAAATAATGATGCTCAATTACAGTGGCGGAAATTTTGCATTACCCGTCTCCAAATAGGCTTGAAAAGGTCATGAGTCATCTATTTATGGTGACGGTCTATTGGAAATGGGGTAAACGTCGTTCCGGTGTACAGTAGAGAAAAAGTTACGGGAAACTTTGCCAGGGTATCGAGCGATAGGGTTCAAAGGGTTAAGAAAATGATCTCAAGTCAGTGGTAGTGTTATTCTTGTTTATGTAAGCATGGCTTTTGTATTCTATTGGACATTATAAAGGCTCTCATTTTTTATCAAAGATTTGTGGTTTAAATCTCAAATCTCAAATCTCCTCTTCTTCCATGCTTTCATGTTGTATTCAATGTAAAATGTCACCCTTTGATTATAATTGTTACCATGCCTTTGTCTCTTCTTGTTGTTATTTGGATTATATTTAAAGAACGTGTTATGTATTTGTATGTCATCTTGATGAGGATGTTGGCTATTGGGCCTACTGGTAGTTTCTTTCTTTCTTTTAACATCTGGATATCTTGTTCATATTGCTATTATTTCTCCTGTCTTTTCTACAAGATCACATTTAATGGACAGGGTCAATTCTCAAGAAAGAGTGTATCATGCTAAGGAAGTTAAATGTTTGATATGATCTCATCAGTGAATGTGGGAAAACATTACATGTATATTTAAATCCCTTCTCTATGATGCTAAAATCAACACAGTTGTGTTGCCTTCAAACGAGTATCTTTGGGATGTGGAGAAAAGAAAGAGTAACCAGCACTTTGCTTTCCACTGGCACATGCAGCAAGGTTGTTTTTTTTGGAATTCAAATTTTTGTCATGGATTTTACAGAAGTAGCTGCCTACAGATATACGGCAAACGTAATCTAAACTTGTTCTTAAAATTGATTTTAAGTGGCAAAGTGATCAAACATTTAAAAAGTTGAGACTCTGTAATCATATGTTCTCGTCTGGCATGAGCTTATTTGATGTTGAAGGAATTAGATTTATTTGATGTATTGATCAATGGGGTTAAGGCAGGAAATGCATCTGTCAAATGTAAGCAAACAGTTAAAATTGGGGTATAGATGATTGTTATTTCATGACTACTTGTTATAGGTTTAGCATGCTTATGATCGATGGTGAGACCCATTCAAGCTTCCTTAGTCTAATTTTAATGTTTTAAAGTATGAAGGTTGATGTCAGCCATTCCTCTGCTGGGCGTTTCTTTTAAGTCCTACTTCTTTCCTTTCCTTCTTTTCACTTATCTTTCATCTTGCTGCTTCCTTTTAATTCACACTGAGATCACTACAATGGTGGACGGGGTAAATTTTAATGTAACAAACAAACCTCAGTCATGTTTTAGGAAGATGTGTTTTATTTTGCATCTCAGACAACAAGAAGTAATGTATTAGTGAGCTTCAATGATTCAGATTCCGCTTTTCTTTTGCATTCCCTTATTTTTTGCGTTATTGTTAGTCATCATGTTTCAACCTGTATGGATAAGAGCATTTGACATTCAATTTTCCTTTCCATGTAGTTAGTGCATATTGATTTTTTTAAGGTGCTCCCTTGGCAGGGATCTGCATCCTGCATTTGCACCAAAGCACTTTCATAAGGTGTAATTTGAATGTCTTAAAATACAATGTTGGATTTTTTTTTATCATACTAAACTGCTCTTGATTGCTTTTATCTTGACAGGACGACATGATGGACGAAGATGAAGAGGATGAGGGATCTGGCTCAGCCCTGACTTCAACTACATTTTGGGTATGCCCTTGTGGAACTTGACACGGGAAAAGAAGGAAGAGCTGTGCCGCCAGAGGATGCCAAGGTAACCATTGACACGCTCCAACCGTCGGAATGCTTTGTGCCTTTATTGGGGCAATAAGACAATTTATTTTGATTTCAAACAAGCTTATTGAATCAGATGTAGATCTCTTGACATCCATTTCGTTCTATGAGCAATTTTATCTTGTATATATAAATAAATATATATATATATATATATATATATATATATATATATATATATATATATATGTGTGTGTGTGTGTGTGTGTGTGTGTGTTAATCAGATGTGAGTTGATCTATAGTTGTCATTATGGCTATTGTAGTATTCCGTAATGTACTCTGCAACTCCCCTGAGTTTGATTTTCAAGTCATTTATCGTAAAGAAATGTATGTTTTTATTTCAAGGGAAGGGAGATTTTTTGTAGCATTTATGAAGTGTGTTGGTGTTTTTCAAAATATTTTTAAAAAATCATTTTCAGGCCACCGAGCTGAGAGCATTGAGGAGCAAAACCCCAAAAAGGCATGTGGCGGGAAGATCTTGATCTCTTCTCTGAATCTCTTGTGGTGAGTGCTTGTACAATTTGCCTTTCCTACCTCCTTATTTCTAGGAAGCTTTATATCTTTTCCTTGCTTGTGCATATATGACGATGTTACTTTGATATGATATTCATAGGGCATGTATGAATCCAGGATTACCCTCATTTCTTTTCTTTTTTCTTTCTTTCTTTTTTAACAAACTTTTTGATTGATTTCAAATTTCTGCTGTTTGACTTGTTTTTTCCAACAACAGAGAACACTCTGGGGAAAAAAAAACCCAACCCAAAACACACCACACACAGACGCACAGTAAATGTAAACAAACAAAACTTGGTTTATAGATTACCGTTAAGTGCGGCAAAGCTAGCAGGGAGGAACGCTTACCTGGCAGCCCTTGCTGACCTCGGTCAGCTTGACCCAGGAGCACAGCGTTGGCCAACTAAGAGGGATGAGTTTGAACGCTGTCGGTGGTTGTGAAATTAAGCATTTAAATTGAACCCATTTTGCATTTGTAGGAGGTTGAACGTGCAGAAAAGGAGGCGGCTGCAGACGTTAAGCCAGTCAAACTCGGCAAGCTGGGGAAGACAAAACCCAAGAAAGCCTTTGTGGACACGATGCCCTCTCCCATGGGGACGACGTGTGGTGCCAGTCATCAGCTCTGCCGTCAAGGCCAAGGGAGAGAAGGAGGCTGCCAAACGGCTTTTCAAGGAAAGGGTGAGCGTTATTGTTCATTGGCTCTGCTGGCACTACTTTTGTGACCAAGTGTTTTGTCTGCGTGCTATGTCCTTGTCATCCATCTTGATCAGTAGTGCATTGTAGAATTGTTGGGTTGTGTTTTTTTTATACAGATTACGGTTTACTCAGTTTACTAGTCTGGTTTAAAAAATCTATTTCAGAGGTTGGCTGGCTGAAGCTACTGGTAGGTCCTGCTTCCTTCCTTTCGCGCTTTCACTGATCTATTATCTTGCTGTTTTCTCTTCGTTCACCCCGAGATCACGTAATATGATGGAGTGGGTGAATTTCAATTAAACAAACTCCATCCCTTATTTAACTATGATTAATTTTTAAGTTATGGAGAGAAAATATTCTTTCTTTTTCTTTTTGTTTTTATTGATTTCTTTTGGTTTTGAAAAAGAACGATTTCTTTTTGTTGGGGTTTTAAAAATATTATTTCTTTTGTTGATTTCTTTTTGGGTTAAAAAAAGATCTTTCTTTCTGTCTATTTTTTTCTTTGTTTATTTCTTACTGTTTTATCTTCCTTTACCCACTCTTGAATTTGATTGTGTATTGTGTACCTTCTCAAATTAAACATCTTTTATTTGTGTCCAAATAGATAAAGAATGAAGTGAATGACGTTGAAGATAGTGGCAGTCAGTCGACGATGCTGGATTTTGTGAAGAAAGAAGAAGATTCTTCAGGAGCCTCTGTCTCTATCTCGAGGGGGTAGAGGTGGCGAGTCGAGGAGGTGGAGCAAAGGCTCGTGGCACGTGGCAGGAGCAGCAGCAGCAGCAGTAGTTCTCTTCATCTGGCATAGGTATGCCCTGTTCTCAATTTTTGACTTTGATCTAGATTGCAGGATTACTATTGCAATAATACAATACAATATCAATTTAGAACTAACTAGGTATGTGCCTTTAAACGCCCTATGAATTTGAATCGTACATCTTTGAAATATATAATGCATATTACATACATACAGCATAGTTTTCAAACAATGCGTATAAAATGTATTTAGTATGGTTTTTTCGACTAAGTCTGTATTTACCATATATGTAAAGGGTTATCTGTACTTTTGTTAAAAGAATCCCTAAATCAACGACAGAGGTCCAGGAGATTGGGGTGAAAGTCTGGAAACGCCACTATGAGCCTCTTTGCCAGAAATATCAGCGATCAGCGGATTTAAAAAAAGTACCTTAAAGGGAATTAGTTCAAGATAAATTATCAATGTTTTCTGGAATATTACGTGGTGTCGTGCAAGTTAAAATTAGTTCACGCTGCCAGGGTCTGTTTTTCGGTTTGAATAGGTTGGCATTTATGAGTATAGTTTAAAAAAAAAAAAATCAAAATACAAATATTCAATCAATTAGCATCCTATTGAGTGAGATAAATCTTTATTTCAGCATTTAGATATGTTACCGCTGAAGCCATAACACAAAAGTTTAATGGTAACTGTGCTGAAGATGTAATATAATGAATTGTAAGGAATTATGGGCTTTATGATGAAATATATGTTTTCTATTTTGCTTTGCTTTCATATGGGTGTATTGATATTTTGCATGAATTCTCAGTGAGAGAAAAGAAAAGTTCTCCCGCTAAAAAGAAGGGCAAGAAGAGAAATCCTTGGTCAAGTGATGATTCCGCCTCTGAAGTCGAGGAAATAAGCGATGAGGAGGAAGCGGACCAGGTGGTCATCCCAAGGGATACAGGATCTAGGAGAGCAGCAGGTAAGACAATGCCACATAAACAAATCCCATCTCAATCCATTAAAATTCTTTTTATTTTTTATTATGATCTCTTAACCCTTTTTCCCTCTTATCCAGCTGTCTTACCAAGTCAGGTCTGCTGTATCCTAACGTGCTCGGTCTTGACCGTCTTTGTCGCCTCGCCTAAACGATCACACGCCTTGTCTGATGCTATGGTTCGGTCTCATATGCCACTATGTCTTCGTCTCGGCTGGTTCCTGGATAATTCCTTTTCTCTCTATCTTTAGGAGTTGTCTTTGCTATCTCATCCTTGACTGTTACTGTTAGTATTTTCCAAGCCTAGTTCATGCTCATAGCTGCCAACCAGTATGTTAAAAACGTGCTTAGTGTGTCTTTTGGCTTTTAGTCATTAAGTTAGTATTTACCTTGAAAAGTACATAGGGTTGACTATTTTTCTTTTTTTTTAGAAACGATTAGAGTGAAAGTCTGGAGGCACCATTCTCATATCACAAAACTATTGTCGCACTTGGCCAGAAAGGCCAGAGATCAGCAAACTCTGGAGTTAATGCAAATTAAGCTATCGATGTTTTCTTAGATATTACAGGCCATCCTGCAAGTTGGATTAGTTGGCGCGCGGTTAGTCTTGTGGTTTCTGTTTGAAAATGTGGCAGCTATGTTGTTCTTTTCTCACTCCTGTTTCTGTTACCTGGTGTTTAAATGTTTTCATTTCAGTTGCTGTAAATGTCTCTCTCCCTTATATTTTAATCTTCTACATATTGTAGAGCTGGGCAATGCTAAATTTTTCAAAGATCACTATTCAGATGTAACTATGGGATATGGTATAATCTAATCATGATTTGTTGTTACATTTATTGTTGTTGTTGTTGTTGTGAAAGAGGAAGAGAAGGAACAAGTGTAAAGAGTAGAAGAGAAGAAAAAGAGAATCTTGGTTCTTGCGTTCTACATTATATCAGCAATACAGCAGTCTCCCTCCAAAATGCCCGGTTCCTCATAATACATGATTTTTTGGTCACTGAATTTTACAACACTAAATACTCCCTCAACATGCAACAATGACTGGCTTGACTTCACCAAAATGCAACATGTTTTTGCAATTGGTTGCATTTATAGAGTGTATTCATGTGAAAAATAAACCCGATAACGTCTGTTTGCCTCATCCAAGTAACCAAATTTGCCACACACGTGTGTGTGTGTGTGTGTGTCTCATCTAGATCTGTGTTAACTACGTGCTTAAGTGCGCACGGCAATGCCGGTCTTGGCTGTCTCAGCTCTTGTCACCCTACCCGTTCCCACCCCGACTCAGCCGTCGACAATAGTCTGCCAGACAAACACTCTGATTGGCTCTCTCTTTGATCATGATGAGAAAAGCTGAGAAAGGTCATGTGTCACTTTTATGATATGTGCATCAACAAATAAAAAAGTATTCCTCCAAGTTGCCGAATGTCTCCACCATCCCATCCCTTCCTGTAGTCTTGAGTGAGAGAAGAATGAACAATCCATGAGAAGAGGTTTGGCCTATAGTTGGGTCTTATCCTTAAACCAAGTAAGAACAAACAAAACCTAAATGATTACAAACTAACAAAACGAAAGAGTTTATATCCAACCGAGAACGGCAATGTAAATACATGTAGTGGGTTGTGGTCCTTGACTCCGTCAAATGCACCTTCGCCAAAATAAACAGGGTTTTTTTGTCACCCGAGGACCGTGCATTTTGGTGGAGACTACTGTAATATTAGATGCACACTTGTCTCTTGACTTTCATGACATATTTTGCTTTCTGTCTTATCAATTTTGTTGTTGGTCTTGATGCTGTTGCTGCTTCTGCTGCTGCTGCTATGCCAATCATAGTTTACGACATTCCTATCCAAAACTGAATTGAGTATGTATTGAAGACATGTCTTCTTTGATATTTTTCAGCTTCCAACGTAAAATACAATTATGACAATGAAGAAGAGGTGGAGAGCGACAATAACGGTAGCGATGGAGACTTCAAAGCTTATGATGCTGAGACTGGCCAGTATTTGACCAATGGAGACGATGATGAAAACATGGATGACAAGGCCAATGACATGCCAGCCAATGACATGCCAGCCAATGACATGCCAGCCAATGACATGCCAAGTGATAATGACTTGGTGCTAGACAGTGACGAAGAGATAGCAGCCCCAGCTCCACCTCCCCTAAGCCAAAGCCAGCCCCTAAGAAGGCACCAGCTCCAAAGAAAGCACCTGCCCCTAAGAAGGCACCCGCAACGTCAAGTAAGATACCAGAAGTTTTAACAGTGATAACTCGATATGTAATGTAATCCTGTGAAAATTGTTTTTAACCCGTAAGCATTTAACTCATTAGTGTACAGATTCCCCGACCGGAGACGCTGACCTAGATTCTATTTCCCCGCAACCAGATCACTGTGGTGTGTTTACATTTTCTAAGCTTTCCGTGGACAAGGATTCTCTTCTCTCCGTTTCACTATTGTAAAAGTCCATTCCGACAAAATTAATGATAAAAATGAAAACAAAAGCAGAAAACACAGGAAAAGCGTAGACAATTGAAGCAGAATGTTGAAATATGTTTTTAAACAACAGCAGTACAGTAGCTAAAAGTACCATCAATGACGGGCTTCACGGAAAATGATGCTATTACATTAGGATCATGACCTGAAAGCTAGTTTTAAGCTTTATTTTGAGTCAATGAGTGGAAATGCAATGAAAATAGACACACTTTGAGGGCATTCCCGATCCACACGGAAATATCCGGCCTTCGCGCTACACGGTTTGTTAGGAAAGGACAGAAATAGCCGGTCGTCGCATCACAGGTGTTAAAGACTTTGTAACAGGTTGAAAGCCTATCTGATCATTTTAAATTTTAAACTTCTCATGTCCTTACATTTCTGTCAGTGGTGAATGTGAATGAAGGAACGAGGGAATGAAATGAAGAAAAGAGATAGCTTTCTCCCATATCTAGATTTACTATTGCCAGTATTTTATTTCAGTGTTGTACTATCATAAATAATGTTGTTAACATCTTGTAGATTGATTTTGTTGTTCTGTTTGTTTTCCTCACACATAGGCCTCCTGCTAAAAAGGCTGCTCCTAAAAAAAAAGCAATGAATCTTCCCGACCTGTCCTCTGATGAGGATGAAGAAGTCCAACACTCAAAAAGCCCGTCAGTCATCTCATTTCTTTTCAAGCATAACATTCTAAGGGGCTTTAGCTTTAACATTTTCATGTGCCGTGAATTCTCATTGTTTATTGTTGTTGTTGTTAACTTTATTGTTCAGACTTGTGCCTTGAACACATTGATCAGCAATTTCGCTACGCTCATATATTCACATAAGATAAGATAAGATAATCTTTATTCGTCCTTTGGGAAATTTGTTTTAGTCATAATTTCATAACATTTGGTAAGGTAGGTGGTTGGCAGGGGATGCTGGTAGGCTTTCTTCTTTTCTTTTACTTTTTCACTATCTTTCATTTTGCTATTACCTTTTAAATCACCCTGAGATCACTGCATATGATGGCATGAGTAAATTTCAATGAAACAAACAAAATCGTAACATTTCACCAAATAACATTTCACCAAATAAATAATATAATATGATACAAATTTCTCTCTCTCTCTCTCTCTCTCTCTCTCTCTCTCTCTCCTCTCTCTCTCTCTCTCCCTCTCTCCCTCTCCCTCTCCCTCCCTCCCTCCTCTCTCTCTCTCTCTCTCTCTCTCTCTCTCTCACTCACTCTCTCTCTCTCTCTCTCTCTCTCTCTCTCTCACTCCCTCACGCACACGCACACACGCATATATACACAGGCATGAATCATTTTACTATATCATGTTTAGGATGATATTCATATCATGTCTGTCATATTATCATATATAATACATCTATTTTATCTAGGAGATTATTATAGAGTTTTTTGTCGGATATTATCTTTTAAGTGTATCTGTCTTTCACTTAGTTAGCTTTTTTTTCTTTCAGATTCCTTTATTTGGTGTTTTTATATTGTTGAAAAGATTGTCTTCCTGCTGTTGCCATATCTAGAGTTTCTACAGTGATTTCTAGTAGTATTGCTTTCTTTCCTTAGTACTCAACAACAAAGCACTGTACCCATCCAGTGATGACGATGATGGTGTTGAAGTAGATTCATCTCCTGTTGCTGCAGTTGCCAAGCCTAAGAAAGGTAGCTTCATTAGTTATGCTAATGCCCTGTCTTGACAGTGCCTATTTTTGAAGCCATTATGAAGTGCCATGTCCAAATGTCCAAACTTGATAGTGTCCATGTCATTTTCAAGCCAATGTCCAAACTATCATGTCATTTTCAAGCCAATGTCCAAACTTGATAATGTCCATGTCATTTTCAAGCCAAAAACTTGTCCAATTTTCACTGTCAAAACTTGACAGTGCCATGTCATTTTCAAGCCAATGTCCAAACTTGACAGTGCACATGTCATTTTCAAGCCAATGTCCAAACTTGATAGTGTCCATGTCATTTTCAAGCCAATGTCCAAACTTGACAGTACCCATGTCATTTTCAAGCCAATGTCAAACTTTAATGTTCAAGCCAATGTCCAAACTTGATAGTGTCCATGTCATTTTCAAGCCAATGTCCAAACTTGACAGTGCACATGTCATTTTCAAGCCAATGTCCAAACTTTTGTCCATGTCATTTTCAAGTCAATGTCCAAACTGTCATTTTCAAAATGTCTTGATAATGTCCATGTCAAACTTTTCAATTTTCAAGCCAATGTCCAAACCATGTGATAAACTTGTGTCCATGTCATTTTCAAGCCAATGTCCAAACTTGACAGTGCCATGTCATTTTCAAGCCAATGTCCAAACTTGACAGTGTCATTTTCAAGCCAATGTCCAAACTTGTCATTTTTTCAAGCCAATGTCCAAACTTGATAGTGTCCATGTCATTTTCAAGCCAATGTCCAAACTTGACATGTCATTTTCCAATGTCCAAACTGTCATTTTCAAGCCAATGTCCAAACTTGATAATGTTCATGTCATTTTTCAAGCCAATGTCAAACTTTAGTGTCCATGTCATTTTCAAGCCAATGTCCAAACTTGACAGTGCACATGTCATTTTCAAGCCAATGTTCAAACTAGACTGTCCATTTAATCAAATTTGACAGCATCTGTTGATTTCATTATTTGACAGTGCCCATTTCTCAAACAGTGCCCATTTTATTATTAAGCCAATGTCCAAACTTGACAGTGCCCATTTCATTATTAAGCCAATGTCCAAACTTGACAGTGCCCATTTTATTATCAATAATTAAGCAAGTGCCAAAACTTGGTATTGTTGTTTTTATTAAGTGTCCCTTTCGTTATTAAGCCAATGTCCAAACTTGACAATGTCCATTTTATCAATAATGAAGCGAATATGAAAACTTGACAGTGTCCCTTTCATTATCAAGTCAATGCCCAAACTTGTCAATACCCATTTTGTTATTACTTTAGCTAACACCCAAGGAGTTTCTTTACTTGCATAACAACAATCTTGTGCAAAATATGACTTTTAGCAATGATACACGTGTGCTTTTTGGCCTCAAGTCCATAAATCTGTATTTACCTTGAAAAGTATGTACATTTAAGGTTCACTGTATTTAAAAAAAAGAAACCCTAAGCTAATGGAGAAATTGTTGTGAAAATCCAGAGACGCGATTCTGAGTTTGCAAAACTACCGTTACACTTCACCAAAACGGCCAACAATCATCAGACTTTGTGTTATTTACCTTAGATGGGGTTAATTTGAGTTGAGTTATCAATGTTTTCTGGCATATTATGGGCCATCTGGCAAGTTAGAATCAGTTCGTGCTGCCAGAGTCTGTTTTTCTATTTGAAAATGTTGGTAGCTATGTTTATATTTTTTGTGTTGAATATGAGTGTAAGTTGTGCAGGGGCAAAGAGAAAGAATAGTTGCTCTGATGGGGTTACTTGCAATATTATGATGGCAAACATTTGTGATACTGGTAACTAAACTTGTTTCTCTTGGCAGGAATTAAAAAAAGGAAAAAAGGTATTTTCTTTTTTTCTGACTGGATTCAGTCTTTGCATGGAGGTGCGCTTCAAATGTCACACTGGTAACCGCTAGAATAGGACTCTGTCAATTTTTACAAACCTTTTGTAGGATTCACAAAGTGAACGGTGAATCCATGTATAAGTCAGCCAGTTTCAGTTGAAAATATATGAGAAATCCGTGGTTGGATTAAGATTTAGATATATCAGAACATATTTTTATATCCTGCTTAATATGACTGATTTTGTGCTAGTAGTTGAGCCTGGAGTGAGAAATGCACGGATGATGAAGTCGGTTGATGAGAACTGAGCATTTGGGTTAAATTTACAACCTTCTGCAAGAAGACTGATGATACAAGAAAGCATTGCTGATCATATTTTTCATGGCAATTATGAGAATTACAGTTTTATTAGCTTTGGTCTTCTTTGGCTGTAATTGCTTTTATTCCTCTTTACAGGTGCATAATAAATGTAGATTTTGTATATTTCATGAAGAGGATGTACTCATATAGATTTAAGAAATAACTAAGTATCCGGTATTTAAGTAAACACTGCCTTTTTGTCAACCAGACCCTGCTCCAAAGAAGGCGGCACCAAAGCCAAAGAAAAAAGTTGCCCTGGACTTTTCCGATGAAGAAAGTCCCGTGAAGAAAGCTGCACCGAAAAAACGCGCCAAGATTGAGTCTGACGAAGAAGGTTTTATCCCCAAGAAAAAAGCAGCAGTCACAAAGGTAGCAGCCAGTAATATTCGTGCTCCTTGCATGGAAACGATGAAATAGCACTTGTTATTATTAAAGAAGATGAAAAATGAGTCACATAACAGATGTTGCTTTAGGTTGTTGAAAAAAAGAAGAAAGGTAGATGTAAAGCACAGGGAGATGATCTCCTGTTTGAAATCTTTGGTCTTCAGATTTTTAAACGACATCACCATTCTCTACTATCAAATTCATTATTTTGTGGATGGATAATGTATTTTCTTTACTTAATTTTTTTCGCACAAACTTGATAGATATTATTGGGGTCCATGTAGCTTTAAACATTTTATTTAATATCTTATATGTTCAAGCAAAGTCAATGTTATAAATTTATGTAACTTTTGCTTATATTTTACAGAAAAAGGCAAAGAAGACATTTGACTCTGATTCAGATGGAGAGATAAGTTTCAGCCCAACTGCCGCAAGAGCTACAACAGGACGAGCCAGGGCCACTGTCAAATACTATTCTAGTGAAGACGATGATGACTTTGGAGTAGACGATTCAGAAGACTTGACTCTATTCTGGCTTTTAGTGGGAGAGTCTTAAGGTTGTGAGGACAGTTTATTGCAAGAATGCTGATTATGTTGAGATTTGTAACCTTAAGCTTTCACCAATGTCCCGATAGCACTAGAGGTCATAACCTTTTCACAGTTGACGAAATACCAGTTTATTTAAGAAAATCAAATATATTTACGGGAAGAATCGAATTCCTGTTTGATAGTGTTACACAACGTGTAACCACATACTAACTGATCTGTTACACACAGCTCAAAGGATTACATTCATTGTGCCTGTTTTATTGTAGAAAATTCAAAAAGAAGTTTAAAATGGTCTTTGTACAAATTTATTGGCTTTTACTCTTTGTACATTTTCTCTATGGTCCATTTTTATCCTTTATGCCACCTCATTTTCAGTAGGCAGGCACATTTATTTATTTTTTATTAGAAAAAAAAATGTTTTAAAAATTATTTCATGTCGGGTTAATTTTGTCAAGTGAATATGGGGAACGGTTGGGACAAAGCCTTTATCTTGAATGAATTGTCAATGTGAATGTCATCAGAAGACAGCAGTTTTCTGGTACCCTGAATCTGTTGGTGAAAAAATGTTATGAAAATGTGAGGACTTCAGTGGCAGTCTGTGTGTCTGCATTTCATAAATCTATCAATTGACATTCAGGTTCTATCAGAGAATGAAACCTTCACTTTGCGTCAATCATAAAAAAAGAAATTATGATTGCTGATCATACTTTTTATACTGAGTCCAAAAGTAAGGCCTGGATTATTGAGCCACTAATTATTGTGTAAAAATGATGACCTTTTGCTACTTTTCTATGACAAACCATATGATCATGTGCTCCTTTTCAAGTATTAGACGTATTCTGTTTGTAATCTACGTCTTTTGACACGAGCGACAAATAAGATAATTGACAAGTTGTTGTGTCTATCTTTCACCGCCATGTGAGATGTGTTGTAACTCCCCACCCACTGATGACTTTCATATTTTGTGTTTTTACATTGTTCAATAATATTGTAGTTCATTTATCTCACTCTTTTGGTTGGATCAATTTTTACGCTCCCGATCCCTTTCACAGAAAACTCAGCAAAGATTCCTTTTAATGGAGCCATATCAAGGCATATCAGATCATACCTGTAGCAGATATTTGAATACATAAACCCCCCCAGCAACTTGATGAGGACATTGTTTTGAAAATAGTGGCTAGGTTTCTTATTATTGCCCCATGAGCCCTAATTTTTAATTCTTTGTATTGATCATGGACAGAAAGTTTAACCAATTTTTATATTTGAGAAATGGAGACGTTGCTCATCTATCTTGAAAAGGAATTATGGTTATTTTTGCGACTGGCAACAAGATATAACGCAATGTAAAAGACTATGTAACATGTTTGAAAAGGATATCAACACTGTCTCTGTAATCGCCAATGTTTACAGCAAGGAATGTGTCACTTGTGTACATAAGCATTCTCATTTCTATCATGCGTACCATTTTTTGATGAATATTATATTGTATTTGTATACTTTTGACATGTCATTGTTTGGCCTTGTAAGTATTCAAGTTCATTATGCTAATTTACCTTTTCAGAAATATTTGTCACGTTACAGTGGATCTTCTTTTATCACTTTCTTCCATATTTATTATTGCATGATTTCCTGCTCTCCTTCACGTCTGTTTATTTTAATTTTGTCTTATAGGTGCTGGGGGGGGGGGGGGGGGGGGGGGGGGAGTTTTGAGTGGTCATTGGTGCTTTTTTCTCTTCAGAATATGTTTTTGAATTATTGTTTTATTTTAAGGGTGACTTGTTAAAGATATAAAAATGGAATCTTTGTTTACTTTCATCGATTTCAGCCAGTTTCTCTTTGTGGCAGTACTGTATCAGTGTAGACGGTCTTCTTCGTGTTATATTTTCCCTCTCTGTATGCCCACCTAGTAAATTTTAAAAAACATTTTAAATCTTTTTTACATTATGTACATCTTCATCCTCAGTTGATTTTTGTAATTGGGATCTGTTTTCTTTGATCAATTACAGTTTTATGTTTGTATTTTTCATCTTGCCAATTTCTATAATTTTTAGTTTATTGACTTTACCAGGTTTTGAATTCATTTTTTGATGTGGTTCTTTTTAAAAGTCATAATTTTTAAGGTTCTCTTGACAAACATTTAGACAGGTTCTAAATTAGTTTGCTAAGAGTAATGGCCTCAAGAATGATGATGATGTATTTTTACACAGACTGCTTTAGATTTCTAATAACTGCTCTGTCAAAAAATGTTGTTACTATACAATTTATATTTTTGTCTGAAATTTTATATTTTGAATTGAAGGTTTTGTCTGATGATATGTGTCGAAATTTACTGAAATTTACTTGTTTTGATTATCATTCATAAAACATATTATTTGTTGTCTTGTAAATGGGTAGTCATAATATCCATGGTTTTTCTTTTCTTTAACAGTAAGGTTACTAACTAATCTCTGGGCCTCCCCATCCCCCAATTAAGGGTATGGTTAGCAGTTCTAAATGATGAGACTCAACTCAGGGTAATTTAATTTGCAAATTAAAAAAACATGATGCACTCATGATAATGTACAGATCAAGCAATGCCAGGCCTGGCGTTATGTTGTTTGGGAAGGTCACGAAGAGTAAGACACATTGCCCCACTCAGTCCCAGTGCATGTGTTCCAGTTCCAATATTGCCAGGGAGTTGAGCCCTTGACAGACTAGTGTCCTATGAATATGAAGGTAAACACAGATATCACCCATTCTACTTCACGCTGTTGACACCTGGAAAAGTTCTGGCTATAAGTCTGTGGCATTGAACGTATACTTTCACATAATGTTGGCAGCGGATGAATTTCATTTTCCAAACGGTGCAAGAATTAAGTGAATCTCATTAGCAAATATAGGGGAATTTATATCTCGTCGTTTTTGTTGTTGTCCTTTCCTTTGTAGGATGAATATAAGATAACATGAATAATACGTTGAAACCATTAAAACCTACACCAGAAAAGATAAGGTTGACAGTGTGTTAAAGGTGTACATACTTGGCCTCTTTGCTCTATCATGTAGGCCTTCACCCTTGCAGCATTTGACCTGAATTTGAAAACACACTACATTTTGTATGGTACTACATGAGCATTGTAAATAATACATTTATCATCTTATGTCTAGAGTCGCAACAGTTAAAATAAAGCTGTAAAATGTTCCCATTTATTTGATTTTTATTATTATTATTTATATATAATCATCATTTCAGCAGTTAATTCATGGTCGTTTCTTTTGACTTGTTTGAATCCCCAGTGTCAGTATGTCCTTATTGTTATTGTTATTGTTATTGTTATTGTTATTGTGTGTGTCCCGTTCTACCATTCGATGAAAACATGTCAACACGGACATAATTTTACAAAGAGAGCTACGCATAGCAATGGACAGACTGGAAAAAATGTTGTAAAAACCATCACAATACATGATTACAGATTTTTTGTTAAAACCTGCTTTGATTACTATCAATATCATGTATTACTAGATCTAGTATAACTAGTAACTAGTATTACTATCATGTATTACTAGTATAACTAGTAACTATTATTACTATCATGTATTACTAGATCTAGTATAACTAGTAACTAGTGTTACTTTTAGGTGATTCTCTATTGAATTATGCAAAACAAGACTCGAAATTGAAAATTTAGGCCACCGCTACATGTTTACATTGAAATGGTATCGATGTAATATGTGTGACGTGTTATGTGAAACTATGGAAACCGTTCTGTTTACATCACATCATTTGCAGTTGCATCCACCATGGTCAATAATTATGATTAAATCTCATTGTGCTGTCAAACATAATTGACATATGTTTTAGATTTTGTTTTGTTTTCTTTGGCTTACTTGTGATTGTTTTCTTTGGTTTCCTAGTGAATGTTTTATTTCACTTGTGAATATGGAGAGGGCCGGATGCTGATAAGTCATAGGTCCTTTTCCCTTTCATCTTGTTACTTCATTGCTTGCTAACCAGCCAGTTTTACCTGTCCACCCCTCACATACCAAGGGACATAACTCCACCACACAAACATACACACATTTATCAAATTCCCTTTTCACCACTTTCTCTGCTCCTTTCTCATTGAAAAAATAATGACAACACAGAAAAATAATTGAATATCAATGTAATATTATTAATAGAAGGGTTCAGTAACCTCTTTCATGGTTCAAGGAAAATGTTTCGTAAATCTTACTCAGCAGATCTATCAGATCTAGTTTCTTCCTCAATGAAGTATGAAGTCAGGATCCATTTCAAGATCTGATTCTAGGTCATCTTGTTCTTGTATTGTAGTGATTCTTCTATGATTTGATCATTTTCATCACCAGAAATAACCTCTGTAACCATGCAATTTCACCACAACGAATGTGTGGGAAAATTGCAAAAAATCATCCTGGCGATGGATTGCAGTTTCTGAAAGCTTTATTCATGTACTACTATTTTCAGTTTGAAAAGGAAGCTAGTTGTATCACTATATTTATTAGTATTAGGAAAAACATGTTTCTAGAGGCCGTTCAGCCATTCATTCACACTGGTCTCGTCGGTATGTGAGGGTAAAATTCAACAGGCGCATCATTATGATGTAAATGTAAATGGTTAATATTATTAATAATAATAATAATAATAATAATAATAATAATAGTCTTAATTCACCTTGAGATAATAATAATAATGAACATTTCTATTGTGCACTCATCCCTACACAAGGGGGCCTTTTAAGCTTTTAAATATATTACATACGACACACAATATGAATTTCATACATCAGGCTAATTGAATGCAGCATAAAACTGTAATTCATGACAGGAAAATCGACAATGCAAATAAGAAGAAGAAAGGCGTTTGAAAATAAAAGTTGTCATGAATTCATATTCCACGAACAGACACACACACATATCCCCAAACTTCTACACGCACAGGATGAATACAGCCCTATTAAAGTTATGTAATTTTTCATATAAGTAAGAAATTAAGCTTTTATAAGCTAGACACTAGTTAAAAATCTTATCGTTTTTTCTAAAAATTGACATTGACAATGACTTTGACTCGTAAGACTGGGAGTGGGAGGGGCGTTCCACACAAATGGGCCGTAATCATGTACCACTACCAGTGACCAGCACTAGTTTTTACTTTTGGGAGTAATAGTAATAGAGTAGAAAGTATTGGCAGACATCTTATTAATTAATCTTAATGTGTGACCAGGTTTGTAGACATCCCTAGAACTAGAACTGGCCTTACAGCCGATTATCGGCCATTATGATATATGAACCAATCTCTGGCACCAGAGGCACTCTGGATCTTCAGCCGTTATCAATCGCATCTCTTTGAAGCCCACTAAAAGTGTGAATACAAAAAATACAGAGCCAAAACCGGAGGATACAATTGATAATGCTTACTGAAACTGCTTGAACTGCTATCACTATCACACTAAATTCAGGCTATTTTCAGGCAAATTGAAAGTAGATTTCTAGACAGATTTTTCAGCTTAGATTTAAACCTTTCGTTGACTTTATGATGTCAGGTCCAGGTGAAGGACCAATGGAGAACCTACACATAGAGAAGCCTCATTAGCTTCCCACATTGCCCCCCTTCGAAAACGATTTACAAATACTAAATAGCTGCAGAGAATCTTTAACCCAAACAAGAATTAATGGTTTCAGGAGATTTAAAACGCTAGAGTAGACAACAGTGTAGAAACATCAGGAGCAATGGTTAAGTTAAAGGAGATACAACAATTTCTTCAAATGTAGAGACTAATATTAGTAATAATAGATTTTTACCTAAAGAATAGCATGAAAATAGCCAACACCTACTTTATTCACAAATATACAAGAGTAATTGAAGACATGTGAAAAGTCAATCATTGACTCAATAATAGTACAACTGAGGAGTGTTTCTTTATAAATTTGCCACTTTTCTTCTATTGTGCTATCATTCAGATCAATCTGCCTTTCACTGATAAATCTTTTTTTATCCTGAATTGGTATATCTCTTTTGCTATTCGTTTATTTAGTTCCTCTATTTTGAGTTTAGTAATAGTAGCTTTCTTCTCTTTCCTTTTCTGTTTGTTTTCTTCAGTCAGTAACTCATTTGGCAATCACTAAGTGATGATCACTAAATATTTCTGTTCCTCTGTTTACTCTTGCATCCATTGTACTGTAAAAAAAGGAAGCTGCTCTTACTGCTAACTATTATGTATCTATCATTGACTTTTTACACCTGTCTTCATTTACTCTTGTGTATTTGTGGATATCTTTATGCAGAAAAAAGGTGTTGGCTATTTTCAGAAGTTATTCTTTAGGCAATAATCTATAGTCTCTCTCCATTTGGAGAAGTTGTTGTCTCTCCTTCTTTACCTATTACTCCTCCTGACGTTTTTACATTGTTGCCTACTCTAGCGTATAAATTTCCTAAGTAAAACCATTAATTCCTGTTTGGGTTTAAGATTGCAACTTTTTGTAAATCATTTTCGAAGATATCTTTTTCTTCTTTAGTGGCGTTTTCGTTTGGTCCATAAGCTATTTATAATTTGATGTCTCATCCTTTTGGTTTAATATTTACCTCTAATAGCCGTGTGCTTATAAGTTTCCAACCTTCTAGTAGCTTTTCATGCCTTTTTTTTATGCACCAAGAGGCCTGTTCCTTCTCTAGCCCTATCTTTGGCATCTACTCCTGACTGAAGTTAAAGCTATGATTTGGTCCTACATTTTCTATTCCTTGTCCTTTTTTCTTTGTTTTTCTGTAATGGCCAACATGTCTATTTTGAATTTTCCATTTCTTCAACTAATTCTTACTCTTTTCCATTTATTGCCTAACATTCCATGTTCGAAAAATCACAGTCCGTGTTCGTTTCAATGTTCGTCGTTGAAAGGTCCAATCAAGGTATATTGCATTTATCTCTCTGAATCAGTTTGGTTTTGGATAAGCAAGGGATTAGCCCACTGTACCTAGGTTGATGGAGGGGCTGCCACCTTGAGGCCCCCTACCAGGCCTTGTTGGCCACTGTCAGGGTTAACTCCCTAGCCTTTTGGTCATTCAAGACCAGCATGCAAGGGAGCAGGTTGTTATTTTCTGTCAGGGTTAACTCTCTTAGCCTTTGATCAGTCAAGATTCGGCATGCAAAGCAGGAAATTGTTTTCTATCAGGGTTAACTCCTTGGTCGACCAAGACCTGCCTGCAAGGCAGCAGGAGAACTCGTGGAGGGTGGGGATCATCTACTCCCGTACAGGTGCTTACCTGCCCACTGCCAGGGGCAGACAAACTACTACTACTACTACACATGCAATATATGCAACAAGCATGGGAGTCAAAACAGGTGCCAGACGACTGGAAAAAGGGAACAGTAGTACTAATACATATGAAAGGATCAACTATGGAATGATCAAACTATAGAGGGATATCACTACTTGGCCCCACCGAGAAAAGTGTATGCCAGGATACTGGAAATAAAAGTAAGGAAAAGAGTAGGGATCAGATTGAAGAGCATCAAAGTGGATTTAGACCAGGAAGAAGTGTACAAGACCACATATTTACATTAGACAAATAATAGAAAAATTCCCAGAGAGAAACATGACTTGCACCTGTGTTTTATTGACTTAGAAAAAAGGCATATGTCCCATGCAACGCTGGCAAAGCGACGGCGGCAATGAAATTGCAGACATGCTTGGTGAACAATTGACATTAATGACATGCTTGGTGAACAATTGACATTAATGACATCGTCCCCCGGTTCTGTGGTGACTGCAACTGGGGGTTTCTGTCAGGGAGTCAAGGGGCCTTGGCCCTTCCCTTCCATGTTGCCGGCATGAGGCGTGTCCGGCGCGTCAGGATGGGATACTTGACCTATTTTGTTCTAACTTCTAATGTGACAGGTGGATATAGAAGCGGGGCTCTTCCGCTGCTCGGCGCATCAGACCATGGCATGATACCGGGCGTGCTTACTAGTAAGCACGCACTCGCATGATACTAATGATGCCCAGGTACGGGACC
The DNA here is from genome assembly GCA_037039925.1 of Doris montereyensis. NCBI lineage: Eukaryota > Metazoa > Mollusca > Gastropoda > Nudibranchia > Dorididae > Doris > Doris montereyensis. Next base: position 2,480 of record JAXRKP010001942.1, on the reverse strand, counting down.
AAACTGATTGAGGAAGGGCAAGTTCAGAGGGCTGGGTCTGTTTGGGGTGGTGATGCGTGTGAAAGGTTGGGGGTTGTTTTGCTTGTGCTGATTGGAGTGTGTTTGTGACTCATGTGAGAGCCTGGAAGAACTGAATGATGTCGTGAGCACTTATGTTAATTTTTGTCAAGAATCTGTCCTAGAAAAGACAACCACAAAAGTATTTCCAAATAATAAACAATGTGTGACACGCAAACTCAAACTTTTACTTAATAAAAAAAGAAGTGCATTTATGGAGAAAAATGGCGAAAAGAAGAAAAGTTCAGAAAGAATTAAAAAAAAAATTAAACAATACCAAAAGAAATACAAAAACATTCAAGAAAAATTTAGATCAAATAACTTGAGATGTCTGGGATGGAATGAAAAACATTGTAGGCTATAGAAACAAAAGAACATCTGTATTTTTAGAGGAGGGAAAAAACGAGTATGTTGACGACCTGGACACTTTTTTATGAATTAGGTTTGACCAACTTGACTTTGCTGATCACATAGAATAGATGGTATGAGAAGCAGCCTCAAAGAAAAATAAACACACACCAATAACAGTCAATGAAAATGAAGTAAATAAACTTTTCAAAAATCTTAAAATAAACAAACCATGTGGGCTAGACAATATAACCTCACGTGTCATGAAATTATGTTCTGATGAACTCTCAGGTATATTTTTCGAACATAATATTTATTTACCACTGTTACGATGAAATACTGAATGCTTGGAAAATGTCCCAAATATCTCCTGTCCAAAATGTGGCAATATAAAACAAATGAATGATTTAAGACCAGTAGCATTGACATATATTTTAATGAAATGTCTTGAGAGGATTGTGTTAAAAACAATTATAATTACAAGTGGACCTATACTGCACCGTATAAATTTAAAGGGGCATTAGAAGATGCTATTTTTTTTTTACAAAAACTTGTATCATCTTGATACTCCAAAAAGCTATGTCAGGAACTCTTTTCGTTGATTTTCAAGTGCTTTTAATACATTACAGCCACACATCCTGATTCCTAAATTGTTAGATATGGGTTTGGGAAAAAGTGTAACTCTCTGGATCTTAGATTTTCTGACCAACAGACCTAAATTTGTTAGATTAAAATCAGAGAATGGTATTTTTGACTCGTCAGTAATTGTAACAAACACTGGAGCATCCCAAGGGACTGTCCTTGCACCTATACTATTTTCTATCTACACCAATGATGACTAAAACTGCGTTTGAAAACATCCCAATAATAAAATATGCAGATGATACATAATACATCTATCCAAGCTCTTATCAGGTCAAAAGTAGATCTAATCAATTATGCTCAAGAAATCAAAAGGTTTGTAAAATGGTGTGATGATAATTATTTACAACATAATGTTAACAAAACAAAAGAAATGATTTTTAAGTGTAGGAAGACAAATAACACCCAATGATATTGTTATAAAAGATGAAAAAGTTGAGAAAGTTAATGAATATAAATATCTTGGCATAATTTTTGACGAAAGAAGCTAGAATAAGCAAACACAATCAAATAACGTTTTAAAGAACGTAAACGAAAGAAGCGTATTTTATGAGGAAGCTTTTTAAGTTTCAAATTGATAACATTCTAAATAAGACTTTTATATCAAGCTTGCTTAAACTTATGAGTATTATTATTTTAGGTATAACTGCATGGGGAGGAATACAAGAAATAGAAAGAAAAATTTAATAGGATGACTGGAAAACTCATAAATAATGTAGAGCCGGAGAAGTTTGAAGATCTGTATGAGAATCAATAAAAATCAAACTCAGGAGTATACTTAGAAACAACACCCCTCTTTTCTCTTTTCCCTATACCCAAAACAAGTAGTAGAAGCCAGTCGACTCATACATTTAAAATTCCGCACTGAGAGATATTTTAGATCTTTTCTTCCAACGGCCATATGAAAGTTTGACCACAACTTACTTTGAAAGCACAATGGTGTTTTGCTCACAATGTTTAAGAAATGTAAATTGATGGATGGTGAATGAATGATTTATGATAAATTGATGAATGTGTATGAAGTTAAAGTGATTTGTCTATAGTTATTTTTATTTTTGTTGATTTTTATTTTCTTTTTCTTTTTTTCTTTTTATGTATATTGTTTCACCGCACTATCTATTTACCCACCTTTGAATCTTTGTAAACTTCTCTCAAAACCTAAACATTTAACTTATGTTAAATTTGTTTTTAATTTAAATGCATTGATGTATCTTTTATTTTTCAAACGGAATTGTGATAACAAAAGTACAATTTTCGTTTTTAAAGAATCAATAAAGATGATTGAATTGAATTTGCCGGGCAGTGGACAGGTAAGCACCTCTACGGGGAGTAGATGATCCCGCCCTCCACGAGTCTCCTGCTGCCTTGCAGGCAGGTCTTGGTTGACCAAAGGCTAAGAGAGTTAACCCTGAAAGAAAACAACCTGATGCCTT
>JAXRKP010001941.1:5000-77500 GCA_037039925.1 Doris montereyensis | reverse complement strand
TCATTACCCTCATTCTATTTTTAACTTGTGTGACGCAGAAAGAGGCTTTCCCAATATCGCTGGCCTAAGTCTTCACGCGAGGGCACTCCTGGTACGCTTTTACTACAGACGTGAAGGACAAAATCGATAGAGAGATTTCCATGTCTCTAGCGTCGGTTACTTTGGGAGATGAAACAGCTTTAAGGTAAAGAGCTATGTCAGGACTGGTTTGAAATAATTTTCTCGCTACGCGACTTAAAGGTCAAATATCACTAACCACAGCCCAGCCGTCAAAGCGACACCACTCATGCGTGAGTTGTGAGACTGAGACAAGTCAGTGCGGAGGCTTACAAAGACAATGGCGAAAAAGAAGAAAGATTTCATTCTATTTTTGATTTTGATTTGATTTACCTACATCCACAACTAAGTTAATTTCAGGGTTTTTGGGTAGGATTTTTAATTTGCCCTGACTGCCCTGTAAACAACCAAGGGATTATAACGTGCACAGAGGGTTGTGATCTGCAAACGGGACCTCCTTTTATCGTCCGTCTCCGATGGAACTAGATGTCGATCCACCTACTGGACAAGGGGGTAGATTTTTCTCGAAAAAACTCGAAATCATATTTCAACCGTTGACGGGGCTCGAACTCACTACCTTTTGGTTGAGATGCTTACATCTTGCCCCTGGACTACTGAGTCCCCAAGAAGAAAGGTCACCACAGTTGTGAAACCATCGACAGCTGACATGTAATTGAAGATGCTGACGTCATAAACTTTGTTGTGAAACTATCGACGACTGACATGTAATTGAAGATGCTGACGTCATAAACTTTGTTGTGAAACTATCGATAGCTGACATGTAATTGAAGATGCTGATGTCATAAACTTTGTTGTGAAACTATCGACGGCTGACATGTAATTGAAGATGCTGACGTCATAAACTTTGTTGTGAAGCTGACATGTAATTGAAGATGCTGATGTCATAAACTTTGTTGTGAAATTATCGACGAATGACATGTAATTGAAGATACTGACGTCATAAACTTTGTTGTGAAACTATCGACAGCTGAAATGTAATTGAAGATGCTGACGTCATAAACTTTGTTGTGAAACTATCGACGACTGACATGTAATTAAAGATGTTGACGTCTTAAACTTTGTTGTGAAACTATCGACAGCTGACATGTAATTGAAGATGCTGACGTCATAAATAACAAGCCTTGGTACCACTTTTTTCTAACAGATAATTATTATTGTATTATTATTATGGGCAGTTTTTCACACGTTTAGTTAAAGAGTTTCAGTTATGTGTCTTGTTTCAGGGGGGGGGGGGGGGGTGAGGTGCTGCGCCAGCTTCCATGGAACTTGTAGATATATATATATATATATATATATATATATATATATATATATATATATATATATATATATATATATATATATATATTATATATACACAGAGAGAGAGAGAGAGAGAGAGAGAGAGAGAGAGAGAGAGAGAGAGAGAGAGAGAGAGAGAGAGAGAGAGAGAGAGAGAGAGAGACAGACAGAGAGACAGACAGACAGATAGGAGTACCCAATTACTATTACAAGTACAAGACTTTAAAAGCATTTGAATCCAATACATTGCTACAATAATGTGAAAGTAATGACACAAGATAATATGAAAATAATGACACAAGATAATATGAAAGTAATGACATAAGATAATATGAAAGTAATGACATAAGATAATATGAAAATAATGACATAAGATGATATGAAAGTAATGACATAAGATGATATGAAAATAATGACACAAGATAATATGAAAATAATGACATAAGATGATAGAAAAATAATGACATAAGATGATATGAAAATAATGACATAAGATAATATGAAAGTAATGACATAAGATAATATGAAAATAATGACATAAGATGATTGAAAGTAATGACATAAGATAATATGAAAGTAATGACACAAGATAATATGAAAGTAATGACACAAGATAATATGAAAGTAATGACACAAGATAATATGAAAGTAATGACATAAGATAATATGAAAGTAATGACATAAGATAATATGAAAATAATGACATAAGATGATATGAAAAAGTAATGACACAAGATAATATGAAAATAATGACATAAGATAATATGAAAATAATGACATAAGATGATATGAAAATAATGACATAAGATAATATGAAAGTAATGACATAAGATAATATGAAAATAATGACATAAGATAATATGAAAGTAATGACATAAGATAATATGAAAGTAATGACACAAGATAATATGAAAGTAATGACACAAGATAATATGAAAGTAATGACACAAGATAATATGAAAGTAATGACACAAGATAATATGAAAGTAATGATAAGATAATATGAAAGATAATAATATGAAAGTAATGACATAATATGAAAGTAATGACACAAGATGATATGAAAGTAATGACACAAGATAATAGTAATGAAAAGATAATGACATAAGATAATATGAAAGTAATGACATAAGATAATATGAAAGTAATGACACAAGATGATATGAAAGTAATGACACAAGATAATATATGAAAGTAATGACACAAGATAATATGAAAGTAATGACACAAGATGATATGAAAGTAATGACACAAGATATGAACAAAGACGAGACAAACACAAGGAATAGACAGAAAAAATCCTGGCCACCATGAGGTTCGAATCCGCAACTACGGCGTGGGCACCCACCGCCTCGCCATGAAAAGAAAGAGTGCTACCAACCGAGCTAACTACGGCCGTGGGTAATAATGATAATGTGACACTGTTGTATCTGAGATGTGATTAATTTCCAGTTTTGTATTGAGTGTGCGTTTGATCGTATTTGCCTGCCTTCATTGTCTACTTCTCAAAGCACGTCACTCAGTCGCCACATCAGTGTCTCCGCCACCCTCCACTTTCACCATAGAAAAGGAAGCAGTCAGGTCAATGTGGTTTTAGAAAACTGCTCCAATAACAACATATGGATTGAACCACACTGACCACACTGACCATTAGCCCAACTGACGCCGGTGATAATAGCTACAGCAAACAATGCTAACGTGTACAAACACACACTCCCCTTGTAACAGCACCAAATCTCACACAAACACACACTCCCTCTTGTAACAGCACCAAATCTCACACAAGCACACACTCCCCTTGTAACAGCACCAAATCTCACACAAGCACACACTCCCTCTTGTAACAGCACCAAATCTCACACAAGCACACACTCCCCCTGTAACAGCACCAAATCTCACACAAACACAGACTCCCTCTTGTAACAGCACCAAATCTCACACAAGCACACACTCCCCTTGTAAAAGCACCAAATATCACACAAGCACACACTCCCTCTTGTAACAGCACCAAATCTCCGACACAAGCACACACTCCCCCTTGTAACAGCATCAAATCTCACACAAACACACACTCCCCTTGTAACAGCATCAAATCTGCCAAGGATAAATGACAGCATCACAAAACACACACTCCCCTTGTAACAGCATCAAGTCTCACACAAACACACACACTCCCCCCTTGTAACAGCACCAAATCTCACACAAGCACAGAGAGGTGAAATGCAAAAAGTTGGTAACCTCTTACACAGACGTATTTTCACAGGATGAAAGTGACATAGGCCAGTACAGAGGCGTGGAACACAGGATCGAGCTTGAGGACTCGACTCCGTTCAAACAGAGGTACAGGCGAATCTTCCTCCCACATCTGGTAGAGGAAGTTCAAGGTCACCTGTACCAACCGGAGGCCAGTGGTGTCATCCGACCTCAAAGTCGCCAAAAAGCTCACCAGTTGTCTGATGACGCAAAAACTTCGATTATGTTTAGACTACAGGCTGTTGAATCAACACACGACCAAAAACGACAAATATTGCCTGCCAAGGATAAATGACAGCATTGACTGCCTCCAAGGTTCAAAGTTCTTGACCCGTGTAAATGTCAAAAGTGGCTAGCACCACATGAACATTTGCAAAGAGCACAAAGAATGCACGGCTTTCATTGTGGGTAATCTCGGGTTTTCCGAGCACAACAAACAGCCCTGATGCATTCCAAAGGGTGATGGACGATTGCTTTGCAGATATGATTTACAAAACTGTGTCAATCTATATCGACAACATAACGGTTTTCTCAAAAACATTTGAAGAACATGTCTTCAGGCTCCGATGGGGTTTTCATTAGATTACGTGATAGAGCATTGAAACTAGCATCCCAGAAATGCGCTATCGGCGAGATCAGCAAATTTCACACCTGGGCTTTACAGTATCTGCTGACGGCGTGGCATCAGACCCAGCAAAGGTTCAAGCGGTCAAGGACTGGCCAGCTTCAGCCACCCCAAAGAAGCTACGCTCTTTCCTGGGACTGGTAGGATACTACCAAAACTTTGTTCACAACTTTGCAAAGATAACTCGCCCCCTTACAGACGTATTGCCATCTACAAGAACAACAAGTTTTTTTACAATCTGTCCAGATAATAAAATTATTACAGTCAAGAAAAAGAAAACATTGGAAGTGGGGTCAAAAGAAAACATCGGCGTCTTTCACACTGAAAGCTAAACTGGCTCTGCCCCTGTGCTTTCCTATCCAGACTCCAAATATACCTTTCGAATTAACACACGGATGCATCGTCCACAGGACTCGGGGTCCTTTGGAAATTTGACTACATCAAAGGGGAGATAATCAGAGCACACGTCGTAGCCTACATCAGTCGTTTAATATTAATCAAAGCAAAATGTCGGCACACAAGACGAGAATGTCAAATACGTTTTGAGGCATGGACCATCACTAACAAGTTCCATGGCTACCTTTATGGAGCTCCCAGGGGAGTTCGGAAGTAAGGCATTACGTCAGGACTCTGATGATGAATGGGGTCTACGGTCTAGTATTTTTAACACATACTAACGACTGTCCAGGCACAACATAAAGCACTTTAAAAATCAAAAGCTGTGGCCGTAAACTAGCAGAATTTGAGGCTCTGAACATGAGGCAAGAATGATAATTTTGTGTCAAAGATGACACCTAAAAATGTGGCCTCTTTAGATACTTTGAGAGGCGTTTTGTTTAAACAAAGACTGGGTTCAGTACATACTTTTCTTTGGTTATGAAAATGGACACATAGAGTTTTTGATGTGGAGAATTTAAAACCGTTGTCAGTTACCCATTTTTTAAAACTTTGTTGATACATAGCTGCATTGATCTTTCAACGTATGGTAAATGTTTGCCTTCAATATAGATAGTAAAATCATCTACAAAACGAGATGTTTGTACATTGGTAGGCAGTGCCTTTATGATATTATTGATTTTCATGTTAAATAATACCGGAGAAAGAATGTTACCTTGCGGAATTCCATTTTTTCTGTGAAAAATCTTTAGATAATCTAGAACCTAAGTTAACTTTGAAATGCCGTTTTGAAAGGAACTCAGAAACAAAAAATAGGCAGACGACCATGGAAATTGATGTTGAAAAGGTCTGTAAGAATGCCATGTTTTCCAGGTCGTGTCGTAAGGCTTTTCCATGTCAAAAAAGACAGCAAGGACCTGTCTTTTCGAGCAAAGACCTTCCGAATGCTTTCCTGAGGGATAACATGATCATTGGTACTATGGTTTTTGCGAAAACCGCATTGGACTTCAGAGAAAAGATTTTTCGCTGGGATGCCCTCAGCTCTTCCAGAGAAAAAAGTTTGTTATACTTTATAGGGTTCTATTGTGTCAGAGGAAAAGTCTAGAGCAAGAGAGGGAGAGGCAATTGATAGATCGATGGCTGAAACGGATTGATAGGCTGTATGAAGAAATGTCGCTTCTCCTCAATTTAAGAGAATCAAATTATAATCGGAGATCAACTTTTCTATCATTCGACCACGGTTTTCTGGTTGGGATTCGCCCCATAGAGAAGAATGGGCATTGAAATCCCCAAATACGAGGAAAGGGGAGGGAAGTTGAGATAAAAGGTTTTCCATTTCATACACGCATGTGCTAACTGCTGGTGGGAGGTATACAGAACAGATAGTGAAAGATGTATGAGATGGATGACTGACAGCAGCAGCCACCACATCTATACTGATGTTCAACTCCAGATGGGTGAAGCGAAAAGAATCATGGAGAAAAAGTGGGTGTTATTACCCTGTATCCTTTTACTGATAACTTTCTCTTATTTTTACTTTCCTGCAGTGGTAAGGCAAGAGGTCTCTTTGAATCACACAATGAAACAACAGTTCCTCGTAATTTGCCCTTACGCCTTTCACATTCCACTGCAGGATAGTATCGACTTTAAATCTAATTCATCTGTGTACTTTTAGGCTGAACCCTAGTCATTCTTCGCAAAGGAGGGCTGAACACCAGGCTTCAGACCTCCATGCTGTTTGAGTTCGGTCACCAGGGGTTTCGAATTGAGGCCGAACCTTCGGTGGTGCCAGATTCCCATCCGGTCTTGAAGAAGACAAAGTAGTAAAAGGAGGCTTGGGATTATAAGAGAGGGGGGTGCGAGGGGTTGAATCGGAAAGGAAGTGGGTGGGGCTGCAGTTCGTTGGGAAAGGGGGGTAGTGGGGGTGGATTGTGACGAAGGAAGTGGGGACTGGGAGGAAGGGAGGGGGTCTAAGGTAGGAGAGACATGTGGGGGTGAGAGGGTTGTGGGTCTCCAAAACGATAGAGATGTTGATTGTTGTATATCAATAAACGACTTGCTATGGGTTTGGGGTGGGAGAGGTGTTGATTGTTGTATATCAATAAACGACTTGCTAGGTGGGTTTGGGGTGGGGAGAGATGTTTATTGTTGTATATCAATAAACGACTTGCTAGGTGGGTTTGGGGTGGGAGAGATGTTGATTGTTGTATATCCATAAACGACTTGCTAGATGGGTTTGGGGTGGGGAGAGAGATGTTGATTGTTGTATATCAATAAACGACTTGCTAGATGGGTTTGGGGTGGGGAGAGGTGTTGATTGTTGTATATCTATAAACGACTTGCTAGGTGGGTTTGGGGTGGGGAGAGGATGTTGATTGTTGTATATCAATAAACGACTTGCTAGGTGGGTTTGGGGTGGGGAGAGGTGTTGATTGTTGTATATCAATAAACGACTTGCTAGGTGGGTTTGGGGTGGGGAGAGGTGTTGATTGTTGTATATCTATAAACGACTTGCTAGGTGGGTTTGGGGTGGGGAGAGGATGTTGATTGTTGTATATCAATAAACGACTTGCTAGGTGGGTTTGGGGTGGGGAGAGGATGTTGATTGTTGTATATCTATAAACGACTTGCTATGTGGGTTTGGGGTGGGGAGAGGTGTTGATTGTTGTATATCAATAAACGACTTGCTATGTGGGTTTGGGGTGGGGAGAGGATGTTGATTGTTGTATATCAATTGCTAAAGGTGTTGATTGTTGTATATCGACTTGCTAGGTGGGTTTGGGGTGGGGAGAGGTTGTTGTTGTATTGACTTGCTATATGTTGATTGTTGTATATCAATAAACGACTTGCTAGGTGGGTTTGGGGTGGGGAGAGATGTTGATTGTTGTATATCAATAAACGACTTGCTAGGTGGGTTTGGGGTGGGGAGAGATGTTGATTGTTGTATATCAATAAACGACTTGCTAGGTGGGTTTGGGGTGGGGAGAGATGTTGATTGTTGTATATCAATAAACGACTTGCTAGATGGGTTTGGGGTGGGGAGAGATGTTGATTGTTGTATATCAATAAACGACTTGCTAGGTGGGTTTGGGGTGGGGAGAGATGTTTATTGTTGTATATCAATAAACGACTTGCTAGGGGGTTTGGGGTGGGGAGAGATGTTTATTGTTGTATATCAATAAACGACTTGCTAGGGGGTTTGGGGTGGGTAGAGATGTTTATTGTTGTATATCAATAAACGACTTGCTAGGGGTTTTGGGGAGATGTGGTATATCAATAAATGACTTGCTAGAGATGTTTATTGTTGTATATCCATAAACGACTTGCTAGGGGGGGGTGGGGAGAGATGTCGATTGTTGTATATCAATAAACGACTTGCTAGATGGGTTTGGGGTGGGGAGAGATGTTTATTGTTGTATATCCATAAACGACTTGCTAGGGTGGGTTTCAATAAACGGGGTTTGGGGAGAGATATTTATTGTTGTATATCAATAAACGACTTGCTAGGTGGGTTTGGGGTGGGGAGAGATGGTTTGGGGTGGGGAGAGATATTTATTGTTGTATATCCATAAACGACTTGCTAGGGGGGTTTGGGGTGGGGAGAGATATTTATTGTTGTATATCCATAAACGACTTGCTAGGGGGGGTTTGGGGCGGGGAGAGATGTTGATTGTTGTATATCCATAAACAAAATTTTTAATTTGATTCTGCCTCAGCCTCGTCCCACGCTTATTGTGTGCCCAACAAGGGGACAGGCTCCGCCTGCCAGAACATGCTCTGAGGTTATAGTCTTGGTCGAGAGGAAGCGAGCACCCCCTTGACCCAAAGACACCATATCGATACGGTGTCCCATCCGACTGAGCGGAGTAGGCCACCCCAGCCACCCGTCTTAGCAGATGCCAGGGCCACAGAGGCGTGTTGGTTAGACACCCCACCCACCCGTCTTAGCAGATGCCAGGGCCACAGAGGCGTGTTGTTGTTAGACACCCCACCCACCCGTCTTAGCAGATGCCAGGGCCACAGAGGCGTGTTGGTTCTTAGACACCCCACCCACCCACCCGTCTTAGCAGATGCCAGGGCCACAGAGGCGTGTTGGTTAGACACCCCACCCACCCGTCTTAGCAGATGCCAGGGCCACAGAGGCGTGTTGGTTAGACACCCCACCCACCAGTCTTAGCAGATGCCAGGGCCACAGAGGCGTGTTGGTTAGACACCCCACCCACCAGTCTTAGCAGATGCCAGGGCCACAGAGGCGTGTTGGTTAGACACCCCACCCACCCGTCTTAGCAGATGCCAGGGCCACAGAGGCGTGTTGGTTAGACACCCCACCAGGTGCTTCACCTCAACCTCCAGGATCCTTTTCCTGCCTTACGGGTCGCACCTCACGGAAACGAGGCGCCCACTAAGGGGGAAGTTAAGTCCCAAAAGGAGGGACTAAGAAGAAGTAGACAGAAGAGGAGACATAGACATGGCCATAGAGCAAAAAGGTGCGGATGGATAAAAGACAAAAAGAAAAGAAAAGAGATTCCCTTTACGACACAAACGAGCTTGTAGTTTGTAGATGTAATGCATAGGCGACACCCTGCCTAAGTGCCTTGTTGCAACCCGTGGAAGCCACGGCATCCTTAGTCGCCTTCTACGACACGCGTGGATGGAGAGACGGCTGGATGCCTATTCTGCTGCTCTCTTCTGTTGGAGAGGTCCCGCGTTCCCACGGGGGGCTGCATGCAAGTTTCACGCTAATGTGCATAATGGTTGAGATGTAAGTCAATATTTGTGCACATGAGTTTTGAAGCGGATTATAATAGTAATTGAGTAGAAATGTTGGCAGCCGATCTAAAGTCCAAGCTTTATAGGTATGTAAAAGACCTTGAAGCTAACTAGGCGCCATTCAATTGCAATCTAAACATCTGTAAACTAGAGTTGTAGCCTGCAATTTTATTCTTTATCGACTGAAAGACTGAATGGCAGTAGAACGAAAATTACAAAAAAAAAACGTTTTGAAGTCTTCAGGTTGGTAACTCAAAGCAAAACAGGGACACACACACACACACACACAAAAACAAAAGCCAACAACAAAGGGGAATTACTAGACAGAAACGGGTCACAATGATTTATTAAGTTTATATTTACATATTACAAGAAAAAATTTCAGACTTCATGTTTCAAGTTTAGCCTGTGCTTTTGCTTATTACGGGGATTATGTCTAAGAAAGCCTTACTAACTATGGTGCGATAGTCACATTTTGCATGTGTTCTCGTGTGAGTGTGCAGGTGACCACTCTGACTAAACGCCTTACCACACTCATTACACTTGAATGGCTTTTCTCCTCTTTGTGTTCTGCTTTGAATGTTCTCACGTGGCAATTGAGGTTACTACTTCGACTAAACATCTTACCACACTCATTACAATTGAATGGCTTTTCCCCTCTGTGTGTTCTCATGTGAATGTGGAAGTATTCAATCCGACTAAACGTCTTACTACACTCCTTACGTTGAAATGGGCTTTCTCTTCTGTGTGTTCTCATGTGCATGTGGAAGTATTCAATCCAACTAAACGTCGTACTACACTCATTACGTTGAAATGGGCTTTTCCTCTGTGTGCTCTCACTCACATTGGGATGGCTTTTCTCATTGTGTTACGTTGAAATGGGCTTTTCCTCTGTGTGCTCTCAAGTATCTAGAAATGATTGCCACACTCATTACATTGGGATGGCTTTTCTCCTCTGTGTGTTATCATGTGGTTAGCATGAAGATGACTACTCACACTAAACATCTAAGATAAGATAAGAAGAATATTTATATTGCGCCTTCCCTCAGAAGAGCTCAAGGCGCATTACAAGCAAAATGATTACACAGGCATGGCATGCTATGGCTAAAACATTTTACATAAAACAGATGCATCAATAAAAAAATAGTATCACAATCAATTCAGTAAAAGCACGTAATTCAATAAAATTCATCTAAATATGTTGGAGAAGTAGTGGGTCATCAAGCGAGATTTCAGTATATTCAAAGACTCTGCAGACTGGACATCCCATGGTAAAATGTTCCAAATTTTGGCTGCTTGTGTTTGTAGGGCCCTATCTCCGAAAGTCTTAAGTTTAGTTTTGGGTGTTTGTATCATTTTCTTGCTCGCTGCAATTTTTTTCTTTCACAATTATTACATTGGAATGGCTTTTCTCCTCTGTGTTATCATGTGGTGAGCATGGAGATGACTACTCACACTAAACATCTATCACAATTATTACATTGGAATGGCTTTTCTCCTCTGTGTGTTATCATGTGGTTAGTATGGAGATGACTACTCACACTAAACATCTACCACAATTACTACATTGGAATGGCTTTTCTCCTCTGTGTGTTATCATATGGTTAGCATGGAGATGACTACTCACACTAAACATCTATCACAATTATTACATTGGAATGGCTTTTCTCCTCTGTGCTATCATGTGGTGAGCATGGAGATGACTACTCACACTAAACATCTATCAAAATTATTACATTGGAATTGCTTTTCTCCCATGTGAGAGAATGGAGATGACACTTATACTTAAAGCCTTAGCACTCACTACTTTTGAATGGATTTTTGTCCTCTGTGTGTTCCCATATGACGTTGTAGAACACCTTTCCGACTAAACGTCTTACCACACTCATTACATTTGAATACCTTTTCTCCTGTGTGTGTTCCCATACGTTGTAGAACACCTTTCCGACTAAACGTCTTACCACACTCATTACATTTGAATACCTTTTCTCCTGTGTGTGTTTTCATGTGACGTTGGAGGTCACCTTTCCGACTATACGTCTTACCACACACATTACATTTGAATGGGTCTTCTCTGTGTGTTTCTCATGTGAGTATGGAGATGACTACTCACAATAAAGGCCTTATCACACTCATTACATTTGAATGGCTTTTCTCCTGTGTGTGTTCTCATGTGACAATGGAGATTACTACTCAAACTAAAGGTTCTACCACACTCATTACATTTGAATGGCTTTTCTCCTGTGTGTGCTCTCATGTGACAATGGAGATAACTATTGAAACTAAATGTCTTACCACACTTATTACACTTGAATGGCTTTTTCTCCTGTGTGTGCTCTCATGTGACGGTGGAAGTTCCCACTTCCGACTAAATGTCTTACCGCATTCATTACATTTCAATGGCTTTTCTTCGGTGTGTGCTCTCATGTGAGTATAGAGGTGACCACTCTGACTAAACATCTTACCACAAACATGGCATTGGAATGGTTTTTCTTGTGTGTGTGTTATCAGGTGACGTTGAAAGTGACCACTTCGACTAAATGTCTTACCACAGTCATTACATTTGAATACCTTTTCTCCTGTGTGTGTTCTCATGTGACGTTGGAGGTCATCTTTCCGACAATACGTCTTATCACACTCATTGCATTTGAATGCCTTGTCTCCTCTATGTGTTCCCATATGTCTATGGAGATGACTACTCATACGAAAGGCCTTACCACACTCGTTACATTTGAATGGCTTTTCTCCTGTGTGTGTTCTCATGTGATAATAGAGATTACTACTACAACTAAAAGCCTTACCACACTCATTACATTTGAATGGCTTTTCTCCTTTGTGTGTTCTCATGTGATAATAGAGACTAGTAGGAAATCTAAAGGTTTACCACAATCATTACATTGAAATGGTTTTTCTCCAGTGTGTGTTTTCAGGTGACGTTTGAAGTTACCGCTTTATTAAATGTCTTACCACACTCATTACATTTGAATGGCTTTTCTCCTGTGTATGTTGTTATCGTGTGACGTTGGAGATCGCCTCTCTGACTAAATGTCGTACCACACTCATTACATTGGAATGGCTTTTCTCCTCTGTGTCCTTTCATGTGCCGATGGCGAATACCCTTGTGACAAAACGTCGTACCAGACTCATTACATTTGAATGGCTGTTCTCCTGTGTGTGTTTCTCTGATGAGAATGGAGATGACTACTCTTACTAAAGGCCTTATCACACTTATTACATTTGAATGGCTTTTCTCCTCTGTGTGTTTTCATGTGAGAATGGAGGTGACCACTCTGACGAAAAGTTTTACCACAATCATTACATTTGAATGGTTTTTCTCCTGTGTGTGTTCTCATGTGACGTATGAAGTGACCACTTTCATTAAATGCCTTACTACACTCTTTACATTTAAATGGCTTTTTTCTCCTGTGTGTGTTCTCATGTGAGTATGGAGATGACTTCTCTTACTAAAGGCCTTACCACAGTCATTACATCTGAAGGGCTTTTCTCCTGTGTGTTTCTCATGTGAGTATGGAGATGACTACTCTTACTAAAGGCCTTATCACACTCACTACATTTGAATGTCTTTTCTCCAGTGTGTTCTCATGTGAGTATAGAGGCTATGACCCTGACTAAATGCTGTATCACACTGATTACAATTAAATAACCTTTCTCCTGAGTGTGTTCTCATTGAGTCTTGGCGGCTACTGTATTGACCTAACCTGTTACAATGTTCGTCGTGTTTAAATAGTTGCTCTATGTGCGACTCTTTATGACAGTTACTCAGGTTAGACAAACTTGAACATTCAGTGCATTTGAACACCATTCCTTCTTTCATCTTATCCATATGTTCATTATGGTCATTTTCCTGGCTAAAGGTTTGACCACACTCAAAACATTCCACCAACTCATCTCCTTGTGGGTCACATTGCTATATGATTTGATACTTGGACATGCATTCTGGCCTGACCCATCAGATCTCAGTGACTCTCCTTCTTTGCTCATTATTGACTGTTGCAGTGGTTCGTTTTCTATCAAGTAGTAGTAGTCGTCTACCTGATCCACAGCTTCCACGTCTCTCTTTGCATTAGTACAGCAAACTGACATATTTTGAAAGTGCACTGTTGTCATCTTCAAAGCAATTAAAACCCACAATAGACCTTTTCTTTAATACAGAATCCTTGACGTTCCTCAATGCCTTTCGTTGTACCTCCTCTTCATACGATTCTCCAGGTATTGGTTAGAAGAAAAAAACGCTTACATGTATGAACATCTGTGGATTGAAATGATTACGGTGAGTTCAAAGTACAAGCATACGACTGGGAGCATCATATTAAACATTAAGGTAAAAAAATGTGAGTTCTTTTGGGCTTTTTGTACAGAAGGTGAATATCTCTGCAAAAACTGAAAGATAAATGCTACCTTATAGAAGTGAATACTTAAAAACTCCCAAC
This sequence comes from Doris montereyensis, assembly GCA_037039925.1. Classification (NCBI taxonomy): domain Eukaryota; kingdom Metazoa; phylum Mollusca; class Gastropoda; order Nudibranchia; family Dorididae; genus Doris; species Doris montereyensis. The sequence continues at coordinate 63,646 of JAXRKP010001941.1, read as the reverse complement.
TAAAATGCCATCCAGGCCGTTATGGCCCATATAACCGGAGCTTATACTAGCTACAATAGCACGAACAAGTGATAATAGACGATAGTCTGAGGCAGGTTTTTACTCCCAAGATAGTGTATGTACCCGTTTATACCTGCGAAGAGTGTGGAAAATGAGTGTCAAACATCTTTCTCAAAGAACACAACGTCGGATCTAGCTTGGCTACAATTCCAACCCAGGAGCTCTTGATTCCAAATCTGGCAGTTTAACCACTTGGCCATGGACGTCACATGATGTCATGGAGAGTTTCTTTCTTGCTCTCATGGGGTGGTGTGGTGGAAATTCTTTCTTTGGGTTTTTTCTTTCTTTCTCTCATGGGGTGGTGTGATGTGAATTCTTTCTTTGGGTTTTTTCTTTTTTTCTCTCATGGGGTGGTGTGGTGGGAATTCTTTCTTTGAGGTTTTTTTTCTTGCTCTCATGGGGTGGTGTGGTGGGAATTCTTTCTTTGGGTTTTTTCTTTTTTTCTCTCATGGGGTGGTGTGGTGGGAATTCTTTCTTTGGGTTTTTTCTTTTTTTCTCTCATGGGGTGGTGTGATGGGAATTCTTTCTTTGGGTTTTTTCTTTTTTCTCTCATGGGGTGGTGTGGTGGAATTCTTTCTTTCTTTCTCAGTTCATGGGGGGTTTTTTTCTTGCTCTCAGTTCATGGGGTGGTGTGGTGGAATTCTTTCTTTGGGTTTTTTCTTTTTTCTCTCATGGGGTGGTGTGATGGGAATTCTTTCTTTGGGTTTTTTCTTTTTTCTCTCATGGTTTTTCTTTTTTGGGTTTTTCTTTTTTCTCTCATGGGGTGATATGGTGGGAATTCTTTCTTTGGTTTTTCTTTTTTTTTCTCTCATGGGGTGGTGTGGTGGGAATTCTTTCTTTTGGGTTTACGTCAACATCTGTATCTAGAGTGCATTGCCTGCTCCATTCATACCTCAGAGAGAGTCAGAGAAAGAGACAGAGGTAGACAGAGACAGAAACAGAGAAAGAGCATGTGCCATATAAAGAATGAAACACTGAGAGAGGGAGCAGAAAACAGGGGGAGAGACAGAAAGATGGCAGATTTAGCAAGGAAAGTAATTGAGGTTTAACTAAATGGACAATCGCCTCTATCAACTTCAAAGGACAGTCTGACCTTTTACAGTCATGGTTTGAGCATCATCATCTTTCCTGCACACGGTCTGTTTTGATCGTCTTCTATGATGTTGCATTGCAATGGCCAGATCCTTGGCATAGCTGTCTCCACAATACACCTGTTAAGAGTCACACAGAATGCAGACAAAAGAAAATTATCAAATTGCTCAGCGTACCAGGAAAAGTGTATGCCAGGATACTAGAAATGAGACTGAGGAAAAGAGTAAAAGATCAGACTGAAGAACATCAGAGCGGATTCAGACCAACGAGAAGTGTACAGTACCACTTATTTACAATTACACAAACAATAGAACAATTCCTTGAAAAATATGAAGTGGCCATTTCAATAGTGTGCCTTAGTCACAATGACTTACGTCATTTAGAGAAATATGCCAAAAAACATGGACTTTGGCACCGTTGGCTGTGGGAATTTCCAAGTTGCAAACGGCTGTAAACGTGATGTGTTTTTATCATAATTGTATCATTTTCACACTTTTCAGGAAGCATGATTTCCTTTTTATTCCCTAGGATTATCTCTCTGTCTCGTTTTTCACGAAAATGGACATAGGCAAACTATTGAAATGACCTCTTCAAATATTGTCTTACGCTCTCTTTTTATTGACTTTGAAAAAGCAGGCATTTGACACCACGACAAGAGATGAACTATGACATTTTTTAACAGAACACAATGTAGAAAAAAATTGTGATAGAAGCTATAAAATGTTTTTACAATACACAAATATGTGCAGTGAGAGGAGCTGGAAACATGTCTGAAGAATTTGACCTAAATATAGAAATTAGACATGGTTGTATTCTGAGCCCCCATTTGTTGATAATATTTGTGGATTTAGTTACAAAGGCATCATCATAAATGAAAAACAATAAATGTAGGTATGCGGAAACTCAAACCATTAAATCGATCAATACTTTCATTTGCTGATGATTTAGTTCTAATTGGAAAATCAGAACGTGACCTTCAATACAATATCAACATGCAGAATAATGCATTAAATAAAAGAGGGATGAAAGTAATTGCAAAGAAAACAAAAACAATGTAAGTAGCTAGAGAAACTAAAACACAGAATCCTAAATTGGGCACAAAGAAGTAAAAACAGGTTCAAAGCTACAATTCCCTAGGAGTAATGATTAACTCAGAAGGAAAACTAAGAGAAGAAATCAGCCAGAGAATCCCAAAGGCAATGACAATATATAACCATCTAGGAAAGGCATTGGAAGGTAAAAAGAATTGTCAACAAAAACCTAAAAATAACCGTTTATTGTCCTACTCTCCCCTGTGGCAGTGAAACATGGACCAGACAGTAGTGGTAGGCTGGGGTCACCTGGATTGGCCAGTTTGGGACCAAAAATGTTGACTTTCTGTTTTTTGCATATTCGGATAAAACAACCAAGTATCTACAAGCTTACGACAAAAAAAATTCCATATGACGTTTCGGGGGGGGAGGTTTCTTATTAAAAAAATTGTAAGTGAGGGTAATTAAAAAGGTCAAAATTTTGACATAAATTACCCTAACACTGACTGAGACTGAGAAGATTGGCACTGAAAGCCCCTTAGCGACGGCTAATCTTCGGGAACACTGCATGTCGATTGGTCGAGCGCTTTGTGACATAAAGGTGGAGGCCAGTGTCGTGCATATGTAGATACGCACACAAATAGGAATAGAGGGAACGAACAAAAACTAGTACCTTTGACGGCTGTTTTCACAGCAATGCACATCTAAACCTAGTTTTACAATCCCCTTTCACATTAAGAGGGTGTGTGTCTGGTAACGCCATTTTTGCCGAAAATGGGACAAATCTAGCCCATCATAGCTGTGGATAGAGCAGTTCATTCCTGTCATAACGATATCATAACAGAAGCTCAGTATCGATTCTTTGAATGTATAGGAACTTTTTAGAAACGATACAGGCCTGTCTTTCAACACAGCTATTACACAATAAAGCCAGAAATATTATGTAAAGTATGGCAAGTTGGTGCTCATTTTGATCGTCACAATAAACGCTATCCAAAACAAACTTATTTGAGTATTCCTTTAGATCGTCCCGGAAAATACGGAACATATTCCGCACACGTTTCATCAAAAGGCACCATCTCAAAAGGAGTAAAAAGGTGCTGGTGCACGTGAAACAGTGTCAATAAGAAGTAGTTGAGAGCATCTCAAGGTTTTATGATGTTTCAAAATATTATCATACTTTTTTCTTAGGTTTATGGGAGACAATGTATTCAAATAACAGAAAATAAGAGAAAAATATGATTTTCTCAAAATGTCCTTTTTTGTTCATTATTTCCTTTCTACTTTTTTATTTCTCAACGTATCTTCATGCAGTTTGGTACGGTGAGTGGGGACAACAAAGAAATGATCAGATGCTTTCTTTGCTATGTATTATAGTTTTGGCAATTTTGAATTTTTTGTATAATATTTTTGTTTATTTTGGATTGTTCTCATATACATGTATATATATGCTATTTTCAAAAATTCTTAAAAATCAAAACTTACTAAAGAAACAAAAATCCGATCTGATCAAATTTAGGTATTGTTTCAAATAAGGTCTGTGCCAAGTTTGAAGGAAATTTGTTGAAAAATGTAAAAGCCCATCGATATTGAACTTGGTCAAATTTAGGGTCAAAATTCAACATGGCCGCCGTTCCCATGGCAACCGGAAGCGGCAGGAAAAAACAGCGATATATTTCAACTCAGTACAACATGCCCATTACATCTATACATGAGTTAAATTGATAGGAACAAACGGGAAAATTTTCATTCCAGGACCACCACCACCACCACCACCACCACCCCCCCCCCTTTAATAACAATGACAGAGACTGTCAAAAGAGTATGGGGGCTGCTACAAGAAGGGCAACCCATCTGAAGCATTTGCTTTAAGTTATTTTATTTTCATTTCTTTACTTGCATTTTTCTCAAAATGTAGTTTTTTTCACACTAAAATTCTATCTCCTCCGTCATTTACAGACCGATTCGTATAATATTCGCACTTATACCTCTCGTCATCATCGAAAGCGTGTGAAAGCCGTGGAGTTCCCCAGGGACCCTTCGTCAATGCTAATAGAATGACGTCGGATTGTTTTGGTGTCTTCTAAACTTTTTGAGAAAACAAATTTTGTAATAAAAATGACATTTTTGCATATAAACGATGCTATTTGCAAAAATTCATTAAAAAAAAGCATCAAAATATCTTAAAAAACCTGACATCATTCTTTGAATGAAAAAAAAACGATCTGCACAGTGTTTGAGTGATTTTATTAATAACTAGGAGAGGAGATAAATTTTGAAAATTGGGTCAAAACCCAAGACGATGGCCGTTTCCTTGGCAACCAAGGACGCTACAAAACTTTTCAATGATATAGGATAACTAGACAGTTACTCACATATATACTAAAATCAAAAATCTTCACTCAAAAACAAAACAAATCACTTCAGGAGCCCCCCCCCCCCCCCCCCCCCCCCCCCCCCCCCCCATAAAGTAAGCTTGAATGAGCTGCTACCCAATAATTGATGATGTCACAAATTCACGTGCTGCTGATATGCAACAATTATTGGTGAGATTGTAAACTATTACAATAAATTGTTATTTTTTAAACAAACTCAACACAACGGTAGCAAACGTACATAGCCCTAAGATTGAAAACATACAACCTTGTATAGATGCACTCATGGGTGAAACATAGCACAGGGCAGCAATATCAGTAAGCATTACACTCAATTACACTCAATAAATAAAGCAAAATTAGGAACACACAATACATACTCATTACTCAATAATCCCTGTTGGTGTCCAGACATTTTAGGAAGAGAGAAATACACAATACATACTCATTACTCAATAATCCCTGTTGGTGTCCAGATATTTTAGGAAGAAAGAAACACACAAAACTCTGTTTCATCAGCATTGAATATTCGGTTGGGAAATTTTAACAAATCAAGGTCTTTGAAATTAAGATTTCCTCACATTTTGATGAGCTCTGATCCTAGCTTCTATTCCTATTCCTTCCCGAATGATTGAGGCGTTCTAAGCATAGATTGATTTCAAAGTGTCATTTCTTCAGCTGATCATCCATTCTGCTTGTTGTATATTTTGTACATAGATATTTAGTGTATTTGTATTAAAGGAAGTTATCATAATATACATACAAGGAAGGCTATGGCCAATACTTACCTTATCATCAAGTTCTGGTTCCTCACATGTTGACAGATCCTGGCAGATTGCAGTTCTTACTTGAGCCAATGCACAGATGGGTTTTGTGTGCTCTTCAATGTTAAAAACATCATCAGGGTCACAATCGGTTGTAATTGAATCTTCCATCTTGCTGCAGTTTTTATCAACATATCTCATTGTGTCCAAATGGTTTACTACTCTCTCTGACTGTCCTGGGACAAGTTCATCAGAGTATTCTGTCTTTATATCCAAATGGCCTACTATTCTCTCTGACTGTCCTGGGACAAGTTCATCAGAGTATTCTGTCTTTATATCCAAATGGTTTACTACTCTCTCTGACTGTCCTGGGACAAGTTCATCAGAGTATTCTGTCTTTATATCCAAATGGCCTACCGCTCTCTCTAATTGTCCTGGGACAAGCTCATCAGAGTATTCTGTCTTTATATCCAAATGGCCTACTACTCTCTCTAACTGTTCTGGGACAAGTTCATCAGAGTATTCTGTCTTTATATCCAAATGGCCTACCACTCTCCTGACTTTCCGGAGACAAGTTCATTAGAGTATTCTGTCTTTATATCCAATTGGCTTTCTACTCTCTCCAACTGTTCTCGGACAAGTTCAGAATATTCTGTCTTTATATCAGTACAATAATTTTTACTCGTTCTTGTGCAGTGCATGGCATTCAAGTCAACATTGGTCATCATTGTACCAGGCAACATACTGTAGCTTTGCTTTCGTTCTTGACGCAATAGTTTGAAATCTTTCATTTTTAAATCGTCTAGGGGGAGAGTTTTCATTTATTATCTCCCTTGAAGACTGGGTATTTCTACAAAATGGTTTAATGTCACCATAGCTTCTATCTAAATCATCAGCATTTTCTGACACTAAACAATCAATAAGTGACTGATCCAAACCCATTTCTTCAGTTTCAGAGGGCTGGATTTCTCTATCTGGCTCCTTTAAACACTTTTCATTACTCCTGACTTGTTCCTGTGACAGATTGGTTTATGACATAGGTTATAAGTATTTTTTCGTAGCTCTATTCTTAACACAGAAAACAGGAATGGGTGAAGATTCAAATGACAACACATTTTCAACATTGGTTCCAGCATTAACATTGCTCTTAGTAGACAGTTTAGCAGTTGATAAGGATGGAATGCTACTACAGTCCTCCTGTTGCCATAATTCAGCGTTTGATAATGGTAACTCTGCAATATTTGGCTTTACGTCATTGAAGGCATCGTCTCTGTGATGATCTACAATAGGTCTAAGGGTAGCCTGTACATTACATGTATTTGATTTTTCTTTTACGGTTGACATGTCTGCAAAATCTAACAAAGGGGATGATTTTGAAATAGCTACGGATACAAATTTAGGTGGTATTCCGTGCTGCTCATTTCAGATGTGCTCTTACAAACTTTCCTCTCTGTCTGTCCAGAAGTCACAGAATAGGCAGGTGAAGCCAGTGTTAGGTTGTTTTTTTACATAAACATTAAAACAGCCTTCCTTGAACATAAATAGCCTTCCTTGAACATAAACAGCCTTCCTTGAACATAAACAGCCTTCCTTGAACATAAACAGCCTTCCTTGAACATAAACAGCCTTCCTTGAATCTGCGTTCCACATGACTCTATACATCCCTAATTGCTCTAATGTCACCAAGAGACAGAAACTGTCATCAGGACACCTGTTGATAGAGATCAAATGATTTAACCATAGATGCCAGATGAGCAATGTTGTGAAAAACCAAAATGTATTTTCTGGCACATTTATAAAATATACATTATATTATATTAAACATATATATATATATATATATATATGAGGGTGAGATGCCAAAACCGCTATATGATACTATTATCCAAAAAAAATAACACAAGAAAATCAATTTTGTCTTCCCTTAGTTCTAAATAAAGCCCAATCAATTTGATATTTAGAGCCGAATTATAATATTATATAGTCAGTTTTGAAGAAAAAAAGATTTCATCATCAGAAAACTCTTCATTCAAAGTCTGAGGGCGCATACCTGGTTTTGCATCTGAGTTCTCATATATGACAGCGATTAATCTGTCAAATTAGGTGGTCGCAGTCGCGTTGGAGAGAGACAAATTATAGAAAAAACGCAAGGAAGTCGAATACTGGTGGTCGTTAAGGTAAGTGGTCGTTATGGACTGAATAATATATATATACAATATACATATATTTAAGTGAATATATCTGTATATATATCATCCTAAACTTTTGGCAAAGCGTTTCACATTGCCAGAATAGGCTCCCAAACCAAACTTCTTTTCAATTTTTCCATCTTCTCCGTCTCCCTTCAATTCTTTGGTCTTCTCCGTCTATCTTCAATTAATATTTCGTCTCCTCTGTCTTTCTTTAATTTTTTCACCTTCTCCGTCTTTCTTCAATATTTTTATCTTCTCCGTCTTTCTTCAACTCATTCGTCATCTCCGTCTTTCTTAAATTTTGTCGTCTTCGCCGTTTTATTCAGTTTTTTTCGCTTTCTCCTTCTCATCAATTTTTCCGTCTTCTCCGTCTTTCTACAATTCTTTTCGCTCTTCTCCGCTTTTCTTGAATTTTTCACGTCCTTTTTCAATTTTTTGTCATCTTTGTTTTTCTTCAATTTTTTTTTGGGTTTTTTTCAATTTCTCGCCTTCTTCGTCTTCCTTCAAATTTTCTTCTTCACCGTCTTTTGCCGTTTTTTCTGGAATTGTTTTCGTCTTTTCGTCTTTCTTTCAATTCTTTCGTCTTCTCCATTTTTTTCAAAACTTTTTGTCTTCTCTGTCCTATCTGTCTTTCTTCAAATTTTTCGGCTGCTCCATCTTTCTTCAATTTTTCTGTCTTTTCCGTCTTGTTTCTAACACTTTTTCTTCCTCTGTCTTTACCTTTCTTGAAATATTTCGTCTTCTCCATCTGTTTTCAAATATTTTTTCTTCTCCGTCTTTCTTCAATTTTTTCATGCTTTCCGTCTCTGTCGTATTTCTTAAATTTGTTCATCTCCTCTGTCTTTACAGTCTTTCTTCGATTGTTTCGTCTTCTCTGTCTTTGTCGTCTTTCTTCAATTTTTTAGTCTTCTGCTTTTTCAATTCTTTTGACTTCTCCGTTTTGTTCAATTTTTTTTGTCTTCTCTATCTGTCGCTTTTCTTCAGATTTTTTGCCCTCTCCGCCTTTGCCGTCTGTCTGCAAGTTTTTTTGTCCTCTCTGTCTTTATCGCCTTTCTTCATCTTCTCCTTCTTTGTTCAATTTTTTCATCTTCTCCTTCTTTGTTCAATTTTTTCACCTTCTCTGTCTTTCTTCGTTTTTTTCGTCTTCTCTGTCTTTGTTCAATTTTTTCATCTTCTCCTTTGTTCAATTTTTCATCTTCTTCTTTGTTCAATTTTTTCATCTTCTCTGTCTTCCTTCGCTTTTTTTCGTCTTCTCTGTCTTTGTTCAATTTTTTCGTCTTCTTCGTATGTCTTCCATTTTCTGTCTTCAGTCTTTCTTCATTTCTTTTTCAACTTCTCCGTCTTTGCCGTCTATTATTTCATCTTCTCTGTTTTTGGCGCCTTTTTTAATTCTTTACATCTCCGTCTTTGTCGCCTTTCTGATTCTTTTGTATTTTTTCATCACTGTACTTGATTCTCCATTTTTTAATCTTTGTTTTCTTTCTTTATCTTTCATATCTTTGTCGCCTTTTCTTCCCCTTTTTTATTCCGTTACGCCAACTGTCGCATTTCTCTGTCTTTTCGACTTCTTCGCCTTTCCTAACATGTTGAGTCTTCTCTGTCTCTATCGCCTTTTTAAAAAAAAAAGACCTTAAATTTTCAATTTACTTCAAATTTTGAATCTACATGTATTTGGGTCTCATGGTATCTATGACTAGATCTATTTTCAAGTTGAATAATAGTTTTTATAGTGGGCCTCCTTTTACCGCACTCGATCTGCATATTTTGAAAGATAAAGAGAAGAATAAGATACGTAACAAAAATAAGATCTAGTCTAATAAAGACCTAGCTGTTACTCCTGGATCAAAGAAAAGGACCCATGAGACTGAAAGGAAGAAAAACCAGCAGTCCTGTTGAAGTTCTTTTTTTTTTTGATTTAGAACTCAAATTTTCTTATTCCCCATTGACAAAATTCGTGCATTACTATTACTAGTGTTCTTTTCATAGGTGCATCGGCTTTTAAACCGTATTGCGCATGCGGGGACTTGAGCATGGTTTAAAATCAGAATTCCCCCAAATGTATGTTGTGTTAATTCCTTTGGTTATTCATGGATCCATGTCCCATGTCCAATATGTGTAAAGTAACAAGAAGTAAGTAAAGAGTATCATATATATGGGTAATGTGACTAAACGCAAAAAAACATGTCTACAACTTACAACTCGGCATATAGTGGCGTCAGTGGCCGAGTAGTTAGACTGCCAGACTAGGGATGATGAGGTCCCAGATTCGAATCCCTAGCAAAGCTAGGTCCGACGTCGTGTTCCTTGGGAGAGGGAGAGAGAGAGAGAGAGAGAGAGAGAGAGAGAGAGAGAGAGAGAGAGAGAGAGAGAAAGAGAGATGTAGATCAAATCACATATATGCCACATCTAGATCTAACTCTAATGTTAAATCATGAATTATTCCTATTATCAGATTTATTTGTAATTTGTCAAATCCAGGTGGAAAATAATGAAAATTATGTCATCCAGGTCAAATAATAATAACAAGGTATTATCATTAGACGTTTAAATTCATAAATTAGTCATTACAAAAATATTAAGTCTAGATCTATTCCTAATTTAACTGAGCAGGGTAGCCACATTTGAAGGAGGTCAAATGAGGGACACTGAGAATGACCGATGTATTTGACAAATTCATCTGACAAGTGCGCAGAATAGACTATTCTCCCATTCCTACACCTAGCTATCAAGTCTCAGAAGTAGCTAGATTTTACCAAGGACATGAAAACAAAAGAAATGATAAACAATCTCAAGTCTAATTTAGATTAAAAAACCAATGAACCAATTATGTAAAAAGTAAAGTAAAGTTCCTTCAAGGCCCGTAAGGCCTATAGAGCCAGAGTTTTATCCTGGTTTCTATAGTGTGAATCGGAACAGATGACAATACTCACCTCCTGGCCAGGACGCTAGTTTGACGCACATTTTAACTCCCAAGCTAATGCTTGTACCCATTTTGCAACTGGGTAGAGTGGAGAAAATACGTATTAAGTGTCTTTAAGCAGGAACCCAACGTCAGACCTGGCTTTGCTAGGATTCAAACTCGAACCTGATGGTCTCCAGTCTGACCCACTCGGCCACTGACTTCACAATCATATTATCATAAGTAGGCAGCCATGATTCTTGATTCAGCCACACCTCTTAAGGCCAAAGATTAATTACTGTATAAATGTATAAACTGAAAAAGAAAGTTATATCACACTGACAATATTGCAAGAACCATGGAAGCTGACAATGGAGTAAAAATTGTCTCATGGATTCTTTCGGTTTCGGTTTCAATTCAATGTTTTTAATCTATTGAAGTTGAAGAGTTCGAATATCCCAAGTGGTGTAGCACTAAAATCGAGTAGAACAAGTCGGCGAATGAATTTCCTACTTATGCTGTTGTGGTTCTGAGGATAACGTGTATTTTCTTAATAACCGACAATAAGTGACAACTTCACCAGGGAAGACAAAACAATACGTAACGTTTCAGGTTAAACCCTTTGTCAGACAATAGCGTGGAATTTCTACACACTTATACAGACATAAGTCAGTGTGATGTCAGATTGTCAGAAGGAAAAAAGAGAAGAGAAGAAAAGATGCAAGTAGACAGGAGGAGAAAAATAAAGAAAGCTAAGACAGTGATAATTAGAATGAGAAAAAAAGAAGAATAAGCGCAAATAAGAGGGTGGGTATGAGAAGTTAGAAAAGGAAACAGAAAAAAAAGAACAGAAAATTTAAGTCTAGACACAAACAAGGGAGAGATGATTGATTGACAGAGAGAGACAGAGGGAGAGAGAGAGAGAGAGAGAGAGAGAGAGAGAGAGAGAGAGAGAGAGAGAGAGAGAGAGAGAGAGAGAGAGAGAGAGAGAGAGAGAGAGAGAGAGAGAGCGATAGACAGACAGACAAACAGACAGACAGACAGAGACAGAGAGACACACACACACACCACACACAGAGAGACAAGGACAGAGAGAGAGAGAGAGAGAGAGAGAGAGAGAGAGAGAGAGAGAGAGAGAGAGAGAGAGAGAGAGAGAGAGGGAGCAAACAGACAGACAGACAGACAGACAGAGACAGAGAGACACACACCACACACAGAGAGACAGGGACACAGAGAGAGAGAGAGAGAGAGAGAGAGAGAGAGAGAGAGAGAGAGAGAGAGAGAGAGAGAGAGAGAGAGAGAGAGAGAGAGAGAGAGAGAGATAGAGAGAGAGAGAGAGAGAGAGAGAGAAAGAGAGAGAGAGAAGAGAGAGCGAGAGAGAGAGAGAGAGAGAGAGAGAGAGAGGAGAGAGAGAGAGAGAGGGGGAGAGAGAGAGAGAGAGAGAGAGAGAGAGAGAGAGAGAGAGAGAGAGAGAGAGAGAGAGAGAGAGAGAGAGAGAGAGATAAGGTAAGATAAGATAATCTTTATTCGTCCAAAAGGAAATTTGCTTTAGTCACAATACATTTCAGTGGGGGGGGGGAGGGGAGGTGGGGCCCATCTCTGTTACTGCACGTCCACAGGGTTGTGGATAGTGGAATGGCTTCTACACAGATGTTAGCTGCAAATAACCAATAAGCAGTCGTAGACAATCTGACTCTGGTCATAGAGGGTGGGGTGGAGTTGGAAAATGGGAACTCAGCTTTTAGAAAATACCCCAACATACCCACAGAAATGACCGGCAAACGAATTGATGCGCCTTTATAACCTCTCCCGGGGTAGATAGATCTCGTCAGCTTGGTAAGGTAGTCTATCTAGGAAACAGAAAACTCCGATTTCAAACCATGGGCAGACAGGGCTTATTAACCTGGGGTCTAGGAGTCAATCTCCAAAAATAAATTTTGAAGAATTAGCCAAAGAGGCCAGTGAAGCGGCAGAAAAGGGAAATATGAGAGATGTATATGCTGTAAACTAAGAAGCTAACAGGAAAAGTACAGGCAAGGCAGTAGAGTCACAAAAAGCAAAAGCTGTAATCTTCACCCAAAAGAGAAACAAATGTCTCATTGGAAGGAACACTTCTCAGAACTGATGAATCGACCACCACCTGCACAACTCCCAACACAGAGAGAGACAATAGAAAACCTAGATATAGCTAGAGTTACCTCAACACCAGCGGAGATTCGACATGCAATCGGAAAGATTAAGAATGGAAAGGCAGCATGTCCGGATAGTATATATGAAGAAGCACTGAAAACAAACACAGAGTGCTCTGTTGCCATGCTACATAGTTTTCACAAAGATCTGAAGAGGAAGAATTTCCAAATGACTGGAAAGAGGGTCATGTTGTTAAATTACCTAAACAAGGAGACATTGGTGAGTGCAATATCTACAGGATAATGCTACTTTCAGTTCCAGGAACATTTCTCAACATGGTTTTCTTGAAAGACTTAAAAGGGCAATCGATGCCCAACTACAAGATGAGCAAGCAGGATTTAGACAAAATGGATCATGTACTGACCAAATAGCCACATTGTGTATCATTTTTGAGAAATTGTTAGAGTGGGATTCACCTCTATACATCAATTTCATCGACTTGAGAAAGCATTTGACAGCCTCCATAGGGATTCTCTTTGGAAACTCCTGTGACATATAGAGTACCCCTAAACATTGCAAGAATAATACAGAAATCATATGAAGATATGACTGCGCAAGGAGTACATGCTGGAGAAGTATCTGAATCTTTTAGCATCAAGACGGGAGTTCGCCAAGGCTGTCTTCTTTTCCCCTTTCTTTTTCTTTTTTAGCCATCGACTTCCTGATGAAAATTCAACAGATGGGAGCAGAAATGGTATTCAATGGACTATGGCAAAACAAGTTAACGACCTAGACTTCGCCGATGATATCGTTTTGATTTCACACACACACACAATCAAATGCAAGAGAAAACGGATGCCATTGAGACCAAAAGCATCATGTGTGGCACTCAGACTCAACTACAAGAAAACCAAAACTTTTCGCAGCTGAAAAACCAGCAACAATATTTAGTGATGATGAATCAACTGACGATGACGATATTTTTTCTGAAACTTTTACAGCAAGTGATTATGAAAACAAATGTCGGTAAACAAATTGATGAATTAATAGATAGTTTAAACGTTCATGAATTTATTAGGATGAAAGTTTGTATAGAATATTAGATAATGTTGAAAAAAATGAATATCACACGAAGTGAATGTAATACATTAATTGAATAAGTTCTTCATGGTTAAACAAGATGTTTTCTTTTTCTAAATAACTTCTAGTATTAGTAACACACTCTTACACATAGGATGATTTCTTTTTCTAAAATAACTTCTAGTATTAGTAACACACTCTTTACACATAGGATGATTTCTTTTTCTAAAATAACTTCTAGTATTAGTAACACACTCTTTTACATATGGATGATTTCTTTTTCTAAAATAACTTCTAGTATTAGTAACACACTCTTTACACATAGGATGATTTCTTTTTCTAAAATAACTTCTAGTATTAGTAACACTCTTTACACATAGGATGATTTCTTTTTTAAAATAACTTCTAGTATTAGTAACACTCTTTACACATAGGATGATTTATATTTTCTAAAATAACTTCTAGTATTAGTAACACACTCTTTTTACACATAGGATGATTTCATTTTCTAAAATAACTTTAGTATTAGTAACACACTCTTTTACACATAGGATGATTTCTTTTTCTAAAATAACTTCTAGTATTAGTAAATATACTATTTTACACATAGATGATTTCGCATCATCTAAAATAACTTCTAGTATTAGTAACACACTCTTTACACATAGGATGATTTCTTTTTTCTAAAATAACTTCTAGTATTAGTAACACACTCTTACACATAGGATGATTTTTCATATTCACTCATAACTTTTTCTTTACAAATTAAACATATGCTAGTTATATCAATGATATCTATTGAATCATTATTGTTTCTAATCACCTACATATAATGGATGGAAAAGTATCTTTTATCATTTCAAAACCACTCCAACTACTATTGGATATTTTCTACTCTCCATTTTTTCAAAGAAAGTAAATATATATTTCATAGATATTGCGCATCATCTTAATCCATCAGCTTCGAACATAACTATTGGATCAGTCACAATAATTGCATATGCTCTTAATAAATCTTAAATTATTAACACTCTTATCAACGTTCATTTTCACAGTAATATCAGTTACATCTCCTTTAATAAAAGTCACTTTGATTACCTACACCAATGACGTATATTGGATAGTAGTCTTTGTAATCAAAAGGTGACATATATTGGATAGTAGTCTTCATAATCAAAAGGTGACATATATTGTATAGTAGTCTTCATAATCAAAACGTGACATATATTGGATAGTAGTCTTCATAATCAAAAGGTGACATATATTGGATAGTAGTCTTCATAATCAAAAGGTGACATATATTGGATAGTAGTCTTCATAATCAAAAGGTGACATATATTGGACAATAGTCTTTGTATTCAAAAATGACATATATTGGATAATAGTCTTTGTAATCAAAATGTGACATATATTGGATAGTAGTCTTTGTAATCAAAAGGTGACATATATTGGATAGTAGTCTTTGTATTCAAAAGGTGACATATATTGGATAGTAGTCTTTGTAATCAAAAGGTGACATATATTGGATAATAGTCTTTGTATTCAAAAGGTGGCATATATTGGATAGCAGTCTTCATAATCAAAAGGTGACATATATTGGATAGTAGTCTTTGTAATCAAAAGGTGACATATATTGGATAGTAGTCTTTGTAATCAAATGGTGACATATATTGGATAGTAGTCTTTGTAATCAAAAGGTGACATATATTGATAATAGTCTTTGTATTCAAAAGGTGACATACATTGGATAGCAGTCTTCATAATCAAAAGGTGACATATATTGGATAGTAGTCTTTGTAATCAAAAAGGTGACATATATTGGATAGTAGTCTTCATAATCAAAACGTGACATATATTGGATAGTAGTCTTTGTAATCAAATGGTGACATATATTGGATAGTAGTCTTCGTAATCAAAAGGTGACATATATTGGATAGTAGTCTTTATAATCAAAAGGTGACATATATTGGATAGTAGTCTTCATAATCAAAAGGTGACATATATTGGATAGTAGTCTTTGTAATTAAAAGGTGACATATATTGGATAGTAGTCTTTGTAATCAAAAGGTGACATATATTGGATAATAGTCTTTGTATTCAAAAGGTGACATATATTGGATAGCAGTCTTCATAATCAAAAGATGACATATATTGGATAGTAGTCTTCATAATAAAAAGGTGACATATATTGGATAATAGTCTTTGTAATCAAAAGGTGACATATATTGGATAATAGTCTTTGTAATCAAAAGGTGACATATATTGGATAATAGTCTTCATAATCAAAATGTGACATATATTGGATAATAGTCTTTGTAATCAAAAGGTGACATATATTGGATAGTAGTCTTCATAATCAAAAGGTGACATATATTGGATAGTAGTCTTTATAATCAAAAGGTGACATATATTGGATAATAGTCTTTATAATCAAAAGGTGACATATATTGGATAGTAGTCTTTATAATCAAAAGGTGACATATATTGGATAGCAGTCTTCATAATCAAAAGGTGACATATATTGGATAATAGTCTTTGTATTCAAAAGGTGACATATATTGGATAGCAGTCTTCATAATCAAAAGGTGACATATATTGGATAGTAGTCTTTGTAATCAAAAGGTGACATATATTGGATAGTAGTCTTCATAATCAAAAGGTGACATATTGACACTACATTCGTCTTCAAAGCATTTGTTCTTAATGGAAATAGCTTCTCTGAATGTTCTACTGAAGCACATCTTATCGAAGTTTAAATAACAGTCTACTTCAGGTATATTCTCTTATTAAGCCATACGAAGATGTTGCTTAGGTTTGCAAGATAGAACAGAGAATTATCAAATTCATCTTGATCGTGGGGTCTATTTTCTTGAAAACTAATAATGATAAATCTAGGTATTTTAAATGAACTACTAGTACTCAATCTCCAGTCATATGAAAGAACAAAAGAGATGATTATGCTTTCACTTCTTAGTCTTTTATAAGTAACGACATACTTCGTTTTATTTCTAACCTGCGTTAATAGTTTATTTTTATATTTTTCTATGTTTGGTTTAACATGTGGAACAAACCGTGAATGTTTTTTTATCAGAATTTCTCCATTCTTTGTCATTGTGTTTCCTACAGACGTGGTTCCATCAGCATTCTTAACCACTGTTTCAAATGTTCCTATAATAGGTCTGTTCATGCTGTTTTCTATATAATGATAATTCATGTTCAAATCCATACATTACTTTATCATGCGTCTGACAAAAACAAAATATAGGTTTTAGTGGAATAGAGAAGCTAAATGAACCTCCTTCTTTTTGAATAATATAATAATATCTTACGTTAAACCCATTATTTCCGAAATGGTTACTTCCTTTTCTGAACCATAATTGATTTCTCAAAAGTTTTCGGGTACTTCAGATAACCTAACATAATGGTAGTCTCCCCCACATAATTTATACTCAATCTGTTGTCTACTTACCTTATATTATTATGTTATATTAGAAAACAAATACATCATTTCATTATTAATAAGAGTTATTTTATCCTTATCTGCATAGTTACTTGTGAAAGTTTCTTCATTTCTTACTAAGTCACCTTCAATTTCTATGTAACTTTCAGCAATGTCTAGATATTCATCTTGGTAATTAATTATAATTCTTTTTTTATCCATTTTGATTTAGATTAGCACTACCTGAACTGGGGTTATATTCGTGATATTGTCGTCTGTACCTAGGTTTATTTTATCCATTTTTATAAGAAGAAAATTTCACCATTTGTAATCTTCGATTTAGAAAAAAGCAATTCGATTGATTAGATACTTTCCAGTATTTATTTTAATTTTATTTAGATTAACATCACCACCAACGTTAAACTTTAATTGTTCTGGAGAAGATCTTAAAGCAAAATTATTTCTATTTTTTTCTGGTAAATTAATTTCATTTCTTCTATACATACCATTTTTATCTAATCTCAAACTATGTAACCCATTCTTTTTTTCCTTGATCATTAAAGCCCTCTAAATCTTCTAAATCATCAAGATTAGTCTGATGACTATGAAAAGGAGATATTATTTTATTATCATCATCGTACAACAAAGGCTATGATCAAAGCTTACCTTATCATCAAGATCAGGTTCCTCACATGTTCACAGATCCTGGCAGATTGCAGTTTCCACTTGAGCCAATGCACATACAGGTTTTGTGTGCTCATTAAAAACATCATTTTGGTCACAATCGGTTATAATTGAATTTTCCATTTTGCTGCAGTTTTTATCACCAGATCGCATTGTGTCCAAACGGCCTACTACTCTCTGATTGTCCTGGGATAAGTTCATTAGAGTATTCTGTCTTTGTATCCAAACGGCCAACTACTCTCTCTGACTGTCCTGGGATAAGTTCATTAGAGTATTCTGTCTTTGTATCCAAACGGCCTACTACTCTCTCTGATTGTCCTGTGATAAGTTTATCAGAGTTTTCTGTCTTTATATCCAAATGGCCTACTACCCTCTCTGGCTGTCCCTGTGACAAGTTTATCAGAGTATTCTGTCTTTGTATCCAAATGTCTTACTACTCTCTCTGACTGTCCTGTGACAAGTTTATCAGAGTATTCTGTCTTTATATCCAAATGGCCTACTACTCTCTCTCTCTCTCTCTCTCTGACTGTCCTGTGACAAGTTTATCAGAGTATTCTGTCTTTATATCCAAATGGCCTACTACTCTCTCTGACTGTCCTGTGACAAGTTTATCAGAGTATTTTGTCTTTGTATCCAAATGTCTTACTACTCTCTCTGACTGTCCTGTGACAAGTTTATCAGAGTATTCTGTCTTTGTATCCAAATGGCCTACTACTCTCTCTGATTGTCCTGTGACAAGTTTATCAGAGTATTCCGTCTTTATATCCAAATGGCCTACTACTCTCTCTGACTGTCCTCTGACAAGTTCATCAGAGTATTCTGTCTTTATATCCAAATGTCTTACAACTCTCTCTGACTGTCCTGTGACAAGTTTATCAGAGTATTCTATCTTTATATCCAAATGGCCTACTACTCTCTCTGACTGTCCTGTGACAAGTTTATCAAAGTATTCTGTCTTTATATCCAAATGGCCTACTACTCTCTCTGACTGTTCTGGGACAAGTGAAGATTCAAATAAAAACACATTTTCACACTGGTTCCAGTATTAACATTGCTCCTAGAAGACAGCTTAGCAGTTGATAAGGATGGAAATCTACTAAGGTCTTTCTGTTGCCATAATTCAGCGTTTGATAACAGTAACTCTGCAGTACTTGGATTTCTGTCATTGAAAACATGGTCTCTGTGATGATCTACGGTAGGTCTACGGGTAGGCTCTACATTACATGTGTTTGATTCTTCTTTTACAGATGTCATGTCTGCAAAACCTTACAAAGGGGATGATTCAGACAAAATGTTGACTGATTTTGAAAAAGCTATTGAGACAGATTTAGGTGATACTCCATGCTGCTCATTTCAAATGTGCTCTTACAAACTATCGTCTCTGTCTGTTCACAAGTCACAGAATAGGAAGTGAAGCCAGTGTTAATTTAGTTTATTTTACATAAACAGCCTTCCTTGAATCTGCATTTCTGCACATCCCTAGTTGCTGTAATGTCACCAAAAGACTGAAACTGTCATCAGGGCACCTGTTGATAGAGATCAAAAGCTTTCACCAGAGATGCCAGATGAGCAATGTTGTGAAGTGCCAAAATGTATTTTATGGCACATTTATAAATATACATTACATTAAATATATATATATATATATATATATATATATATATATATATATATATATATATATATATATATATATATATGTCTGTCCACAATGGCCTACAATGATCATAGACCAAAGTGGTCGTTATGGACAGGCGGTCACTCTGGGCAGGCTATAATGTGGGTGGGTGGAATATTGTAATTTTTAATCAAAACTATCCCTTTTGAGTTGATAGAGAATGTGTATCAGTCCATCCACATCGTATACCCATGTTTTGGGAGACAAGATGACCATATACAGTAATTTTACTACAACATCATAAGCAGGATTGTGTCTCAATCAAACCAGACATAAAGTTTGTGCTAAACATGTAGACACCAATGCAAGACGGTCAATTAATCAGGTGGTTTTTTTACAATGCAGACAGTGATTGTCAATGCCAGTGACATCAAAGCATAGAAAACGATGTAGGACGGTCCTTTATTACATAATATGAAGGTTTCATAAACCGCTCTAGTCGGCGGTCAACGGTAGTGGTCATAGGATTGCACACAAAAGGAGTGGGGAGCACTTTTCTCACACTAGGCAAGGCAATCCATTCATATCGCATGTGTTTGCATAGAAATGTCTGAACGGCTAGACATTGTGACGGCCCCGTGGGAACCTGGGACCTCTCCAATAGGGGAGAGGAGCAGAATAGCAACCCTGTCGTCTCTCCATCCATGCCTGGCATAGAAGGTGACTAAGAATGCCGTGAGTTGCCAATGGCAACAAGGCAGGGTGTCGCCTATACATTACAAGCTTCTTTGTGACGCAGAGGCGACATCTTTTTTCTCTTACTTTTGGCAAAGTATTCTGTCTTTCGATCCAAATGGCTTACTACTCTTTCTGACTGTCCTGTGACAAGTTCATCAGAGTATTCTGTTGTTATATCCAAATGGCGCACTACTCTCTTTGACTGTCCTGTGACAAGTTCATCAGAGTATTCTGTTGTTATATCCAAATGGCGTACTACTCTCTTTGACTGTCCTGTGACAAGTTCATCAGAGTATTCTGTTGTTATATCCAAATGGCGTACTACTCTCTTTGCTTTTTGACTGTTCTGGGACAAGTTCATCAGAGTATTCTGTTGTTATATCTAAACGGCTTACAACTCTCTCTGACTGTTCTGGGACAAGTTCATCAGAGTATTCTGTTGTTATATCCAAACGGCTTACAACTCTCTCTGACTGTTCTGGGACAAGTTTATCAGAGTATTCTGTCTTTATATCAATATCAGTACAATAATTTTCACTCGTTCTTGTGCAGTGCAGTGCATTCACGTCAACATTGGTCATCATTGTACCAGACAACATACTGTAGCTTTACTATTGTACTTGACGCAATAGTTTGAAATCTTTCATTTTTGAATCGTCTAGGGGAGAGTTTCTTTATTATCTCCCTGAAGACTGGGTATTACTACAAAATGGTTTAATGTCACCATAGCTTGTCTAAATCATGAGCATTTTCTGACATTAAATAATCAATAAGTGACTGATCCAAACCCATTTCTTCAGTTTCAGAGGGCTGGATTTCTTTATGTGGTTCCTTATAAACACTTTTCATTACTGCTGACTTGCTCCCTTCGACAGATTGGCTTACGACGTAGGTTATAAATATTTTTCGTAGCTCTAGTCTTGACACGGAAAACAGGAATGGGTGAAGATTCAAATAAAAACACATTTTCAACATTGGTTCCAGCATTAACATTGTTCTTAGTAGACAGCTTAGCAGTTGATAAGGATGGAAATCTACTAAGGTCTTTCTATCAGCGTTTGACGAAGGTAACTCTGCAATACTTGATTTTACGTCATTTGTCTTCTATCCATCCACTCCTTCTTGCTCTATCGCCATGTTTATGTCTCCTCTTCTTTTTACTTCTTGGTTGTTCCTTTTGGGACTTAACTTCCTTTAGTTGGCGCCTCGAGGTGCATCCCGTAAGGCAGGAAAAGGGGATCCTGGAGGTTGACGTGAAGCACCTTGGTGGGGTGTCAAACCAACACGCCTCTTTGGCCGTGACTTCTGCTGAGACAGGCGGGCAGTGTGGCCTACACTTGCTCTCAATCGGTTGGGGAATCATATTGATATGGTGTCCCTGGGTCAATATTGGTCGGGGAGGGGGCATCGTTACCCCTAAGGGGGTGGGAGTGCTCGCTTCCTCTCGACCAAGAGTATAACCTCAGAGCATGTCCTGGCAGGCGGAGTCTGTCCCCTTGTTGGCCGCACAGTAATCATGGGACGCTGCTGAGGCAGAATAAAATTAAATATTTGTTTATGGATACTAAACAAAACTTCTCCCCGCCCCAAATGTGCGCCTCCCGCCTACGGCAAATGTAAAAGAAAGCTTGTTGTGTGTGACGAGGTTGAGAGCATTTGGGATACCCCAAATGCACATCCTTGGGTTGGCTACATTTTTCGGTGGTCAAATCGGAGAATGAAGATCGGTCTGTAGCATCACTTAGTGTCTTCAAGATAACTCTAGCACTGAGATCTAGTGGTGTGATGAACAAGCCCATACATGGGTCTTGACCTTCGATACACGCAAATCGCCAACAGTCCACACCATCGAGTATTTGGTTTTGGCTGTCAGAACTTTTGTCCTGAACCCGATGAGGTGCTTTAACTGTCATCGGTTCGGACATGGAAAGACCAAGTGTTGTCGAGAGGCCGCTTGCCCCCGTTGTGGTAAGGGTTGATACTCTGAAGAGCAATGCTTTATACAGCCCTATTGCCCAAGCTGCAGAGGTGGAGACTCTGCCTCGTCCAAAGACTGTCCGAAGTGGCAGGAGGAAAAAGTCATCCCCCAGTACAAAGCACTGCACGGTGGTAGTGGTACGTTCGTTTTCCCAGGCTAGAGCGGCTCTTCACTCTTCCCCTGTGTCTAGCAAGTAGCTGCCAGTCTGTGCAGGGGAAAACGTAGGCTGTTGCTGTTTGGGACAGAACACCTCGACTTCCCAAAGCCAAAGCCAAAACAGCCTCGTCGCCCAGACATGTGAAAAAGACTAGACCAGCGGGAACAAATCTGTTCCCATCAAAAACAGATTTTCTTCTCTTTTTTCCCGAGTAATTCGTATCTATTATTATTATTATCACAATAGAGTTTCATCAACAACGTATTTTTTTTTGGAAACTAATTATTTATAAACTTTTATTGGGTCTGACGATTCATTCATACTGTTAATTTAAGAGACTCGTGCTGGATCGACCACAGCTTACGCACTCTTTTTAAACTACTGTATTGGCTTCTTGTTTTGGTTCATTTGCGTCATCTGACTGTACTACCTTGTCCTTTTGTTTCTTTTGGACAATTTCTTCTTTCCGTTCTTTAACTTCTCTTTCTTCGCCATTTTCTTTTTGCTGGTTTTCATCTTTTTGCTGGTTTTCATCTTTTTGCTGATCTTTTTGCTGGTTTTCATCTTTTTGTTCAGGCTCTCCGTTCTCCTTGACTTCGATTTTATCAGATTTATCTTTTTTGATACTGCTGGACTTGCCATCCGTTGCCGACTCGTCCGTGACGATCTTATTTGATCCTTCACTCTTGGTTGGCTCATCCTTTACGATGCTAGAATCTTCCGACTTCTTTGTATCCGCTTCCTCAGGGATGCCCGAGTCTCCTCTTTTGTCTTCAACTCCGCATCTTTTGCCGACTCATCCTTGCATTCGGCCTTCTCATGACCTGACGAGTCAGTCGTTATGGGGCCAGGCTCCTTCGTAACCTTACTCTCATCTTTGTCCGAGGACACTTCAGATTTATCCGATTGCTGGTCAGCCACGGCCTTACTGTCTTTACTTTTATCTGTAACGTCCGATTTGGATGCATCTGTTTTGCCAGATCCTTCTTTGGCGTCATTTTCGAGATTACGTAATGTGCTTCTCTTTTCCAGTTTATCATCCGCGGATTTTTCTCCGGTTTCATTGCTAAGATCATGAAGTTTCCTTGGAGAAACATTCTCGTTCTTGGTTTGTTCGATCACAGCTGAAGACATGGTTTTATCTTTGATTAGAACAAGGACCAAAAGTCGATATGCCGAAGAGGACAGTGAATCCACACCACAGGCTCGCACAAAGGCCAAATGCAGATTTTCTGTTCTTTTTGGGTGAGGAAGAGATGGACTTTGATCTGTCTCCTTACTATGCTATGGAGGCTCAGATTTCGATCCATTGGCTTTCCATACCCCATCTTCACCCCTACCCTCCCTTTCATCGTTGGAGATCCACCTTTCATCACCCCCACGTCCCTCTCTTACCCCAGACCCCTTCCCTTCCTCCCAGACCCCAGTCTCTTCGTCACAACCCATCCCCTCTGATCCCATCACTACCTCCCTCTTACCAACGCACTCTAGCCCCTACCCCTTCCCTTCAAATTACACCCCCCAAAAAAAAACCTCCTTCCACTTTGTCTTCTTCAAGACCAGGAGGGAAGGAGGTACGTAAAAAACAGACACCACCGAAGGCTTCACCCCCACGGTTTATCCTAAAATTACAAAAATAGAAATTAAATTAAAAACGGATACCACTGTGCAGTGGAAGGATGTGAGATTTTGTATTTTGCCATTCTTTGAAATATCAATGCAACTATGTATCAACTCAGTTCAAAAAACGAGTAACTGACAATAATTTCAAATTCTCCACATCAAAAACTGTATGTGTCCACTTTCATAACCAAGGAAATGTACGTGCTTAGCCGTCTTTGTTTCATCAAAACACCTCTTAAAGTATCTAAGGAAGCCAAATTTTTTAGCTGTCATCTTTTAATACAAAGTTAACCTTCTTGTCTTCTGTTCAGAGCCTTAAAAAAATGTCAAAAGTCTCTGAATATTCTGCGAGTTGTGGGCCACACGGACTGGGGTGCTGACACTGACACTGACACTGACACTGACACTGACACTGACACTGACACTGACACTGACAGAGTGACCCTGTTGAAATTATATAAAGCATTGGTCCGGTCCAAGCTGGACTATGACTGTGTTGTTTGTGGTCCCAAAAATGACAGAAAGGCCAAATGTAAAAGTAAGAAAAAAAAAGAAAAGAGCGTTTTAAGTTGCTTACATATTGGTCCTTCATGGCTCACAAAGGGTTTCCTGTTGACCCATGATGATTAGCCTTTCTGTCACTCCTGTGATAAAACATGTTTTAATAGATTAAAATGTTCTGACCTGGTTGACATACGAATGAAATATTATTCCGAAGGAAGCATTTACAAACTTTTTTTTTCGGAATAATGATCTTGAAACTATTTTTGCTTTTCGGAAAGAAATCGGAGTATACAGACAGATCTAGAGTACTAAACATCTATCAATCTGTCACACGTTCACATATTTTACAAGCCTCTCTCACTCTACTTTCCACAAATACGGCCGTCCAATGATAGTGAGGAAGGCAGGTGACTTGTGCGATTCGAGTTTCAACAACGAGCTTTCATGTCCAGTCCTAAAGATCAAAAGGATAATTACGATACTTGAGCGCAAGAATCGAGAAGTGAGAAGTGAGAACGAAAGTAGGTGACATGAGGCGCGTAAATCGCGTTCTAGTGAATTCTCGTCTCACATGACATCGCGGGCCGAGATACTGAAGAAGAAACCCGGGTCCGAATAGACAAAAATGTTTTTTCACACCCGGGTCCCAATAATCACTCCCTTTAAAGAAGTAATTTCAACTAGATCTAGCGGTAACTTACAAGAAATCATATACCTTCATCTCCGTTATCAATAAGATCTCCTATCAATACATGTACTCATACTGACAATGTTGCAAGAACCATGGAAGCTGACAATGGAGTACATGTGGTAACAAATTGTCTCATGTATTCTTCACGAAGAGAACGTATACGCTTTGTGCATACTGGAGATTGTTGATCGTTTCGGTTCCAATTTAACGTTTTCAATCTTTTAAAGAGTTCGAATATGTGGTGTAGCACTTAAAAAGCGACAATAAAATAAGTTGAATATGTGACAACTTCACCAGGGAAGACAAGACAACAAGTGACGGTTCGGGTTCAATTTTTCGTCAGACAATAGCGTGGAATTTCTATTCTCTCTCTCTCTCTCTCTCTCTCTCTCTCTCTCTCTCTCTCTCTCTCTCTCTCTCTCTCTCTCTCTCTCTCTCTCTCTCTCTCTCTCTCTCTCTCTCTCTCTCTCTCTCTCTCTCTCTCTCTCTCTCTCTCTCTCTCTCTCTCTCTCTCTCTCTCTCTCTCTCTCTCTCTCTCTCTCTCTCTCTCTCTCTCTCTCTCTCTCTCTCTCTCTCTCTCTCTCTCTCTCTCTCTCTCTCTCTCTCTCTCTCTCTCTCTCTCTCTCTCTCTCTCTCTCTCTCTCTCTCTCTCTCTCTCTCTCTCTCTCTCTCTCTCTCTCTCTCTCTCTCTCTCTCTCTCTCTCTCTCTCTCTCTCTCTCTCTCTCTCTCTCTCTCTCTCTCTCTCTCTCTCTCTCTCTCTCTCTCTCTCCCTCTCTCTCTCTCTCTCTCTCTCTCTCTCTCTCTCTCTCTCTCTCTCTCTCTCTCTCTCTCTCTCTCTCTCTCTCTCTCTCTCTCTCTCTCTCTCTCTCTCTCTCTCTCTCTCTCTCCCTCTCTCCCTCTCTCCCTCCCTCTCTCTATCTCTCCCTCTCTCCCTCTCTCTCTCTCTCTCTCTCTCTCTCTCTCTCTCTCTCTCTCTCTCTCTCTCTCTCTCTCTCTCTCTCTCTCTCTCTCTCTCTCTCTCTCTCTCTCTCTCCCTCTCTAGTGAGTTAAGTGAGGAACGTAGAGGGAAGTATAAAGAACAAATGTAGTATATGAATAAAACGTTGTGGAAAACAACCGCCGTAGCTGTACGTATGCATTTTATTCACAGCTGCTATGGATCTCATTATAAGACTTATAGATATGATGAAAACTAAAAGAGAATGGGATATGATGAAAAGAACAAATGTAGAAAATATGAGATCAAACCAAAGCAGAAACTAATAAGATGAAATAAATTAACTCAGATGGATGAAAAAGAATAGCCTAGAATGGACACAATGATAAAATCACTGGGATATGATAAAGAACGAAAGGTAGGGATATGATGATAAGAACGGGTATGGAGATATTAAAGAACAATAAAGCATGTAATGGTAAGAAATGTAACATTCACAGAAGAAAACAGAGGAATGGGATATGATGATAAAGAACGAAGGTAGAAATATTATTTCGGGCATCTGAACTAGAATAGATATGTGATGATAAAGAACAAAGTAGAATGGGATATGATGATAAAGAACAAATGTAGAATAGGATATGATGATAAAGAACAAATAGTAGAATGATAAAGGATATGATGATAAAGAACGAAGGTAGAATGGGATATGATGATAAAGAATGAAGGTAAATGGGATAAAAAGAACAAATGTAGAATAGGATATGATGATAAAGAACAAATGTAGAATAGGATATGATGATAAAGAACAAAGAATGGGATAGAATAAAGAACGATATGATGATGAAAAGAACAAAGGTAGAATGGGATATGATGATAAAGAACAAATAGAATGGATATGATGATAAAGAACAAAGGTAGAATGGGATATGATGATAAAGAACAAAGGTAGAATGGGATATGATGATAAAGAACAAATGGAATAGATATGATGATAAAGAACGAAGGTATGATGATAAAAGAACGAAGGTAGAATGGGATATGATGATAAAAGAACGAAGGTAAAATGGGATATGATGATAAAGAACGAAGGTAAAATTGGATATGATGATAAAGAACGAAGGTAAAATGGGATATGATGATAAAGAACGAAGGTAGAATGGGATATGATGATAAAGAACGAAGGTAGAATGGGATATGATGATAAAGAACGAAGGTAGAATGGGATATGATGATAAAGAACAAATGTAGAATAGGATATGATGATAAAGAACAAAGGTAGAATGGGATATGATGATAAAGAACAAATGTAGAATAGGATATGATGATAAAGAACGAAGGTAGAATGGGATATGATGATAAAGAACAAATGTAGAATGGGATATGATGATAAAGAACAAAGGTAGAATGGGATGTGATGATAAAGAACAAAGGTAGAATGGGATATGATGATAAAGAACAAAGGTAGAATGGGATGTGATGATAAAGAACAAAGGTAGAATGGGATATGATGATAAAGAACGAAGGTAAAATGGGATATGATGATAAAGAACGAAGGTAGAATGGGATGTGATGATAAAGAACGAAGGTAGAATGGGATATGATGATAAAGAACGAAGGTAGAATGGGATATGATGATAAAGAACAAATGTCGAATGGGATATGATGATAAAGAACGAATGTAGAATGGGATATGATGATAAAGAACGAAGGTAGAATAGGATGTGATGATAAAGAACAAATGTAGAATGGGATATGATGATAAAGAACGAAGGTAAAATGGGATATGATGATAAAGAACGAAGGTATAAATGGGATATGATGATAAAGAACAAAGGTAGAATGGGATGTGATGATAAAGAACAAAGGTAGAATGGGATGTGATGATAAAGAACAAAGGTAGAATGGGATGTGATGATAAAGAACAAAGGTAGAATGGGATGTGATGATAAAGAACGAAGGTAGAATGGGATATGATGATAAAGAACGAAGGTAGAATGGGATGTGATGATAAAGAACGAAGGTAGAATGGGATATGATGATAAAGAACGAAGGTAGAATGGGATGTGATGATAAAGAACAAAGGTAGAATGGGATATGATGATAAAGAACGAAGGTAAAATGGGATATGATGATAAAGAACGAAGGTAGAATGGGATTGATGATAAAGAACGAAGGTAAAATGGGATATGATGATAAAGAACGAAGGTAGAATGGGATGTGATGATAAAGAACGAAGGTAGAATGGGATGTGATGATAAAGAACGAATGTACAATGGGATATGATGATAAAGAACGAAGGTAAAATGGGATGTGATGATAAAGAACGAAGGTAGAATGGGATGTGATGATAAAGAACGAAGGTAGAATGGGATGTGCTGATAAAGAACGAAGAAAGGAAGACAGTGTGTCTTTCCAGGCGAACGAGTTATGTCCACTCGGGGAGAGCTTATGAAAGCGCATTTATTTGGCTGTTACTGTTAGTACATATAGTAGTGTTAGCCACCTCACATGACATAATATTATTACCATATTATTATTATAGAGCATTTTCTCAAGGCTGAGTTTCCTCTCTACCATCATTGGTTGACGCCAATTTTGTCCCCGGCTCCTTATTGGATATTTGCAGCTGACCTCTAGGCTATAACTAGACGCCGTTCGCCTATCCACAACCTGGGGACGCGCCTGGTAGGGGCTGGTCTCAGGACAACTAAAACAAAACAACGAAATAATAATATTCTTGTTTCTACTTTGTATAGGTCTTACAATCACGTAGTTGATTAATTTACCTGATTCCTTTTTCTTAAACTGTATATGATAGTCAAGCCCTGGCATGAATAACATTTTCTTACCTTTGGTTTATCCTTTTCATTGCCATTTATTAGAATGTGTCGTTAAATAGCCACTATGCCGGCTACTACATTATTACACTTTTTTACATTGATTCCATACATCCTCTTATCTACAAATGCCATTGTCAAGTTTCCATATTTGATTTAAGCTACAACAACCCATCTAGCTTTTTGAATTCTGTTCCTTCCTTCTTACTCGAAAAGCTTATTCATTTACAGCGATGTCTTCAGTTCCTAATATACAATCATCGTGGCCTGTTTGTAATAATGGACTGCTCCTCGGTTCTTTGAATATCTATCATCTTCCCCAAAAAAGCTGAGGTCGAACTGATACTTAACAACTCAAGCAAGCCCTTTCATCTGTTTGGTTTAGTAGAAACTTAGTGTTCCACACTGTTCCAGGCTGTTTCCTATCAATAACTGTTATATGCTTCGTAAAGATCCTTTCTTCCTATCAATAACTGTTATATGCTTCGTAAAGATCCTATTTCTTCCTATCAATAACTGTTATATGCTTCGTAAAGATCCTATTTCTTCCTATCAATAACTGTTATATGCTTCGTAAAGATCCTATTTCTTCCTATCAATAACTGTTATATGCTTCGTAAAGATCCTATTTCTTCCTATCAATAACAATGTTATATCCTATTTCTTCTTATCAATAACTGCTTTCGTAAAGATCCTATTTCTTCCTATCAATAACTGTTATATGCTTCGTAAAGATCCTATTTCTTCCTATCAATAACTGTTATATGCTTCGTAAAGATCCTATTTCTTTAAATAGTACTGGAATAGTTGTCTATGTCCGGAATAACCTAACATTTATTAGACGAGTGGACCTTGAGCCAAATGACATCGAGTGCATATGGATCAAACTCTTTCCTCCCAATTCCAAGCACTCTATGTAAGCTTGTATTTTATATCGTAACCCGAAAGAACTAAACGATTGGTTCTCACGTTTTTCTTAAATGGTGGATAATGTTTGGTTTTCAACAAAAAATGTTGTCATCTTTGGTGATTTTAATACTTAAAGATAACACGAAATGTAAATGTCCACCACGGAAGTGATATCAGGATTCGTAGCTGACTAATATTAATATTACTAACGACTGTCCAGGCACAACATAAAGCACTTTAAAAAATCAAAAGCTTCCGTAAATATTATGAAAATATAGACAATGTGTTGAAGATTGATACGTATTTAGTATTCTAGATCTGTCGATATACTACAATTTCTTTCCGACACGCAAATATAGTTTCCAAATCATTATTCCCAAAGAGTTTGTAAATGCTTCCATTGGAATAATATTTCATTCGTATATCCATCAGATCATGGCATTCTATTAAAACATGTTTAATGGTAAAAAGACCGAGGATGGACAAAAAGACTGGTCATCATGGGTCAACAGGAAACCCTGTGTGAGCCACGAATGACCAATATGTAAACGACGTAACACACTCGTCTTTTCTATTTCTTACTTTCACATCTGGCCTTTCTGTCATTTTTGGGACCACTTCATGACGCTTGTTACATGTTAACTTCTTGGTCTCACTCCTGCCAAGTTTTGTTAATAAAATTATTCCCTAAAAATTTCAAATCTTCATAATCAAGTAAGGCACGAGGGCTGACATCTTTAGAGCGTGTCTCTTTTGCCATTTCCATTGATGCCAACGTCCTGTGAAAACCTGGTAATTCTCCAACAGGGGAGAGGAGCAAAATAGGTACCCCACCGTCTCTCCATCCATGCGTGTCGTAGAAGGCGACTAAGGATGCCATGGCTGCCGCGGGATGCGAATGGAAACAAGCCACGGCCAAGGAGGCGTGTTGGTTAGACACATCAGCAGGGTGCTTCACCTCAACCTCCAAGATCCCCTTTTCCTGCCTTACGGGGTCGTACATCACAGGAAACGAGGCGCCCACTAAGGGGAAGTAAGTCCAAAAGGTAGGAACCAAGAAGTAGAAAGAAGAGGAGGCATAAACATGACGATAGAGCAAGAAGGAGTGGGTGGATAGAAGACAAATGTAAGAGAAAAGAGATTTAGCCTTTGCGTCACAAAAAGAGCTTGTAATGTATAGGCGACACCTTGCCTTGTTGCCATTCGCAACCCGCGGCAGCCACGGTATCCTTAGTATGGGTGGAGAGACAGCGGGGTACCTATTCTGCTCCTCTCCCCTGTTGGAGAGGTCCTGGGTTCCCATGGTGCGGGAGTAAAGTAGAAGTGGCGAAGATTAAGACAAGATGACGACAGAGCCCGAAACTTTAGAGTTGGTGGATAGAAAACAAAGAAAGACAAAAGACTTAAGATATGTCGCCTCTGTGCCACAAAACGGATTGTAATGCATAGGCAATCCCCTGCTTTTTTGCCCACGGCATCCACAGTCGCCTTTTTAGTACGTCTACGACACGCATGGATGGAGAGGCGGCAGGGTACCTATTCTGCCCCTCTCTAGTGGGGAGGTCCCGGGTTCCCATGGGGGGGGGTGTTTGAGTTGTTTGGTGGTCTATAAACTAAGTAAACAACCAAATCGTTTCCCCTTGATATGATTATAAGCTGGCATCGATTTTAAAGACTGGCAGGTCGACCCGGATGTCCCTCGCCACTTATAACTTATAAGTTATATAGCCTTTGGATCAAGAGATTCGTTTCATCTCTTGAAATCTATTGCTGGAACATGTCAATTGGTTTGTTCTTTTTATACAATTACTTATAATTTTGAACGGGATTCCCTAACACTAATATAGAGGAAAGCCTATGACATACCGGTCATCAATTAGTGTATGCAAAATCCTATTGAGTCTGTGGAGTGTGACGTAATTATGTGTGTGCGCCCTAGTATCGATTCGTTTATATCTGGAAAGTGAGAGAATGTTGTAGAACTGTATCGAAATGTTTAGAATGATGAGGAAATTTCAATTTCTAGAAATATATTATTTACCCCCTATAAATAGCGGGGTTTACCCATGAAAGGAAAGAGGGAGAAAAAGAAATGTAGTGCCAAATCCGCGTGTCCTTTATGTCATACCAGCTTAGATAAGATACATTTGTGATTTCTTCACCCATTTATTGATTACCGACTGTGATTATAATAATATAATAAATGGTCTTGTTATTAATGTTGTTAGTACTAATCGAGCCTTGGTGTTACTAGATCATAACATCTAGATCTACAGTGCATGTTTTTTGGTTCTTTGCTGCATTGCTGGTCTACGGTTACCGGTACTACATCCATCTCTGCCCTTTTCACTACTTCAACTTTAAATGTTTTCCGGTTTGTAGAGTGGGCCTCCACACACAATTTTCTTGTGTAGTCCAACATGAAGTTGCAGACTGCAGACAAGCTTGCTGCCACTACCACGAGTCCTCTTATAAAAAAAAAGCTCACAATGCCCCTGTTGTACAGTGACATGGTGGGTTGTCTACAATGTCTTGACTTGGTTGACAAGATGCCGCTCTACTGTTCTTCCCTTTGTGCACGATTCAAATTGATCGTCAATCAAGACTGAGCAAATACAAAACTATATCTTTATTATATATTAATAATAATAATATTATATCATTATTATTATTATAATATATATACATACATATATATAGACTACAATTGTAGGATTGCCTCCTTTGCTACGACAGTACGACTGATTACTGACTCAGACTGACCAGCCCTAGGATTCTTGTTTGTTGAGTACAATAGTAGAGTAGAGGTTAGGATAAGTACACATAAGCAGACTGGCACAAATAAAGTGGCCGTAAGCCCTAGTTTGCCTTGCTTATCATTTTAAAAAAGCCACCAAATTATCTCAATTTCACTTTTTTTTTAAAGAAAATATTTAAATACGATTACAATCACTAGACTGTGGCAACCAATGTGTATCTTTTCATTGATTAAGTATTACCCAATAAGTCTACCATAAAGAATTACGGAATTCATTTGTGATTGACTTCTGATTGTTTCGATGTCCTTGTAGACTTTCATTCTTCGTTTGCCCCTAATCGACATTCATGTCACACAGTTCAGAGATTTTTTTTTTATCCTAGACTATATGCTTAGGCTGGCGTGGCTGTTTACATTTACAGAAAAGCCCAGGTAAAATTAAAAACAAAATTAATCCTATTAAGACGCCCGAGATCAGCTTAGTTGTGAAGGTGGGTAAAAATAGTAAAGTAAAATAAAATACAAAATCGTTTGGCAGTCAGAATTTTTTATTTATTAAATTCAACTTCCAAGCAAACAATTGATACAAAACGACGGCTAAAAATAAGCATCAAATGAGACATTTTAAAGAACAAATGACAAATGGCCGCGCAGTTAGTTGCTGAGGTCAGAAGCTGTGTTCACGCCGACATACACTACTTAGTGTATTGTACCGGTACATAGAGCAATATGACAATGACCTTACAAGTACACATGTAAGTAGACACGAATGCTAGTGTTAATATATTGACTTTGAGTTTGAAGACACCCACTCGAATACAGCCTGACATCACTGAAACAAATACATATACCCTGACATCACTGAAACAAATACATATACCCTGACATCACTCAGCAAACATCACCAGCAACATCACTCAGCAAATACACCCTGACATCACTCAGCAAATACACCCTGACATCACTCAGCAAATACACCCTGACATCACTCAAACAAATGACATCACTCAACAAATACACCCTGACATCACTCAGCAAATACACCCTGACATCACTCAAACAAATACACCCTAACATCACTCAAACAAATACACCATGACATCACTCAGCAAATACACCCTGACATCACTCAAACAAATACATTTTGATATCACTCCAACAAATACACCCTGACATCACTCAAACGCATACATACACCCTGACATCACTCAAACAAATACATCCTGACACTGACATAGTGACATCACTTAAACAAATACATACACCCTGACATCACTCCCAACAAATTTATAGGCATACACTCTGACATTACCAAAACATATACATCCTGACATCACTCAATGAAACCAATACACCTTGACATCCCTTAAACAAATATATACATACACCCTGACATCACCAAAACAAACACAACCTGGCAGCACTCAAACAAATACATCCTGACATCACTTCAACAAACACATAAACCCTGACATCACTCCAACACAATACATAGGCACACACCCTGACATTACCCAAATAAATACACCCTGACATTACCCAAATAAATACATCCTGACATCACTCAAACCAATACACCCTAACATCACTCAAACAAATACACTCTGACACCACTTAAATACATACTGGCATCACTCAAACAAATACATACACCCTGACATCACTCAAAACCAATATACCCTGACATCACTCACACAAATACATCCTGACATCATCCAAACACGAACACACACCCTGACATCACTCAAACAAATACATACATCCTGATATTCTGATAATGATATCACTCACACTCACAAATACACCTGACATCACTCAAACAAATTGATACACACTAACATAACTCAAACAAATTCATGCACCCTGACATCATTCAAACGAATACATACACCCTGACATCACTCCAACAAATACACCCTGACATCACTTCAACAAATAGATAAACCCTGATATCACTTCAACAAATACATAGGCATACACCCTGACATTACCCAAATAAATACACCCTGTCATCACTCAAATCAATACACCCTGACACTAGTTAAACAAATACACCATGATATCACTCCATACAAATACATACACCCTGACATCACCCAAGCAAATACATACGGACACACACACATCACTCAAAGAAATACATACACCCTGGCATCGCTCAAACAAATACATACACCCTGACATCACTCAAACCAATACATCCTGATATCATCCAAACAGGAACATACACCCTGACATCACTCAAACAAATATATACACCCTGACATCACTCAAACAAATACACCCTTACATCACTCAAGCAAATACATACACCCTGACATCACCCTAGCAAGTACACACACGATTACATCACCCAAGCTAATACATACACCTTGATATCACTCAAATAAATACACACTAACAATGACATTATTCAAACCAATACACTCTGACCACACCCAAACAAATACATCCTGACATAATTCAAACCAATACACCTGACCACACCCAAACAAATACATCCTGACATCACTTAGACAAATACATCCTGACATGACTCCAACAAATACACCCTGACCACACCCAAACAAATACATCCTGACATCATTCAAACCAATACATCCTGACATTATTCAAACCAATACACCCTGACATCATTCAAACCAATACACCCTGACATTATTCAAACCAATACACCCTGACCACACCCAAACAAAATACATCCTGACATCACTTAAACAAATACATCCTGACATCACTTAAAAAAATACACCCTGACCACACCCAAACAAATACATTATCCTGACATTGTTCAAACCAATACACCCTGACCACACCCAAACAAATACATCCTGACATCACTTAACTTAAACAAATACACCCTGACCACACCCAAACAAATACATCCTGACATTATTCAAACCAATACACCCTGACATCACTTAAACAAATACATCCTGACATTATTCAAACAAATACATCCTGACATCATTCAAACCAATACACCCTGACACTGACATCACCTAAAAACAAATACATCCTGACATTATTCAAACCAATACACCCTGACCACACCCAAACAAATACATCCTGACATTACTCAAACAAATACATCCTGACATTACTCAAACAAATACATCCTGACATTACTCAAACAAATACATCCTGACATCACTCAAACAAATACATCCTGACTTCATTTAAACACATACATCCTGACATCACTCAAACAAATACATCCTGACTTCACTCAAACAAAAACATCCTGACATCACTTAAACAAATACATCCTGACATCACTCAAACAAATACATCTTGACATCACTCAAACAAATACATCCTGACATTATTCAAACCAATACACCCTGACCACACCCAAACAAATACATCCTGACATCACTCAAACAAATACACACTGACATCATTCAGAGAAATACATCCTGACATTATTCAAACCAATACACCCTGACCACACCCAAACAAATACATCTTGACATCACTCAAACAAATACATCCTGACATTATTCAAAACCCCAATCACACCTGACCACACCACAAACAAATACATCCTGACATCACTGAAAAAAATCACACACTGGGGTCATTCAGAGAAAAACATTCTGAAATCACCCAAACAAGTACATACACCCTGACATCACTCCCAAACAAATTGACCACTATGAAAACAACATCATTGTTTTATTTCTGAAAAGTCAACAAACAGCTGGAGCCAAAGCAATGTATGAAAAGATAAACTATCAGCTGAAAAAGAGCATCACCTGATGAAGGCTGGGGTTTTTATGACAGAAAAAAAAATCCACTTCTGAAGGTCAAGAGAATTAGCCTTTTTGTGATTAGTGACAGGCCAGAATAAAAACTATAAGGTCCGTGCTTTCAAAGAACTTGCCACTCCCAAACGTCACGACAAATGACATTTACTATTCAAAACAACTTTACACTCTTTCATTTCAATGTGATAAACTGTCAACAAACCCAGGTTTTTCATACAATGTTGCATGGAATGATGAAAAGACATAGCCAAAAAGGGTGCCGATGAAGTCTGTTCAATGTGTTAAAGGATTTTTCATTACCCATAATCATCACTCTTTCTGAGGTCAAAAGAATTAGCCTTTTTGTGATTAGAGCGCAGGCCAGAATAAAAACTGGTCCGTGCTAAGGTTGTTACACTATTGTGTTCATCTCCTCCAAGCACATTGCATTGTCATTGCCCATTAGTGGACACTCTTTCATGGAATGTGATAAAGACATGGGTCATGTAATTGCCCATTAGAGGACACTCTTTCATGGAATGTGATAAAGACATGGGTCATTGCATTACCCATTAGAGGACACTCTTTCATGGAATGTGATAAAGACATGGGTCATGTAATTGCCCATTAGAGGACACTCTTTCATGGAATGTGATAAAGACATGGGTCATGTCATTGCCCATTAGAGGACACTCTTGCATGGAATGTGATAAAGACATGGGTCATGGCATTGCCCATTAGAGGACACTCTTTCATGGAATGTGATAAAGACATGGGTCATGTCATTGCCCATTAGAGGACACTCTTGCATGGAATGTGATAAAGACATGGGTCATGTCATTGCCCATTAGAGGACACTCTTGCATGGAATGTGATAAAGACATGGGTCATGTCATTACCCATTAGAGGAAACTCTTTCATGGAATGTGATAAAGATATGGGTCATGGCATTGCCCATTAGAGGACACTCTTTCCTGGAATGTGATAAAGACATGGGTCATGGCATTGCCCATTAGAGGACAATCTTTCATGGAATGTGATATAAAGACATGGGTCATGTCATTGCCCATTAGAGGACACTCTGTCATGGAATGTGATAAAGACATGGGTCATGTCATTGCCCATTAGAGGACACTCTTTCATGGAATGTGATAAAGACATGGGTCATGTCATTGCCTATTAGAATTAGAGGACACTCTTGCATGGAATGTGATAAAGACATGGGTCATGTCATTGCCCATTAGAGGATACTCTTGCAAGTTGACATGGATGTCATTGCCCATTAGATAATGGAATGTGATAACGACATGGGTCATGTCATGTCAATCAAAAGAAGGCTGCTGAAAGTCTGTTTGACTTGAATGACAAGAGGAGCTCAGGAATTCCTGTGTGAAAACCCTCACCGTTCCACGTGATTGACATCACCCAAGAACGATTTCTTTCTTATGCCAATTTCCTGCAGCCGAGGTACCTCAAGTACCTGTCATCTTGCCCCATTCCAACCAGGCCGATACGTTAAATGTTCTTTTCAGCTGAACATCCTCAGTTACTTGTGTATCGTGAAAGTGAAAGTTTGAATGGTGCATTTCTATCAGTGGTGGTTCCTCCACCTCAATCTCAAAGTAGGGGCGAGAAAGAGATGCACAAGTCAACTTCCACATGAATGGTGTATTTCATCACTTGTGGTGGCTGCTCCACCTCAATCTCAAACGGGGCGAAATTTTCAATTTTCTCAAGTCATAAAATGTGACATCACCATTTTTCCCCTGTGGCCTTCAAATACATACACCCTGAAATTCAAGACGTAAAGAGGAAAGATTTTATAGCATCGAGAAAAACTGCTTTAACTGATTATACAAACCAACATATTTAATATTAACCATTTAGACTGTATTACACTGAAATGTGGAAATCAAAAAGATAGTGCCAAATTCTATTCATAGACACAACCCATTCAACTAGTCCAAACATTTTAGGATTACATTTACAAACGTCTCAAAACTTGATCCGGTTACGGTCCACTGTTTAGTGCAGAAGTCAAACCTTAAAATGGATACTGTCCAAATTTCAACAAAAAAATGTCCTGACCAATTTGACACATTTGGGAAATTTCCACCAGGAATGGTAAAGATAACACTAGGAGTAGGAGTAGGAAGAACATGCAGTGCCACTTGTTCAATCCTCACACAAAGTAGACTTTGCAGTCAATATTCAAAATGAACTGGAAAATGAGCGTGGCAAAATGGTTGCCATGGGAATGATTGAAACAGCAAACACTGAAGCAGGCCTGTGGTAGGCAGGATAAAATGAGTGCCTAGCCCTCTTGGAGATGGACGAAAATTTAGGAGGTGCCATGTGCCTTTGCACATGTGAGAGAACCTTCAGCGGTTGGAAATCGAAAAGTGTAGGACATTCTGGCCGCCACCGTGGCAAAACTCCTACCGAAAGGCCTATTTAGAAATAACCTTACATTACAACCTCTTGTACTTCAAGATGTCTTAATGACCAGTTCATTACTCTGAATAAGTGTAGACGAGGTACAGATCAGAGGGGAAGGAACTGTCGCTAGGCATCCCTACCTTCATCAGAATAAAATTATCCCAGGCATAGCAGTTACAGGATCGTCAATATTGACATAACAACAGGAAATATGCGTAACCAAGGTCCACAGACTGGATGAATTCAATTGCCTTCAACTCAAATGGATGTGCAAAGTGGGTACTGGGTCACATGCTTAGACAAAGTTTCAAACATGTACTTACTGCTGACAACTTTTAACACATCCTTTGGAATAAAGGAATTCCTGCCTCTTCCCTTTGGACTGAAACTGAAGTATCATAAGACTTCTTCCAGATGAAGACGGATGGAATCCTGAAAGCTTGTATTGGCACTCTCGAAATCTCCTATTTGTGACATTTGCATCTACAGACCGACTGAAGGGGACTAAGATGCAAATCTACAAAGGTTTATAAGATAAGATTAACTTTATCAATCTTTAAGCAGGAAGTTACATTGGATTTGTTGACATAACATGCTCACAATAGGTAATCAAAACAGAAAAAGTAATCAACAAAATATACATGTACTGTAATTCATACTTTCTCTCATTTGCTCTCATAATAATGTTAAAGATGTCATAATACATGGATACAATAAAGTAGAATGTTCATTCTTGACATGGGTGCAATCACAATTGCATATGGTCAAAGTGAAAGGCAGCAATGATGTCAATAATTTTTTTGTAACACTAAACGTTTTCCTCTCCTACTACCATGCACTTGTCTGGATTTGGGAGCTGAGGACACGAGATTGAGATTGAGACTCAGCCTTTACAATTTTCAATATTTTGAGTCCAATACCAGCATGCATTCATTCGGGGCCTGTGTGTTCTCACCTGACCTTGTAGGTGACTGTTTTGACTAAATGTCTCATTTCATTCAAACAACTTTTCTTCTGTGTGTGCTATCATGTGACGATGGATGTAACTACTTCGACTTTGACTAAATGTCCGACTATACTCATTACATCGGAATGGCTTTTCTCCTTTGTGCGTTCTCATGTGACGTTGAAGGTGACCACTCAGACTAAATGCTTTACCACTCATTACATTTGAATGGCTTGTTTCATGCGTGTGTTCTCATGTGACTTTGAAGGATATCACTCTGACTAACCGCCTTACCACACTCATTACATTTGAATGGCTTTTTTCATGCGTGTGTTCTCATGTGACTTACCACACTCATAACATTTGAATGGTTTCTCCTGTGTGTTTTCTCAAGTGAGTATGAAGGTAACTACTCCGACTAAACTTCTTTCCACACTCATTACATTTGAATGGTTGTACTCCTCTTTGTGTTCTCATGTGACGTACGAATTTGACCACTTCCACTAAATGTCTTACCACACTCATTACATTCGAACAACTGTTCTCCTGTGTGTGTTCTCAAGTGATTAGAGGCTAGAAGTTTGACTAAATGTCTTCCCACACCCATTACAGTGCAATCCCCCGATAACGACATCGCTCGGGACCGAACAATCATGTCGTTATCGGGGATGTCGTTATTCAGAATTTTTCAAAATGGCGGCGAAAGGGAGCGTTACAAGTGAGGCTAGTCAATTGGGAAGATGTGGTGGGGCCCTGAAAAGGGCCGGTGTGTTGGGTAGAGCCAGCAGATGGGTTTACTAGCTGGTTGTCACGGCCTTGGTACCCTCAGAGATGGAGAAATAATCTCACACGTTGTCATTGGCCGAAAAAGAAGTGTTTTCATTGCTAAGAATACGTCTCAATTTTGTCAATATTGATCAAATTTTCATGTCAAATGCAGTGTTTACAGCTAGACTTATGTCGTTATTGGGAGGTTTCACGTCGCTATTCGGAGTTTTTTTTTTACTAATGATATATAGCAAAAAAAAACAGGACCAGGGATCCATGTTGCTATCGGGGGATTGTCGTTATTCGGAGATGTCGTTATCGGGGGATTGCACTGTACTTTTAAATGTCTTTTCTCCTCTGTGTGTTCTCATGTGACGATGTAGGTAACCACCCTGAGTAAACCTCTTACCACACTCATTACATTTGAATGTCTTTTCTCCTGTGTGTTCTCATGTGACGATGTAGGTAACCACCCTGAGTAAACCTCTTACCACACTCATTACATTTGAATGGCTTTTCTCCTGTGTGTTCTCATGTGACGATGATGAGGTAACCACCTGAGTAAACCTAAACTTACCACACTCATTACATTTGAATGGTTTTTCTCCTGTGTGTGTTCTCATGTGAGTATGTAGGTAACCACCCTGAGTAAACCTCTTACCACACTCATTACATTTGAATGGTTTTTCTTCTGTAGGTAACCACCCTGAGTTTTTACTCAATTACATTTGAATGATGTGAGCATGTAGGTAACTACTCCGACTAAACTTCTTACCACACTCATTACATTTGAATGTCTTTTCTCTTGTGTGTGTTCTCATGTGAATTTGAAGGCTATCCCTCCGACTAAACACCAACGTCTTTCCACACTCATTATATTTGAATGGCTTTTGTCCTCTGTGCGTTCTCATGTGATGTACAAAGTGACCACTTCCATTCAATGTCTTACCACACTCATTACATTTGAATGGCTGTTCTCGTCTGTGTGTGTTCTCATGTGAATTTGAAGGTGTTCTTATGTGAGTAAGTAGATGACTACTCACACTAAAAGCCTTACCATACTCATTACATTTAAATAGCTATTCTCCTGTGTGTGTTCTGATGTGAGTATGCAGATGACTACTCTGACTGAATGTCTTACCACACTCATGGCATTGGAATGGTTTTTCTCTTTGTTGTGTGTTCTCATGTGACGTTGGAAGTGACTACTTCGACTAAATGTCTTACCACACTCATGGCATTGGAATGGCTTTTCTCTTGTTGTGTGTTCTCATGTGATGTTGGAAGTGACTGCTTCGACTAAATGTCTTACCACACTCATTATGTTTGAATTTGAATGTCTTTTCTCCTGTGTGTGTTCTCATGTGACGTACAAAGTGCCCCCTTTTTACTAAATGCCATATCACACTCATTACACTTCAATGTCCTTTCTCCTGTGTGTGTTCTTATGTGACTTTGAAGACTATCACTCCGACTAAACGTCTTTTCACACTTATTACATTTGAATGGCTTTTCTCCTGTGTGTGTTCTCATGTGACGTACAAAGTGCCCCTTTTACTAAATGCCATACCACACTCATTACATTTAAATGTCTTTTCTCCTGTGTGTGTTCTAATGTGACATTGTAGGGGACCACTCTGACTAAATGCCTTACCACACTCATTACATTTAAATGGTTTTTCTTCTGTGTGTTTTTTCAAGTGAGTATGGAGGCAACTACTTCGGCTAAACATTTTACCACACTCATTACACTCGAATGGCTTTTCTCCTGTGTGTGTTCTCATGTGAATTTGAAGGCTATCACTCCGACTAAACGTCTTTTCACACTCATTACATTTGAATGGCTTTTCTCCTGTGTGTGTTCTCATGTGACGATGTAGGTAACGACTTTGACTAAACATTTTACCACACTCATTACATTTGAATGGTTTTTCTTCTGTGTGTTTTCTCATGTGAGTATGTATGTAACTACTCCTACTAAACCTCTTACCACACTCATTACACTTGAATGTCTTTTTCTCTTGTGTGTGTTCTCATGTGAATTTGAAGACTATCGTTCCGACTAAACGTCTTTCCACACTCATTACATTTGAATGGCTTTTCTCTTGTGTGTGTTCTCATGTGAGTATGTAGGTAACTACTCCTACTAAACCTCTTACCACACTCATTACATTTGAATGGCTTTTCTCTTGTGTGTGTTCTCATGTGAATTTGAAGACTATCGTTCCGACTAAACGTCTTTCCACACTCATTACATTTGAATGGCTTTTCTCCTGTGTGTGTTCTCATGTGACTTACTAAGTGACCACTTCCACTAAATGTCTTACCACACTCATTACATTTGAATGTCGTTTTTTCCCTGTGTGTTCTCATGTGACTTACTAAGTGACCACTTCCACTAAATGTCTTACCACACTCATTACACGTGACTCTCTTTTCTCTTGTGTGTGTTCTTATGTGAATTTGAAGACTATCGCTCCGACTAAATGTCTTTCCACACTCCTTACATTTGAATGGCTTTTCTCCTGTGTGTGTTCTCATGTGACGTACGAAATGACTATTTCCACTCAATGTCTTTCCACACTCATTACATTTGAAGAGCTGTTCTCGTCTGTGTGTTCTCATGTGACGTACGAAGTGACTATTTCCACTCAATGTCTTACCACACTCATTACATGTGAATGGCTTTTCTCGTGTGTGTGTTCTCATTTGGCCATGGAGGCAATTGACTTCTTTAATATATTACAACGCTGATCGCGTGTGAATGGCTGCTCTGTGTGTGTTTGTTTATGACAATTACTCAGGTTAGACAAACTGTAACATTCATTACATTTCAACGCCTTTCCTTCATTGAAATTTTCCACATCTTCAATATGTCCACTTTCCAGGCTAAACGTTTTACAGCACTCAGAACACTCCATGAATCTCTCTCCCTTGTGGCTCGCATTGTTATCTAAGATGAAACTTTGACTTGCGTTCTGGCCAGACCTATCAGACATGATTGACTCTTCTTCTTTGCTCCTCATTGATTGTTCGAGTAGTTTCTCTTTTTTGTTGAGCAATTGTCTACCTGATCCATAGCTTCTATGCCTCTCTTTTCATTAGGGCAGCAATTGACATATTCTGAAAGAATACGGCTTTTTCATCTTTTAAACAATTAACAAGCAGAACATAACATTCCTTCAGTGTAGAGTCCTTGACGTTCCCCCAATGCCTTTCGTTGTACCTCCTCTTCGTACGATTCTCCAGGTATTGGTTAGAAGAGAAAGCTGGTTCACATGTATGAATATCTGTGGATTGAAAAGATTAAGTTGAGTTCAGAGTACAAGCATGAGACTGAGAGCATCAAATGAAACATTAAGGTCAAAAGCATGTGAGTTGTTTTGGGGTTTTTGAACAGAAGGTGAATGTCTGCAATAAAGAAAGAGAAAGAGTTGTCTTAATAATATTTCAATTGATTTATAGAATTAC
Source organism: Doris montereyensis (assembly GCA_037039925.1). Lineage (NCBI taxonomy): Eukaryota > Metazoa > Mollusca > Gastropoda > Nudibranchia > Dorididae > Doris > Doris montereyensis. Next base: position 19,773 of record JAXRKP010001941.1, on the reverse strand, counting down.
AACAGGTAAATGAACATTGTCTGAATAATATTTCAATTGTATGAAAACGGTTCAAAGACTGTGGCCTATACACCCATGAACATTGTAATTGTAACCAAAAAACTGTAACCAATTTAAAGACTGTATATAGCCTATACACCCATGAACATTGTAATTGTAACCAATTCCAAAGATATATATAGCCTATACACCCATGAACATTGTAATTGTAACCAATTTAAAACTGTGTGTATAGCCTATACACCCATGAACATTGTAATTGTAACCAATTCAAAGACTGTGTGTATAGCCTATACACCCATGAACATTGTAATTGTAACCAATTTGGAAACTGTGTGTATAGCCTATACACCCATGAACATTGTAATTGTAACCAATTTAAAGACTGTGTATATAGCCTATACACCCATGAACATTGTAATTGTAACCAATTCAAAAACTGTGTGTATAGCCTATACACCCATGAACATTGTAATTGTAACCAATTTAAAGACTGTGTATATAGCCTATACACCCATGAACATTGTAATTGTAACCACTAAAGACTACACCCATACACCCAGGAACATTGTAATTGTAACCAATTCAAAACTGTAAAGCTATACACCCAGGAACATTGTAATTGTAACCAATTCAAAGACTGTGTATATAGCCTATACACCCATGAACATTGTAATTGTAACCAATTCAAAGACTGTATATAGCCTATACACCCATGAACATTGTAATTGTAACCAATTCAAAGACTGTGTGTATAGCCTATACACCCATGAACATTGTAATTGTAACCAATTCAAAGACTGTATATAGCCTAGAACATTGTAATTGTAACCAATTCAAAGACTGTGTGTATAGCCTATACACCCATGAACATTGTAATTGTAACCAATTTAAAGACTGTGTATATAGCCTATACACCCAGGAACATTGTAATTGTAACCAATTCAAAGACTGTGTATATAGCCTATACACCCATGAACATTGTAATTGTAACCAATTCAAAGACTGTGTGTATTGTAACCTAAAGACTATATAGCCTATACACCCATGAACCATAGCCTATACACCCATGAACATTGTAATTGTAACCAATTTAAAGACTGTGTATGGTCCTTTTGGCGACATTGCAATATGCATGTCGTTCGGCTTTGGAAGTGCTGTAGCCAATGAGGGACGCTAAACCTTTTAATATAAATGTCCGTGAACTCATTGGAATGAGCTCCATTCAATACGTAACAATGCATTTGGGCTTATGATTGTTGCACTGCCACTTCATGGCATTGGCATTGCTTTCTCTCTATCTTTGGGTACATTTTATTTCTTTAGTTGTGTTTTTTCTTTTCTTTCTTGCTCTCATGGTGTGGTCTGGCGTGGTGGAGGAGTTTTTTTGTTTGTGTTTTTCTTTTCATTCTTGCTCTCATGGTGTGGTCTGGCATGGTGGAAGAGTTTTTTTATTGGTGTTTTTCTTTTCTTTCTTGCTCTCATAGACCGCTATGAGCAACAGCAAGTCTCAATAGAGAACCAAGAAATAAGAAAAGAAAATCATGAAAAGAAAGGTAAGAGTCAACTTTGCAGGTAAACCTTCCACATTAAAATTGAAACATACACACCTTATGTTACACTTTCTACATTAAAATTGAAACATACACACCTTATGTTACACTTTCTACATTAAAATTGAAACATTCACACCCTCAAGTAAAACTTTCTCCATTAAAATTGAAACATTCAAACCTTCACGTAAACTTTCTCCATTAAAATTGAAAAATACACACCTTAAGGTAAATTTCCCACATTAAAATTGAAACATTGGGCAGTGAGCAAGTGCTTGCACCTGTATGGGGTCTTGACTGGCAAAAGGCTAAGGGAGTTAACCCTGACAGAAAATGAACACTAAGGGCCCGGTGGGGGCCTCAACATGGCAGCCCTACCACATACCTAGGGTACAGTGGATGAGTTTGTTTTGGAATTTTGTGTGCTGGTTATTGAGAATGTTGTTTTGAAGAGAGAGAGAGAGAGAGAGAGAGAGAGAGAGAGAGAGAGAGAGAGAGAGAGAGAGAGAGAGAGAGAGAGAGAGAGAGAGAGAGAGAGAGAGAGAGAGAGAGAGAGAGAGAGAGAGAGAGAGAGAGAGAGAGAGAAAGAGAGAGAGAGAGAGAGAGAGAGAGAGAGAGAGAGAGAGAGAGAGAGAGAGAGAGAGAGAGAGAGATAGAAAGAGAGACAGACAGACAGAGACAGACAAACAGTGAGACACAGGGAGAGAAAGAAAGATGAGAAAAAGGAAGGGATGAGGAATGGCAGGCAGATTTAGCAAGGAAAGTAATTGAGGTTTAACTAAATGGACAATCGCCTCTATCAACTTCAAAACACAATCTCACCTTTTACAGTCATGGTTTGAGTATCATCATCTTTCCTGCATTCGGTCTGTTTTGATCGTCTTCTATGTTGCATTGCCATGGCCAGATCCTTGGCATAGCTGTCTCCACCATACACCTGTTATTTTTTGTTAAGAGTTAACAGACAAAAAGAAAATTACCAAATTGGATATATTGAATTTTTCGTTTTTTTCTTCTTTTCTTGCTTTTTTGTTGTCGTTGTGGCTGTTTGGGTTGGGGGGTTTTTTTTACCACAGTGACATTCTCTAAATTTAAAATTGAAATTTGACACAAAATGTATAAATTAATGACTATAATATAATAGACTTCCTTCTCCTGTAGATGATTTTTTGTTTGATTTCACGGTGTAAGAGGAAACATCAAGACGAAAGATTAGAGAAACTATTGAAAAGGAAAGAGGTAGGACCTCCCAACAGTACTGCCACCCACTCACACTCACAGTCACATGTAGGCAGAGTTTGGGAGAACAGGGGTTTACAACAGAGAGCAGCAAGAAACAGTAGAAGTCAAGTCTGTTATGCCTTATGACAGAGACTGTTACTGTTACACCTGGGATTTTTTTCAAAATGTTTCCTGATGACATTTGGCCAGATTAACATTATGCTGCCAAATATTGCTAAGTTCAGAGGCAGCATAATGTGGGAAGCAGAGGCAAATATTTCACAAAGGATTATGTTAATGTTATGCTCATTACGTAACCAAAGAATTGATTTTGCTGTTGTGGCCACCAACAAACAAGACGACTATGTTTCTCTTTTTCTTTACAACAGAAACAAATACAAATGTGAATCAAATCTGATTAATGACTGGGTTCATCCTGCCATCAATTTGGTCATATTCGAATACATAATGATTTGTCTCTGAACAAATAAATTTGGGATGGTCATGGTGACAATCATCACAACATATATATATATATATATATATACAAAACCCAACAAAGACAAACGAAAATCAAAATGAACCTCCAACCTCGCAAAAACAATAGCAAACATACAAAGCCCTAAAATGAAGAAACATACGAATCTTGTACAGATACATTCAATCATTGATGGATGAAACACATCACAGCACAACATTACGCATTTCAATTAAAACAAAATACAAAATAAATGTACTTGTTCGCTATTGGTGTCCAGGTCCTTCTAGAAGAGGGACATATATATGGGCAAAACCCTGACAGACAGTGGTTCATCAATGAAACAAAATCAAAATATATACATACTATTTTCTTAAGGTTCTTAATATGCTGTTTACATGTTTTTATTTTTAGGAAAGCCATAGGAGGCCTGAGAGGAAATACAGACGTAAGATGAGATGGTGAGAGTTGATTGTTTTGATCCATTGATGGAGAGAAAAGCCATAGGAGGCCTGAGAGGAAATACAGACGTTAGATGAGATGGTGAGAGTTGATTGTTTTGAACCATTGATGGAGAAAAAGCCATCCAAGGCCTGACAGGAAATGCAGACTTTAGATGAGATGGTGGGAGTTGATTGTTTTGATCTATTGATGGAGAGGAAAGCCATACGAGGCCTGAGAGGAAATACAGACGTTAGATGAGACGGTGAGAGTTGATTGTTTTGATCTATTGATGGAGAGGAAAGCCATACGAGGCCTGAGAGGAAATGCAGGGGTTAGATGAGATGGTGGGAGTTGTCGGCAAGTTGCGTTGATCGGAATATTGATTCTTGCAAATGATTGTGGTACGGTAGGGATTGACCGTGCTTTAATTTTAAATGATACCATCTGTGGTACACTTAAAACTGATCATCGTATTGTAAAGTGATGCTGATTGTGGTACGGTGGTAATTGATCCTCTTATTGTAAGTGATGCTGATTGTGGTACGGTGGGAATTGATCATCTTATTGTAAGTGATGCTGATTGTGGTACGGTGGGAATTGATCATCTTATTGTAAGTGATGCTGATTGTGGTACGGTGGTAATTGATCATCTTGTTGTAAGTGATGCTGATTGTGGTACGTGGGAATTGATCAACTTATTGTAAGTGATGCTGATTGTGGTACGGTGGAATTGATCAACTTATTGTAAGTGATGCTGATTGTGGTACGGTGAATTGATCATCTTATAGTAAGTGATGCTGATTGTGGTACAGTGGGAATTGATCAACTTATTGTAAGTGATGCTGATTGTGGTACGGTGGTAATTGATCATCTTATTGTAAGTGATGCTGATTGTGGTATGGTGGTACTGATCATCTTATTGTAAGTGATGCTGATTGTGGTACGGTGGGAATTGATCATCTTATTGTAAGTGATGCTGATTGTGGTACGGGGAATTGATCATCTTATTGTAAGTGATGCTGATTGTGGTACGGTGGTAATTGATCATCTTATTGTAAGTGATGCTGATTGTGGTAGTGGTATGCGAGTAATTGATCATCTTATTGTAAGTGATGCTGATTGTGGTACTGGGTGGTAATTGATCATCTGATTGTAAGTGATGCTGATTGTGGTACGGTGGTAATTGATCATCTTATTGTAAGTGATGCTGATTGTGGTATGGTGGTAATTGATCATCTTATTGTAAGTGATGCTGATTGTGGTACGGTGGTAATTGATCATCTTATTGTAAGTGATGTTGATTGCTGATTGATCATCTTATTGTAAGTGATGCTGATTGTGGTGGTAATTGATCATCTTACTGTAAGTGATGCTGATTGTGGTAGTGGTACGGTGGTAATTGATCATCTTATTGTAAGTGATGCTGATTGTGGTACGGTGGAATTGATCATCTGATTGTAAGTGATGCTGATTGTTGGTACGGGTGGTAATTGATCATCTTACTGTAAGTGATGCTGATTGTGGTAGTGGTACGGGTGGTAATTGATCATCTTGTTGTAAGTGATGCTGATTGTGGTACGGTGGGAATTGATCAACTTATTGTAAGTGATGCTGATTGTGGTACGGGGGAATTGATCATCTTATTGTAAGTGATGCTGATTGTGGTACGGTGGGAATTGATCATCTTATTGTAAGTGATGCTGATTGTGGTACGGTGGGAATTGATCATCTTATTGTAAGTGATGCTGATTGTGGTATCGGTGGTAATTGATCATCTTATTGTAAGTGATGCTGATTGTGGATCATCTTATTGTAAGTGATGCTGGTGGTAATTGATCATCTTATTGTAAGTGATGCTGATTGTGGTACAGTGGGAATTGATCATCTTATTGTAAGTGATGCTGATTGTGGTACGGTGGGATTGATCATCTTATTGTAAGTGATGCTGATTGTGGTACGGTGGTAATTGATCATCTTATTGTAAGTGATGCTGATTGTGGTACGGTGGGAATTGATCATCTGATTGTAAGTGATGCTGATTGTGGTACGGTGGGAATTGATCATCTGATTGTAAGTGATGCTGATTGTGGTACGGTGGAATTGATCATCTGATTGTAAGTGATGCTGATTGTGGTACGGTGGGAATTGATCATCTGATTGTAAGTGATGCTGATTGTGGTACGGAATTGATCAACTTATTGTAAGTGATGCTGATTGTGGTACGGTGGTCGATCAACTTATTGATCTGATTGTGGTACTAATTGATCAACTTATTGTAAGTGATGCTGATTGTGGTAGTGGTACGATGGAAATTGATCATCATCATTGAAAGCGTGTGAAAACTGCGAGTTCCCAGGGACCCCTTGGCAGATGCGGAAATTGATCAACTTATAGTAAGTGATGCTGATTGTGGTAGTGGTACGGTGGGATTTGATCATGTTACTGTAAGTGATGCTGATTGTGGTACGGTGGGATTTGATTATGTTACTGTAAGTGATGCTGATTGTGGTACGGTGGGATTTGATCATGTTCATTTAAAAGATGTGGATTGTGGTTTAGTTTGGTGTGGATTCTGTAGCAGTAGCAGGTGATGTGGATTGTGGTCTAGTTTGGTGTGGATTCTGTAGCAGTAGCAGGTGATGTGGATTGTGGTCTAGTGGGGGTGGATTCTGTGGCAGGTGACTTGATTGAGGCATTGAAGTCTAGTTTGGTGTGGATTCTGTAGCAGGTGATGTGGATTGTAATTGAGGTCTAGTTGGGATGGATTCTGTAGCAGGTGATGTGGATTGAGAGCTAGTTTGGGGTGGATTCTGTAGCAGGTGATGTGGATTGTGATTGAGGTCTAGTTGGGGTGGATTCTGTAGCAGGTGATGTGGATAGAGGTCTAGTTTGGGGTGGATTCTGCAGCAGGTCATGTGGATCATTGTCTAGGTTTTGGTAGATCCTACAGCAGGTGATATGGATCGTTGTCTACGTTTGTGGTAGATCCCACAGCAGGTGATATGGATCGTTGTCTGGTTGTGGTAGATCCTACAGCAGGTGATATGGATCGTTGTCTGGGTTGTGGTAGATCCTACAGCAGGTGATATAGACGTTGTCTAGGTTGTGGTAGATCCTACAGCAGGTGATATGGATCGTTGTCTGGGTTGTGGTAGAATTCTACAGCAGGTGATATGGATCGTTGTCTAGGTTGTGGTGGATTCTGCACCATGTGATGTTGATTGTGGTCCAGCGTTGAGGAGTAGATCCTGTAGCAGGTGATGTGGATCCCGGTCTAGTTTGGGGTGAAATCCTACAGCAGGTGATGTTGATTGTGGTCTAGTTTGGGGTAAAATCTGCAGCAGGTGATGTTGATTGTGGTCTAGTTTGAGGTGAAATCCTACAGCAGGTGCTGTGGATCCTGTCTAGTTTGGGGTGAAATCTGCAGCAGGTGATGTTGATTGTGGTCTAGTTTGGGGTGAAATCTGTAGCAGGTGCTGTGGATCCTGGTCTAGTTTGGAGTGAAATCTGCAGCAGGTGATGTTGATTGGGGTCTAGTTTGGGGTGAAATCTGTAGCAGGTGATGTTGATTGTGGTCTAGTTTGGGGTGAAATCTGCAGCAGGTGATGTTGATTGTGATCTAGTTTGAAGGGAAATCTGTAGTCAGGTGATGTTGATTGTGGTCTAGTTTGGGGTGAAATCTGTAGCAGGTGATGTTGATTGTGGTCTAGTTTGAAGGGAAATCTGTAGCAGGTGATGTTGATTGTGGTCTAGTTTGGGGTGAAATCTGTAGCAGGTGATGTTGATTGTGGTCTAGTTTGAAGGGAAATCTGTAGCAGATGATGTTGATTGTGGTTTAATATGAGGTGGATTCTGCAGCAAGTGGTGTTGATCGTGATCTAATTTGGGAAATCTGGATTCTAGTTCTACAGCAAATGATGTGAAGCCTTGTCTAATTGGGGATGGACTGTTGATTGTAATGAGGGAATGTCGATCCTGGTCCGGTTGGGGGAGGTTTTGCAACAGATCATGTGGATTGTGGTCTAGTTAGGGGTAGATTCTGCAGCTGGTGATGTGATTGTGGTCTAGTTGGGATGGTTCTAGGTGATGGGATGGAGTTAGTAGTTGGGATGGATTCGCACAGGTGATGTGGACCGTGGTCCAGTTAGTAGTTGGGATGGATTCTGCGGTAGGTGATGTGGACCGTGGTCTAGTTGGGATGGATTCTGCAACAGGTGATGTGGATTGTGGTCTAGTTGGGATGGATTCTGCAGGTGATGTGGATTGTGGTCTTAGTTGGGATGGATTCAGCAACAGGTGATGTGGATTGTGGTCTAGTTGGGATGGATTCGGCAACAGGTGATGTAGATTGTGGTCTAGTTGGGATGGATTCAGCAACAGGTGATGTGGATTGTGGTCTAGTCGGGATGGATTCGGCAACAGGTGATGTAGATTGTGGTCTAGTTGAGATGGATTTGGCAACAGGTGATGTAGATTGTGGTCTAGTTGGGATGGATTCGCAACAGGTGATGTAGATTGTGGTCTAGTTGGGATGGATTTGGCAACAGGTGATGTAGATTGTGGTCTAGTTTGGGATGGATTCGGCAACAGGTGATGTGCTAGATTGTGGTCTAGTTGGGATGGATTCGACAACAGGTGATGTGGATTGTGGTCTAGTTCGGGTAGATTCTGCAGCAGGTGATGTAGATTGTGGTCTAGTTCGCAGATTCTGCAGCAGGTGATGTAGATCGATCTCATTTTGGGCTGGATTTTGCAACAGCTTGTGGTGATTGTGGTCTAGTCTAGCAGGTGATGTGGATTGAGGTCTATTTGGGGTGGATTCTGTAGCAGGTGATGTGGATTGAGGTCTATTTGGGGTGGATTCTGTAGCAGGTGATGTGGATTGAGGTAGTTGGGGTGAATTTTGCAGCAGGTGATGTGGATTGAGGTCTATTTGGGGTGGATTCTGTAGCAGGTGATGTGGATTGAGGTAGTTGGGGTGGATTTTGCAGCAGGTGATGTGGATTGAGGTAGCTGGGGTGGATTCTGCAGCAGGTGATGTGAATTGAGGTCTTTTTGGGGTAGATTCTGTACAGCAGGTGGTGTGAATTGGAGGTAGCTGGGGTGGATTTTGCAGCAGGTGATGTGATCGTTGTATTATATTTAATGCAATTTAAAGTCTTTAATTCAAACGATGCATTTGTCATTATTTTAGCCTATCTCACGGCTGACAGAAAGTATTATGATCTTAACGAATATTATGCGTATTTGTTTATATCTGTTCAATATACATTTTTGCATTAAACTTTTCACAGACTTCTCATCAAAATGTCTGTCTTCATCATTGACAGATGGTTTGTGGTAAGCTTCTCTTTCAATTGAATTACCATTGTCCTCATTTTGCCGCATTCTTTTAGCTGTCTGTAGATCTCCTTACATATGTGTCTTTTTTTAACCCCTGAGATAATTGGTACTGGTGGATGAGGTGAATGTTAATATCACCAGTCACTGGTGGTTTGTTTGTTTTTGTGCATCAAACATTTCAACTTCAATTGTTTGTCACCAATAACAAAACACAGGGTTAGTAAACTGCTTAGTTAAAAGAACAATCTGATGAAATGTAAACAATTATAGAGAACATGCAGATCCATATTCTAGATCTAAATAGTTGATAGAGACAAAAAACAAACAAATAAATTTAAACCAATTTATAATTATCTCTCATTGTATCAATATTATTATATTAACAACTTGCAAACAATACACACACAAAAAAAATAAGAACGTAACACTCAAGTCTCAAGAGTCGGCAACAAATGGTTGAAATGTAAATCAATCAACTCAAATTGGCACTGTAAAATGATTAACTTCATTTACAGAATGATGTGGGAGACTTTTACTTTTATTTATGTGTTTATGAAGTAAAATTATAAGGAATTACATTTAACGAATTCTAAACTAAACAGTTTTTCATGCCTTCTATAAAATTTGCATTTTTGGAGTTAAACGGTTTGTGACCGAAGCCATCCATATGTTGATGTGTTAGCAAACAAGAATGTATAAAATTAATAAAATATATTAAAATATCCTCTGTACTAACCTATTAGTGATTCTCCTTGTAGAATGTATATTTTGCCCACAAAATTTGTAATAAAGGAAGTTATCATAATAAACATACAAAGAAGGCTATGGCCAACACTTACCTTATCACCAAATTCTGGGTCCTCACATGTTGACAAATCCTGGTAGATTGCAGCTTCTACTTGAGCCGATGCACAGATGGGTTTTGTGTGCTCTTCAATGTTAAAAACATCATCAGGGTCACAATCTGTTATTATGGAATCTTTCCATTTTGCAGCAGTTTTTATCACCAGAACTGATTGTGTCCAAATGTCTAAACTACTTCTTCTAACTGTCCTGGGATAAGTTCATTATATACTGTCTGTATCCAAACGGCCTACTACTCTCTCTGATTGTCCTGGGACAAGTTTATCAGAGTATTCTGTCTTTATATCCAAATGGCCTGATTACTCTCTCTGACTGTCCTGGGACAAGTTCATCAGAGTATTCTGTCTTTATATCCAAATGGCCTACTACTTCTCTGATTGTCCTGGGACAAGTTCATCAGAAATTTCTGTCTTTATATCCAAAAATGGCCTACTATCTCTCTCTGATTGTCCTGGGACAAGTTCATCAGAGTATTCTGTCTTTATATCCAAATGGCCTACTACTCTCTGATTGTCCTGGGACAAGTTTATCAGAAATTTCTGTCTTTATATCCAAATGGCTCACTACTCTCTCTGATTGTCCTGGGACAAGTTCATCAGAATATTCTGTCTTTATATCAGTATAATAATTTTCACTGCTCTTGTGCAGTGCATGGCATTCACGTCAACATTGGTCATCATTGTATCAGACAACATGCTGTAGCTTTGCTTTTGTTCTTGACGCAATAGTTTGAAATCTTTCCTTTTTTGAATCGCTCCTAGAGAGTTTTCATTTATTATCTCCCCTGAAGACTGGGTATTACTATTATTACAGCTTTCATTACTGCTAACTTGCTCCCTTTGAGAGATTGATTTACGACCTGGGTCACAAGTATTTTTCTATAGCTCTATTCTCGGCACAGAAAACAGGAATGGGTGAAGATTCAAATGACAACACATTTTCAACATTGGTTCCAGCATTAACATTGCTCTTAGTAGACTGTTTAGCAGTTGATATGATGGAAAGCTACTACGGTCCTTCTGTTGCCATAATTCAGCGTTTGATAACGGTAACTCTGCAATATTTGGCTTTACGTCATTGAAGGCATCCGCCTCTGTGATGATCTACGGTACGCCTATGGGTAGGATCTACATTACATGTGTTTGATTCTTCTTTTATGGTTGACATGTCTGCAAAATCTAACAAAGGGGATGATTCAGACAAATGTTGACTGATTTTGAAAACTATAGAGACAGATTTAGGTGGTACTCCATGCTGCTCATTTTCAAATGTGCTCTTACAAACTATCCTCTGTCTGTCCAGAAGTTACAGAATGTGCAGGTGAAGCTAGTATAGGGTTGTTCTTTTTTAAACGAAAACAGCCTTCCTTGAATCTGCCTTCTAGGTGAGTCTACACATCCCTTCAGTTACTGTAATATCCCCATGAGACTGAAACTGTCATCAAGACACCTGTTGGTAAGGATCAAAAGCTATAGTCAGATGCCAAATAATTGAATTAACGTTTATTAGTGGTCAAGGCCATTGGCCTATATAACATATATAGAAACTTCATAAAAATTAAAGATGGAAAAAAATAAGACAAGATACCACCATGCACACATACAGATGATATAATCAATGGTGAAAGTATAAAATTAGTAACACCCCCACCCCCCTAACATTAGGAAGCCTGCATGTTTTGTTTATTATAAATATATAGGATTCTGTGGCAAATGAGTCAATAGAAACCTGTATAATAACCATGTATAACACGAGCAATCTGTGTATCCTTAATAGGCCTGAGTTTTGGACACTTACAAACCGTGCATGCGTCTGTGAAAATAGATTAAAACGTGCATCTTTTTTTTTTTGATTTTCTCAAAACATCCAAAATTGGACTTACTTGGTTTGCGACTTTCACCGTCGATATGCAGATGATACCAAGGTATACCAATCTTCAGACAACAACCAAATAACAAATTCCATTGTACATAAATGATCTTCAATCTGTCTTGATAATGTAGATCTAAATAAAAATTAATTGAACGTCAACAAATAAACTTAAACTAAATGATGGAGGAAAAAACCTCGACTTTCTCCATATTATATGTATCAAATTATAATATGAGGTCGATTTTTTCTCCGTGGATCAAATTATAATATGAGGTCGATTCTTTCTCCGTGGATCAAATTATAATATGAGGTCGATTCTTTTCTCCGTGGATCAAATTATAATACGTCTATGAGGCCGATTCTTTCTCCGTGGGGGCATCCTCTCAACAATATTTCTTGTTGATCATACTAATGCACAAACATGTCCAAAACAATGCCCCCTTGATAAATTGTTCTTTTTACCTGTCTAAAGCAGAAAACCTGTCCAAAACAGAACGCCCTTTGATAAATTGTTCTTTTTTGTTACCTGTCCAGAAACCTGTCCAAAACAGAACGCCCTTGATAAATTGTTCTTTTGTTACCTGTCTAAAGCAGAAACCTGTCCAAACAGAACGCCCCCTTGATAAATTGTTCTTTTTTTGTTACCTGTCTAAAGCAGAAACCTGTCCAATACAGAACGCCCCAATGCCCCCTTGATAAATTGTTCTTTTTTGTTACCTGTCTAAAGCAGAAACATGTCCAAAACAGAACGCCCCAATACTCCCCTTCATAAATTGTTCTTTTTAGCTACATATCTAATGCAGAAATCTGTTTAAAAGATAATGCCCCCTTGATAAATTGCTCTTTTTTGCTACTTGTCTAAAGCGGAAACCACTCCTAAGTAGAAACAGAAAGTTTGGCCAGCAATGAAATCACACGGAATCCAGAAAGTTTCAAGATTTTGTTTCTTTCAAGATTTTGATTGTTCAGCACGTGATACATATATTGTGTTAAACAATAAGTTGAATATCTGTCTTTAAACTGGTGAAACATGGGAAATTACAAATAATGGATTTCCACCACAGGATTTGATTCCACATCTGCCAGGGATGGGACAAGTTTCATATTACAAGTAACATCCCATAGCAGTTATTAAAAAGGTGAGCCCCTCCATCTCCCTGATAGGCTATAGCTAAACAATTACTCGAACACACACACACACAAGAACCCAATAAAAGAAACAACCCAAGAGCAGACGAAAACAAGTGAACCATCTCTTCTTCTCTTTGGCTGTTTTATAATATTGTTAACATTACACGTAAAGTTTTTAAAGTGTATGAGAGATGGGTGTTTTTGTTTGTAATAGAAGATAGATGATCCAATGTGTTGACCAAAATCACGAATGACAGTTACAAGTTTCCACTCGCCTAAAAATCAATCTCATCGACTCCTTCATCCCTCAATTCTGCCACCTTCCGTCCATATCTATCTCTCACTTTTTTCATGTTGCAATTAAATAAGAGGGAGAAAAGGAATGGCTCAGGTTCAAGCTATCTCAACTACAGCTACTACCCCTTTGACACCTCCCTCTGTGATTATATTATTTTAAGCAATTATTGATCGATAACGTCATACTTATCAGGCTAATCACAGTGAGCACTGCATGAGTGGGACAACGCTTTATCCCTAGCGTCCATAGATCTACTATGTGTGGCTATAAAGGAAACAGAGATACAAAATAAATCGTTGAAATAAATGGGGGAGGCAAGGAGGCGTAGACGTTTGAGATGCTGGAGGGACGAAGTGAAGATACAGGAAAATTACATTGTTGACTTTGTTTTCAGTTAGGTTTTTGTTACTGTTACAAAATGACAGCGGCTGTTAGTGCTACCTTAACAATGAGGGAAACATCTGTTTCATTAAAGGCTTAAAAAATTACATTGTTGATTTTCTTTCGGCTAGGCTTTGTTACTGTTACAAACGACAGCGGCTGTTACTGTTAATGCTACCTACACGATGAACGTCTGCTTCATTAAAGGCGTAACCATTTTAAAAACGTACTGAGATGTCGAAGTGCAAATTGGCTATGTCAAACCACCCAAACAGTTAATAGGCAACTGTCAGATAAAAACAGCGACTTTCGTGATGGCCGTCTCATGAAAACAGTATGCTGTTTCACACTTTAGAGGTGTAAAATAAAAGTAGATCAAATTTGTACTCATTGCCGATATCGACTTAGATCTCTTTCATTTTAGAGGTGAGGCGAAGAAATCTATTCACAATCCCTTATCACCGGTTGGGAATAAGAAAAAGTACAGCAGGTTGGGAATAACCACCACAGCCTGTAACAATGAACAAAGCCGTTTGCATCATCACCCCGGAAAGATTGCCGAGTCGGGGTACCACCCAAGGATATAATGAAGTGAGTTTTAAAAACTATTTTGAAGGGGAGATAAAAAGTTGGGGAATGGTTTTTGTGGGGGATAAAGAAAGTAAAAGACAGAGTTAGTGAGAGGAGCTATTTGATATATGTGCCAATCATGGATCGAGTGATGTATGCGATAGCGGATGTCAGTGACCGAGGACTGTAACGACAATGGCCCAGAACACGCATAAAAAGAGCGCAGTTTGTGCATGTTGATTGATTGACGTTGTGTAAGTGACAATAAATTGTTCAAAAGTTTGTATATCTATGAGTGGTACATATAATATACTAAAAACAATTACCAAAAAAGGTATAATGTGCCAATGGCTGAAATGTTAAATGTAAAAATTACACAATAGGAAAGTTGTTTTGTTCTTTCCCTTTGATATTCATGGATACCTACGACCCGCGTTTGCAAGTAATTTAAAGTAACAAGTATTCTAAAAATTGTAATGGATAATGTTTGTGAGTAAACAAAAAAAGAAGTGTACAAAAGGGCAAAGTGAGTATCATTTTGTCTGGTTGCGTCCAATCGATTCGTTTTTCGAGATGGCTAGTAGTAGTGCTGTTGGATCTCCTGTGGCAAAGAGAGCA
>JAXRKP010001940.1:0-81834 GCA_037039925.1 Doris montereyensis | reverse complement strand
AAAAGTTGCAATGCAAGCCTCTAAGAGTGTTTGAGAATCATCAGTTGCAACTTCTTGAAATCCTAGGAAGAAAACTTTTCCATTGCTCAGCTGAATATGTTTGTCAAGGAAGTGCTTCTTTTGTCGGCTTGTTCCATCAGTGGCAAAAGTGAAATGTTTGCTTGCCAGGATTGCTTCAGTTGTCTGATGCTGGGCTATTATTGACGCTTCACTCACGATGTTAATGGCTGATGAAGGGCACGGTAAGTCTCTCTCAGAAAAATCTGTCTTAAAAAGATGACGGCTAACAATCTTAACAACTTTGGTTGTATTTTCTGCAGCGACGTTTGCCTCTCCTTGTAGTGCCCTATAAGTAAGCCTTACATTGTCTGTAAAACGATTTGAGTTCTAAATTCTTGTTTTTGGCTTGTCTTTTTCTGTCTTTAAATCATTTGAGAGGATGGTGCTGAGTGCCTTTTCCTCCACTAACCTTTTCCTGTATCGCGCAATCATTGTCTGCTCTTTCTTGAGAGATATTTTCAAAGAATGAATTTGTGTTTGTTGTTCGATGTTTGCTTCCTTTTTGCTGTGCCAGACAATTGAGCTGTAACTGCAAATTTCCACATTGTTCTCTACTTTCTTTCAGCTCTTTCTCTAATGATGTCTTTCCATTTGTCAAATTAATAACTTTGTTTTTTAAATAATAGCATTTTTTATGTATCTTTTTTTCTTTGAGGTGTTGCAACTCTTCAGCCATCTCTTTGTTTTTACTTTTTAAAGTCTTTAACTCTTTTAACAAATCATTTTCAGTTTCAAAAAATTCATTTCTCTGTTGAACCCTTATCTTCTCTTGTTTCAAAAGATCTCTCTCCTCTTTCAATATCTTAACTTCTAAAGACAGAGCTTCAATGAGCTCTGCCTTCCCTTCCAAACCCCTTTTGTTGTTTCAACCCTGCCTGTAGGTGTTTGACGGTGCTTTTAACTCTTCAGTCTTACTCTTACAGTTGCATCTATCTTCAGATTCATTATCTTGAGTGGACTCAGTGCTGAAATGGTAAAATGGCAATAAATATAAATGTTTCAGTTCCTTTGCAGATTTGTTCTTTTGTAACCGCTTAACATTTTTTATGAACTTTGAAAGCTTATACTGAATTTGACTATCTAAAGCATTAATAAACATTACTACAGATAAAAATCTTTTAATCCATGAATATAGAAAACATTTGGTAAGTCTTTCTCTGGCACGGAACAACTCCAAATTATAGACTAATTCGTTAGTCACAACAGTCTCTTCAGGGATTACAAAACTTTCTGGGTGGGAGAAAAGCTTTGCCTTAGTCAAACCCATATTCTGCAAAATGTCAGGAATGTCCACATTGAAATCAAAAGTTGAAGATAAGAATTGGGACAATCCCTCCTCATCACCGCAGCTCAACTTCTTCAGACACGCTTGCACGACTTTTGAAACTTGGTGCTCGAATTGGCCCATGGTGGTGGTCACAGTATCAGGAAACAACTTTCGGTACCAGGAAGTCACCAGTCAGAAATGAGAAGATAATACTTTGTTTGACTGAGAGGCCTGATGTTGGAATAGAATAATAGAATCAAATTTCTCTTCTGCAAGAAAAGTCATCTTTATAAATTATGAATACAGTTAATATAACATACATTTTTATTAACTCTAAGTAATACCAATAATATAAAATTATAATAAATAGGCCTCCATAATATTAAAAAAGACTTGATCCGCCGCAAATGAATCTCTTGTTCAAATATGGTACCGGTATATATAATTATAAAAAAGAAAAATTTAAATCACCTCTTATACATCCCCGAAGGAAAATTGTTTTCTAGGTTTTTAACCGAAATCAAGGGTCGCCTAAACGGGCAACCACAACGTTTCCCGAGGGAATTCGAACCCACTACCATTTGAATGTGAGTTCAGTGTTCACTAGACCATTGCGATCACACTTTATAATAACTTTTTTGAATCTTTATCAATGATCTATAATAAGAATAAGATCCATTCCTAACACTTGATCTCCTGAGAAAAAAAGTTTTACAACCTTGATGCGATAAGAGAAAACATAACGGAAGATGAGAGGAGATAAAGAAAAGACTAGCCACATAGATGAGGGAGGGGGTTGGAGAGAGAGAGAGAGAGAGAGAGAGAGAGAGAGAGAGAGAGAGAGAGAGAGAGAGAGAGAGAGAGAGAAAGAGAAGAGAGAAAGAGAGAGAGAAAACATGGATGAGGAGATAAATGGAGAAAGAGACTTAAAGAGAAAAAAGAGAGAAGATTTTGCAAGACAAGCACTTACGGTCTCCCAGGAAGCCTTTCTATCCTCTTTCAGAAAGCAAAGTTGTGCTAGAAGACGGTTAGTTGACATCAAATCAGGTGGCAGGTTCGGTTGACGGCCTTTCCCCTTGGCCAGGAAATGAGCCTTGAGGGCAGCATATATGGGGTCATCTGTGAAAAATTAACAATAATAATAATAAAGTAAAGATTAAGAGAGAGGAAGTACAACAGTGTGTGTGTGTGTGTGTGTGTGCGAGAGAGAGAGAGAGAGAGAGGAGAGAGAGAGGAGAGAGAGAGAGAGAGAGAGGAGAGAGATAGAGAGAGAGAGAGAGAGATAGAGAAGGGGAGGGCAAAATCATAATCATACTACTTCAAATTTGAATAAAAGTTCTGAGCCTCAAAAGTCAGAATATATTTATTGAGTACAAAGGTGTATAGTAATATAGTATACAGACCTAACTAATAACACTGATCAGCCTACTTTCACTTTCGTTTTCTGCCTCAGGTCAATTACCTCCCCTGTGACCTGGATTATAGTTCTAGACGAGGTTTAATAATGATCGTCATTATGTCATTAAATTGAATAGCCAGCTTTATTAATACTATACCAGACCTGTAAATAGAAGGATAGTTTAAATAAAAACGTTAAAACTAAAGAGCAAGACGTCCAATTAAAAAATACAGTCGGTAAAGTGCCCGACATGTGTGCTAAAACTAGAGCATTGACTTCGCTGGGAAGATCAAGCGTAGACGGTCGTGTCGACTGAATCTATTTCAATATTATTCAGACTAATTACTGCACAAAAACAAATAAACTTAACTACACGGTAATCAAATACTTACCTAAATATGATTTCAACAAAGTATCAACGTTGTCAGACGAGGAAATTGAGGTAATTGATCGATGATCGTCCATCGCCGTAGCGTTGTCGCTACTTAATGGAACAGCCGGGTCAGTCATTTTGTTCCTCAGTTCGCCATGGCTCGGCCCGGCTCAGGCTTAACAAATGAACCTCGGTTCGCGGAAAATCGTCTGTTACATGGAAAAGGCACGGCAATGAAATGAATCTAACACGTTAGAGGAATGAATAACCTATCCATCCATGCCACTTTGATAATAATCCATCAAACGAAATAGGAAAAAATATCGACTTAAAGATTTCAACTTGATTTTAAAGCACCTTGCTCTCTAATGAAAAATGGCGGAGTTATATCACCAGAAAACCTCGTGATCTCTACTCTTTGACCCCAAAAACCGCGAGATAATCCGACATGTCTGCTTCGATCGGTTATCGTTTGAGCGAGGCGAGGTAAAAATAGGGTATTCCGAAATAACCACGGGGTGGGGCGAAATCAGTGTGGTTCGCGCGGGTGGATGGCGTTTTTAATCAGACGCGGTGCTAATTATCTTTTATACACTTGAAGATAAAATTCAGTCAGATTGAAGTACTTTTCTCTGGAAAAGACGATCTAATTTTTTAACCGAATGACGACGAGAAGTAACATTTTTAACATGGCAAACCTAGGTCCATTTTGCCGATTTTCAGGACTGGCGCGCCGGCGCTGCAGATTTTCAACTGCGCGAGGCGGGCCGCTTGTGGTACCCTAATATCATGGTCCTCAATAGAACAATAGACTATTCCAGATAATTCCGTGCGGCACAATGCCATAAAAGCCGCCATCTTGTTTTCTCGATTCGAAGACTAGTGCTGAAGTACTGAAGTTGACGCTCTCATAACAAACAAAAACTGTCGTTAAAACATAGTATCTAAAGCAGTATACAAAGAAAAACTTAATATATTCTTGCTCAAGGTTGTTTCATGGGCTAAGAATGCTGTGTCAGAAATAATGAAGGTTCTTTAGTCGAGAGTATCTTGACCCAGTTACAGCAGCTTACACACATATCATCGGGTAGTCATTATCGATATCAACAAATGAAAATATATAATATAAAGAAAAAAAAACTCATAACATTTCATAAAGGAAATATGTTGCTAAATATTCACAAATACTTACCAATCTGCTCAATCAGTGTAGACAGTGGGTCAATGTCTGACATGGTGGAAATTTCGATATGACTTGGTCGATATAACAAGAGCTAACCACTGGCCGAGCTTCCCCTCCAGGCTTGCTTTGTTCTAACAAAGTGGGTCGCATGTGTTGTATCTAAAGGGCTGGCATAGCGTGTCAATCGCATATAATGATAATCTTTCAATACCATGTAGAAAAATGATGTTTCTTTTTATTTTGACACCAGACTTGTTAAAATCGGCCGTTTTTCGATCGTTTTTTTCTAACTTTGTGCTCAAAATAATAATAAGTCCCAACCACCGTCATTAAGCTCATTTTCTGCGGAATACCATGATACTATTTATAGAGCTATGGTACAATTAGACACGAGGTGCAGATGATTTGATTAGAGGAACCTCGCAGAAACTATTTCAGCTGCTAGGAAAACCGTATTACACACCTTTTTAAAAACAAAAAGCGATAAACACACAGCACACTTACACACATGAAACTGACATGACGAGAGACTGGAGAAATCAAGCTTTCTGATGGTATAGGTGTATTCATGCAGATAAAAACGCTGCAATTGTAAGGGCAAATGACTGAAAATAATTCAAAACGATGCGTAAGCGTGACGACCGCTCAGTTTGGAGTACCTACTATGAGTAGTAGGGCCTCACGGATCAGTACATACAAAATGTAGTTTGCCGTGCAAGTCAAAGTGAAACTAGAAATATAGCAGCGTGCCTCCGCTTATGATTAGTATGAAAATCGGCAATTGGCCCGGAGTCGGGAATTTTATCCTGTTGTGCTAAACCATCTCACCTGTTCATAACAGCGAACATAGAAGTATTTTAGTAAAAATATATTAAAAGTAGAAAACCTCAAATAATCTGAAAGATTTACAATACATCTCTGTTGTTTCTGCCTTCTTGAAATAACCAATCAACGCAATTCTTGTTTCCTGATGGCGGGAATAATAATGGCTGTGATTATTCGGATCCAGGTGCCCAATAGACAAAAATGGTTATTCGGACCCGGCCTGCTGACTTCCCCTCTTTATAAAAAAAAAAGGAGTTTCATTAGCAAGGTCTTTCGCACGAATCCAGTCATGACTAGCAGCCATATTCACTTCAGTTCCTTCCCTCAGTAATCAATATCAGTTTATTTCTTTACATCATGTAGATCTAGTTGTAGTTGTAGCCTACTACAATTAGATCGACATGCCATCCGCTTCTAATTCATTGTTTGTAAGTTGGGTTGGGTTTTGAAATGGATCACCCTGTAGCCTGTGTTGTGTTTTTTTTTACGTTCTCTTTGGATCAGTCTCAGCAATCATAATACTATCTTTATAGTATTATGCACTCTTACTCATCTACTATCTCGTATTTCCCAATCTCTTGTACATTCTTCTTTTCAGGAGAGAGGAGAGGAGGAAAAGAGGATATCGTTAGGAATAGGACAGAGAGCAAGAGAAGGAGGAGGAAAAATGAGAGAGAGAGAGCATATATATATGCAGACACCAAATTCACAAAAATGTGAGCAAGGAGGAAAAAAGGAGAAAGAGAGAGTGAGAAAGAGAGCAAGGAGGAAAAAGGAGAAAGAGATCTCTTGTACATTCTTCTTTTCAAGGATGGAGAGGGAGAGGAGGAAAAAGAAAATATCGTTAGGAATAGGATAGAGAGCAAGAGAAAGAGGAGGAAAATGAGAGAGAGAGAGAGAGAGAGAGAGAGAGAGAGAGAGAGAGAGAGAGAGAGAGAGAGAGAGAGAGAGAGAGAGAGAAGAAAGAGAGAGAAAGAAAGAGAGCAAGAAAGAAAGAGAGGAGAAAAGAAAGAGAGCAAGGAGGAGCAAGGAGAGAAAGAAAGAGAGCAAAAAGGAAAAAGAGAAAGAGAAAGAGAGAGAAAAGAAAGAGAGCCACAAAGATACACACACCAAATTTACACAAATGCATGAAACATAACAAAACTTGCTTACACTTAAATGAAGAGACACCAATACATAGCCTAGTTAAAGTTAAAGCTCAATTCATTTAATGTAGATAGAGCATTGCAAATCATGTATGAAAAAATATGCGCCTGAATATAAGATTTCGATCTGGACTTATGCATCTCGTCTAGTGAAGTGTGAATTGAGAACTGAGAACGGACGTAGGTGGCTTGCGCCAAATGAAAGCGCGCGCGTTCTCGTCTCGCACGACACGAGATCGCGAGGGGTGGAGGTCAGCACCCTGGTCTGAATAAACATTTTTGGCTATTGGGACCCGTGGTAGAGATCGCAGGAGCGGAAGTCAGCAGGCTGGGTCCGAATAACCATTTTTGTCTATTGGGCACCGGGTCAGAATAATCACTCCCAATAATAATCATTATTTTACCTCCAGACTGGTTCTTTTCTCAGTTTTATCCTCTTCTTGAGAAAAGTGTGGGGGTTTCTCCACTTAGTTTAAAGAAGTAGAGTACCCAGGCTTCAACCTTCGCCTTCACTCGGGGATTGAGATTTTACCATGAATAAATTGGCGGTGGCATTCTATTGGGCCAGCAACTGAATATTCACTTCAGGATTACATGAAAACAAACGAGACCACAATTTTTTAATAGTACAGGAAACCACACCTACATCATGAACTAAAATGGGAAATTTCTTTATTACCTCCACAATGGATGAGGTGAGATCATCCATCCTGCTACTGCTTTCCATATTGTCACTGTCGCCATTTTCGTCTGAGAAGTCAAAATCAAAGTTCTGGGACCGACTACTTTTAAGCTTGGCTTTCTTTGGCTTCATGTTTCGTTCAGAATGATTGACTGCACGTTTTGGCATGTTGAAAAACTTTAACATCCGCTGCAGATGGAAAGAACAATGTATTTCAGTAACAGTGTCACTGGCAGATTACAAACAAACATATGAAGAACGGCGCCATTTATTTGACGTCTCGTCTAGTATCGTATCGTCTTTGAGACAAGAGCCATGGAAGCTCGAAGAACGTATGTAATCGCTAGGAAATTATGGGATCCAAATAATCGTCGTCTTCCACTTTCACTTCACAACATTTTGGATCGTAACATTTTTGGAGAACGAAGCTATTTGAAAGTTGCGCAACCCTCTGTAGATCGAGGAGCATGAGGGAGGGATATCACTATCAGTATTGAGCATAAACTGGATTTGTAATCGTAATTCGAGGTGAAATTTTGGCGGTGCTGAAATACGATTGGGCCTTAAACATAGACCGTACACAAGTTGCGCCACTGTCGGTGCCTACAGAAGCGTGCGTAGTGGTAAACAAGTAAACATAAAACATGTTAAGTCTCGCGCATGCGCAACAAGGTCTAAAAAGTCTGCGCCCGTAAAAAGCTGCACTAACAGACCAATCACCAGTTACGCACGAATTTTGTCAGTGGGGAAATAATGGAAAACAAGAAAATTTGAGTTCTGAATCGAAAATAAAAGAATTTCAACATGACTGCTGGTTTTCCTTAATTTTTCTTCCTCTCAAGGGTCATTTTCTTCGTTTTTCTTCCTCTCATGAGTCCTTTTCTTTTTTTGTAAGAGTAAAAGCTAGGTCTAGATTAGACTAGATCTAGTTTTTGTTTTTAAAAAAAGTCTTTCAAAATATGCAGATCGAGTGCCGGCTAGGAAGGCCCACTATAAAAGCTATTGTAGGTATGTAGGCCTCCGTCGGTCAGGCTGACCATGGGTAGCATCCTCGTCTGTTTGGCTGAAGCACCGGCACCTGTGGCTGTACAGGCCAATGTGGGAGAGGCAGTCTCTGTTGCAGAGGCTGCATGGGAAATCTATATGTTGCCTGTTGGAGCTGTCACTTTGCTTTCTGCGGGCCCGCCTCTCTGTGGCGGCTTGTGTCAACTTTTCTCCCCTGTTTTAAGATGTTGGGTCAGGGCTCCTCTCCACTTACACCGGTCGGCTGCCTGGCTCTTGATGTCCATGGCCTTCATGTCGCGTTTCACGACGTCACGGTACCGCAGTTGTGGTCGTCTGGTGGGTCTTCTTTCAGAGGCCAGCTCTCCGTACAGGAGGTCCCTGGGGATGCGGCCGTCTGGCATGCGGTGAACATGATTTAGCCAGCAGTCTCCGTTGTCTGAGCAGTGTAAACATGCTGGGCAGTCCAGCACGAGACGGGACGTCCGTATTGGGCACTTTATCTTGCCACATTATTCCCAGGATACGGGCAGAGGCTTCTCATGTGGAAGGAGTTCAGACGCGTTTCTTGTCTGGCATACGTGGTCCATGTCTCGCTGCGGTATAGCAGTGTGCTGATGACGAGGCGTTGTACACCACAGAACACTAAAACAGTGTTCTGTGTTGTACACTGCCGTCTTGGTCTTCACTGTCAGCTTGGGATTGATCTACACTCGTGTTGTGAGACGCGTAAAGATCGTAGCTGTTTTCCCGATCCTCTTGTCGAGCTCTACATCAAGGGAGAGGTTGTCAGTGAATGAGTGATGGTGGAGCCAAGGTACGTGAACTGATGGACCGTATCGAGCTCGTAGTCGTCGATGGTGATGGCTGGTGGTGCTTCAATGCCTTGTCCCAGTACGTTGGTCTTTTTCAGGCTGATGGTCAGCCCGAAGTCTCTGCAGGCCTGGGAGAACCGATCCATTAGTGTTTGAAGTTCACGCTGGGTGTGGGTCGCTACTGCTGCATCGTCGGCAAACAGCATGTCTCTGATGATGGCTTCACGTACTTTTGTCTTGACTCTGAGGCGGGCGAGATTGAAAAGTCTACCGTCTGCTCTAGTGCTGACGAAGTCAAAGGCCTTGGTGAGTTCGATGAAAGCGACGCACAGGGGCATCTGCTGTTCTCTACTGTGAATTTTGTCAATGGGGAAATAATAGAAAACAAGAAAATTTGAGTTCTGAATCGAAAATAAAGAATTTCAACATGACTGTTGGTTTTTCTTAATTTTTCTTCCTCTCATGGGTCCTTTTCTTTGTTTTTCTTCCTCTCATGAGTCCTTTTCTTTTTTTGTGAGTAAAAGCTAGGTCTAGATTAGACTAGATCGAGTTTTTGTTTTTAAAAATTCTTTCGAAATATGCAAATCGAGTGCCGGTTAGGGAGGCCCACTATAAAAGCTATTATTCGACTTGAAAGTAGATCTAGCCATGGATATCATGAGACCCAAATACATGCAGATTCAAAAAATTGAAGTGAATTGAAAATTTAAGGTCTTTCTTTTTTTTAAACTTAAACAGGCGACAGAGACAGAGAAGACTAGATCTAGATCTAAACGTGTTAGGAAAGGTGGAGAAGACGAAAAAGATGGAGAAATGCGACAATGGCGTGGCCAAAAAAAAGAATGTGACAAAAATATGAAAAATAAAGAAAGGAAACAAAGATAAAAAGAATGAAGAATCACGTTAGGTGATGAAAATGAAAACAATTAGAAAAACGACAAAGACAGAGAAGATGTAAAGAATTACAAAAGACAAAGACTGAGAACTGAAAAAAATTGAAGAAAAACCGAGAAGACAAAAAAATGGAAGAAACATATTTAACAAAGATGGAGAAGCCAAAAAAATTGAAGAAAGACAGAAAAGACCAAAAAATTGAAGAAAGACAGTAAAGACAGAGAGGAGAAAAGAATTGAAGACAGACGGCTAAGGCAAAAAGATTGAAGAAAAGCGATAGAGACAGATAAGATAAAAAAATTGAAGAAAGACGGCAAACAAGAAGAAGTCAAAAAAGACGGTAAAGAAGGAGAAGACAAAAATAATTGAATAAGCAGCAGAGATGGAAAAGACGACAAAGTTGGAGAAAGAAAGAAAAGATGAAAAAATTTAAGAAAGACCACAAAAACTAAAAACAATTGTAGAAAGATGAAGATGACAAAAAAGTGACAGACAAGAGACGGTAAAGAAGGAGAAGACGAAAAAATTGAAGAAGCAACAGAGACGGAGAAAACGACAAAATTGAAGAAAGACGGAGAAGGTCTTTCTTGCTTTGAAAAAAGCCACAGAGACAGAGAAGACTAAAACAATTAAGAAAAGTGGAGAAGACATAAAAGATGGAGAAATGTGACGAAGGCATAACAGAAAGCAAAAAAAAGGTGAAACAAGGCTACAGACATGAAAGATAAACAAAGAGGAAGAAAAAAATGAAAGATGAAAAAAAGTGATAAAAATGAAGACGACGAAGATAAATGCAAAAGACAGAGAAAGACAACAGAGACAGAGAAGATGAAAAGAATTAAAAACGAAGCGAGAAAGATAGAGTAGACGAAATAATTGAAGAGTGACGGAAAAATCTAAGAAAAACAGAGAAGATGAAAACATTTTTAAAAAGCGACTGAGACAGAGAAGAAAGTTGGAAACGACAAAGAAATTAAAGATAATCGGAGAAGACGAAAAAATTGAATAAAGGCTGAGAAGGCGAAAAAATTTAAGAATGACGGTATAGATGGAGAAGACGAAAAAATTGAAGAAAGACGGAGAAGAAGAAAAAATTGAAGAAAGACGAAGAAGATGACAAAATTTAACAAAAACGGAAAGGACGAAAAAATTAAAGAAAGACGGGGGAAGGTGAAAAAATTGAACCAAATGGAAAGGACGAAAAAATTGAAGAAAGACGGAGAAGACGAAAAAATTGATGAAAAACAGAGAAAAATGAAATAATTGAAGAAAGACGGAGAAGACAAAAAATTGAAGAAGACAGAAACGACGGAAAAATTGATGAAAGACGGTATAGAAGGAGAAGATGAAAAAAATTGAAGAAGACAGAAATATTGAAGAAAAACGACAGAGACGGAGAAGATGAAAACTTGAAGAAAGACGGTAAAGCCGAAGAAGACGAAAAAAAATTGGAGAGAGACAGAGAAGACGAAAAATGGAACACAGACAGAGAAGACAAAAAATTGAAGAAAAACCACAGAGACGGAGAAGACAAAAACATTGAAAAAAGACAGCAGTAAAGCCGATGAAGATGAAAAAATTGAAGAGAGATGAAGAAGGCGAAAAAATTGAAGAAGGACAGAGGAGACGAAAAAACTAAAGAAAATCAACAGTGACGGAGAAGACAAAAAGATTGAAGAAAAAACCACAGAGATGGAGAAGACGAAAACATTGAAGAAAGAGAGTAAAGCCGAAAAAGATGAAAAAAATGGAAGTGAGACAGAGAAGGCGAAACATGAAGACAGACGGAGATGATGAAAAAATTGAAGAAGGACAGAGACGACGTAAAAACTAAAGAAAATCGACGGGGACGAAGAAGGCGAAAAGATTGAAGAAAGATGGAGAAGAGAAAAAAAATTTAAGAAAAACCACAGAGACGGAGAGGACGAAAACATTGAAGATAGATGGTAAAGCCAAAAAAGATGAAAAAATTTGAAGAGAGACAGAGAAGATGAAAAATGGGAGACAAACGAACAAGACGAAAAATGGAAGACAGACGGAGAAGACAAAAAAATTGAAGAAAAGCCACAGACGGAGAAGATGAAAACATTGCAGAAAGACAGTAACGCCGATGAAGATGAAAAAATTGAAGAGAGACGGAGAAAGTGAAAAAATTGAAGAAGGACAGAGAAGGCGAAAAAAACTAATGAAAATTGACAGGGACGGATAAGGCGAACATTGAAGAAAGATGGTAAAGCCGAAGAAGATAAAAAAATTGAAGAGAGACCGAGAAGACGATAAATGGAAGACAGATGGAGAAGACAAAGAAATTGAAGAAAAACCACAGAGACAGAGAAGACAAAAGCACTGAAGAAAGACAGTAAAGCCAATGAAGATGAAAAAATTGAAGAGAGACGGAGAAAGCGAAAAAAAATTGAAGAAGGACAGAGAAGACGAAAAAACAAAGAAAATCGACAGTGGCGGAGAAGACGAAAATTTAAGAAAAACCACAGAAACGTGAGGACGAAAACATTGAAGAAAGACGATAAAGCGAAGAAGACGAAAAAATTGAAGAGAGACAGAGAAAACGAAAAATGGAAGACAGATGGAGAAGACGAAAAAATTGAAGAAATCCCACAGAGACAGAGAAGATGAACACATTGAAGAAAGACATTAAAGCCGATGAAGATGAAAAAATTGAAGAGAGGCGGAGAATGCGAAAAAATTGAAGAGGCGGAGAATGCGAAAAAAATTGAATGACAGATATGATGAAAAAACTAAAGAAAATTGACAGTGACAATGAAGACGAAAAGATTGAAGAAAGATGGAAAAGAGGAAAAAATTTAAGAAAAACCACAGAGACGCAGAGGACGAAAACATTGAAGAAAGACGGAGGAGACGACAAAATGGGAGAAATATGATAAAAGCCTAGAAGATGAGAAGGTAAAAAGAGGTGATAAAGATCTAAATGAAATAGAAGAAAATGACGAGGATAAGCAAGTGAAGACAACAATGGCAATGGAAACGGAAAAGACAAACTGAAGAGGAGAGAACAGAAGATGACAAGATTACATGTCAGTTTCCATGTCGTGGTTATGTTTATGGATTGAATTCAACAGAAAGCTGTGCAAGTTAGATTGGTAACGGTAGTCTCTGATTCTGTTAATATTTTCGCTCATGTTTGTGCTATGTCAAATTTGAAAGAATTGGATCTCTGTCGTGAACTGTTCTTCATCTGAAGTCAAAGCTCAAACGAGGTTTGAATTTGAAGTCGATTGAATCTGATTTCGAAAGTAGACTCAACAAAGGAAATGTTATCATTATGGGTAATACACATGCCCGTTAAGTCAAATACAACCGATCACTTAGAAACTGCGAACACTGCGCCGACGTAGCTAGTTCCGCGCTCACTTTAGACACGCACGGTCTTAGTTTACCGGCCAGCGCAAAAAAGCCCCGCACGTGTGCATGTGACTAGCTGCGCTAGGCGCAAGCGCAACTTGCGCAGTCTATAGTTTTTTTTATAAAAAAAATTGTCAATGTCGAACTATATTAACTTAATATGTAGAAGTCTCTATATTTTAAAATGGAGCAGAATTAATTTTATTATAAAGTATGTATTAAACAGAGTTGTAATCACTCTCATTGTTTTTTTCTTCCAAAAATGGACTGCTGCAACGCCCTTCTTTTGGTCTCCCTTCTGAAAGGCTGAGAAAGCTAGATCTACAGAGAATTCAAAATTTCGCTGCTAAAATCGTTTTCAAAAAGAAAAAATCCGATCACGTCTCACCACTTTTTGCAATCCCTCCACTGGCTTCCCGTGAAGCAAAGAATTGAAATAAAATTGCCACATTGGCATTCAAATGCCTCAATGATTCTGGACCTAAATACCTAACTGAACTTTTACGTAAAAAGACTCCCATAAAAAATTTGCGCTCTTCCAATGACACAGTTTTCGGACTTCCAAAATCCTATGATGAACGAGCTTTTGAATTATCTGTCCCAAAAGTTTGGAACAGTCCGCCTCTGGAGACCAAATCGGAGGAAACCCGGAGGAAACCCTTCAAAAGTCTTTGAAACACTACCTATTTTTTAATGCATTGGCCTACCCACCAAAATAA
This sequence comes from Doris montereyensis, assembly GCA_037039925.1. NCBI lineage: Eukaryota > Metazoa > Mollusca > Gastropoda > Nudibranchia > Dorididae > Doris > Doris montereyensis. The sequence goes on along the minus strand of JAXRKP010001940.1, from coordinate 68,089 downwards.
TTGTACATGCATTGTTAATAGCTTAAGTTGTATATATTATATAATTATTTTTATTTCTGTACTTTACCCCTCTTGTAATGTTATTTAAATTATGTTATTTCCGTTTGCAGCACACAATTTTAATTTTGGCAGGTTTCACAAAATGGTCCATCCCCATTTCCCTCTTTTGACAAAATTTACATGTTATATTTCTTACAAGTGTTATATACTATGTTAAAGCTTAGAACCTGGGGATGCCAGATATACGACTTTAAGAGATAGGAAAGGACTGTGATGCGAGTAAATTAGCTTTTAAAAGTCATGCTTTTCAGTCAAGGGGCATAACTGTGAAAATTCTAGGTCCAATGCCAGTGACACAATGTTACGCGGCACTGCACAGGTCCGTCGACCGAGGTTTCCCTGGCGTTTTCTTAACGTTTGGGCATCTGGTTTGGAGAGTTCCCCGACTTTTCCCTAGTTCCCAGTAAGATGGGAGGTCTGTGTTTGTGTTTCCCGACATCTCGGGCGTGGAGTCCATGGCTGGTGCCTTACCGTTGATCAGATGACTCGCGCGTTCCGGATCGTGTGGATGGATGAAAGTCGATGCTTTTTTGTCCCATTTTTTTGTAAAATTCTGTGATTGTATGCCTTTATACTATGCTTATTACGTGTTACGGGTTTATCGTGTGTGCCATTCTGCTAGAACCGGTACGGTAAACTTCACGACTTATATAACGAGTGAGGATGTGATACGTACATGCCGATATTTGCCAATAGAGAGAGATGGAGGAGAGAGAGAGAGAGAGAGAGAGAGAGAGAGAGAGAGAGAGAGAGAGAGAGAGAGAGAGAGACAGACAGACAGACAGACAGACAGACAGACAGACAGACAGATAGAGAGACACAGAGAGACAGGGAGAGAGAGAGAGAGAGAGAGAGAGAGAGAGAGAGAGAGAGAGAGAGAGAGAGAGAGAGAGAGAGAGAGAGAGAGAGGGAGAAAGGCACCAGTAATACAACCCCTAACCGAAAGGATGCACTTTTGCTGACAATGGTTCTTTTTCCCCCGTACGTGCATCCCTAGTCCCATCATCACTCCCCCCCCGCCTCCCATTCTCCGACTATCTACAGTCACATAAAGCGCCCCACTAGACTAGCGCAAACTTGTCTTTAACGATCGATAACTGCTTCGCGGAAGACGGGACGGGATGGGAGCGGCGGCTGACAAATCTTGAACTCTACTTGAACCTGTGCTATTAGTATTATTTTCTCTCTCTCTCTCTCTCTCTCTCTCTCTCTCTCTCTCTCTCTCTCTCTCTCTCTCTCTCTCTCTCTCTCTCTCTCTCTCTCTCTCTCTCTCTCTCTCTCTCTCTCTCTCTCTCTCTCTCTCTCTCTCTCTCTCTCTCTCTCTCTCTCGTATGTGTTTATAATACAGTGTAGCACGCATTCGTCGAACTTGTTGGTGCAACAGAAACAGTTCGAGGAATCCGTGATTCGTGGAACACGAGAAAGTGCTATAGGACAAGTGACTGCTTGAGAAAATGGTTCGAGAAATCCGTTAACAATAACAGGGTCGACTTTGGCGTGAAAAAAATTGTTAAGAAAACAGAGGAAATCATTCGGGACAATACAGGTTGTTCGAGGAATCCAGGAATTCGACGACCGCGTGTTCAACAAATACGTGCTGCACTGAGTAATATTGTATTGTTATGCGAAGAAGACGTAGAGTCGCTATCGTTGTAATGGACTTCTAAACCTTCCGTATTGCCAATTATCTTGTCAGCGTACAAAAAATGTCGTTCCACGGAAACAGCTCTCCTAAGAGTTCACAACGATATCATACGCACCATTGACAACAAATCGTGTGCCACTCTGGTCCTTCTTGACCCAAGTGCTGCATTCGACACGATCGACCACCAAGTGCTACTTTCGAGACTGGTGAAATACTTCGGTATAGAAGACACCGCCTTGAAATGGTTCAGCAGCTACTAAGCAGAAAGGACCCAGGTCATCAAAGTTGATACAACAACATCGACACCATCTCCTTTTCTTTTTGGAGTACCTCAGGGTTCCATTCTCGATCCTGTTCTCTTCACTTTATACACCACACCCCTGGCAGACATCATAGATCTTCATGGTTTAAAGTATCATCTATACGCAGATGATACTCAACTTTACATTGAGGCAACACCATCCGGCCGAACATCATCAATCGACATGATCTAGAAGTGCACCCAAGAGATACAGGAATGGATGACCATAAATAAATTAAAGTTGAAGAGTGACAAGACTGATGTGATACTGTTTGGGACTAAATCATCTGTTAAAAAATGGACATAAACTGTCTCGACATCTGCCGATCCAATGTGGACATTTCAGATGCAGTTAAGAATCTTGGATGTATATTTGATGCTCATTTAACTATGTCTACTCACATTAGTAAAGTATGCCAAACCTCATTATTTCATTTAAGAAATATAAGAAACATTAGAATTTTCATTGATTACGATACTACAAAATTACTTATTAATGCCTTTGTCAGCAGTCGACTTGACTACTGTAATTCTTTACTTTTTGGCTTACCTAAAAATTCTATTAAAAAACTTCAGAAAGTTCAGAACTTCGCTGCTAAAGTAATTGCTCTTAAGAATAAGAATGACCATGTTACTCCCATTCTGAAAGACCTTCACTGGCTGCCTATAATTGAGAGAATTAAATTCAAAATCCTTTGTTTAACATACAAATGCTTACAATATGAACAGGCCCCTAACTATCTCAGCGAACTTATCTCACATCATGTGCCTTCACGAACCCTTAGATCTAGTTATGACAATAACCTTTCTATGCCTCGTTCTTTTACGCGTACGGGTCATAGAGCCTTCTCAGTCTGTTCTCCTCATTTATGGAATGACCTCAGTGATTTGCGTAAATTGTCTTCGTCTTACGAATCTTTCAAGAAGAACCTTAAAGCCCATCTTTTTAGGTCGACTTTTTCTTAATGATTAGGCTAAATGTATGCATGGTAATTTTAATTTTGATTTTATTCCAATCATAATAATGTTTTAAAATGTATGAAATTGTCTTATACGGCGCATAGAGCTTTTAATGCTAAGATAATGCGCCTTATAAATTCATATTATTATTATTATTATTATTTTTTTATTTTTTTTATTTTTTTTTATTATTTTTTTAAAATAATTTTTTTTATTTATTTATTACAACGTAATAAATCATGAAAGCCTATTGATTGCCGGACTTCTTTACATAAGTTTCATTCACGATAAGCCAAAGCATGTTTTGCTAATACAACCGAATCTACCCTGAACGGTCTCCGAATATAACTTGATCAGTCTCCTTTCTGATGATCGCTCAACGTCTATATTTTTGTTCCAACGTCAGCGGGCGGTCATAAGGAGATATTCAAAGACAAAATATTCCGCAAAGCCGACCGGACAATTTAAAAATACAAATTTCACGATTTCTCAATAGCCTTGCACAAGATGAACAACGAGAAAATAGCTCGACGCGATATTACCGTTATTAGATCACAGATCGAACAAAACTCTTTTGTTTGGTCGTAAGGTCACGCAGACCGCTAGTAGTCTCGTGATATTGTAATGTAAATCTCATTTAGAGTTACTTTTCTTTCTTTTTTTATGTTATTTACAAGATAATACGTTTTCTTTCATTCCAGATCATAAAACGGCGCTTCTACGTATTTTTCAACTGTTTTCCCCAGCTCTTACTGTGCGTTTATTTGTAGACCACAATTGTTACATAATAACGAAAATCACTTCAAAAGATTAAAAAAATTAGACCTGGCCCAATTTTCTTTGAACAATTCTCTTTCACATGGAATTGAAGAAAACAGAATAGAAGATCGTTGACCTTACCTACCTTAAGGTGAAAACGGACATTAAAAAGAGGGAAATGCCAGCAGTCTCAATTCCTGACGTTCGAACCCAAAAAATATTCACAAAACACACAAATTGAAAGCAAATTTCACAATATTATGTATTTTATATCTGTGATGTCAAAGCTATACATGGACCAAATGTTAAGAAGATTCATCAATTAGACTTTAAGAAAGATTAATTGAAGTTCAAGTTATTATTGGGTCCCATTCTTGTGAAACCTGCCTTTTATAATTTTCTTGCAGATCTATTGAAATCAGATTTTATTTCATTGACATTCTTTATGTGTTGTATGTACAATGACATGTCATTGCAAAGCGCTCAGATGTTGATTTAGTGTTGATGATGAGCGCTATAGAAATATATTTTATTATTATTATTATATTCATTCTTCGTAAAGACTATTATAATTCTCCTCTTCGTCTTCAGGGCTTTATCTGGATTTAGTGTAGAAATGAAATGGGGGAAGCTGGGGCAGATTATACGAATGACTACAAACAAGGAGCAATAATACAGATGTAGAGTTAATTTAATCATGACTAGAACTAGATGTAGATCTACAAAGCATATCTAGATCTCTAGTCAGTTTTTACTTATTTATACATGTATATATAATAACTTTAAGAAACATGTACGTGTTTATAGATGTCAGTAAAAAATGAAAAAAATAAAGATCTAAAATCTAAAAATCTTTTTATACCTGTCTGCCTGTCAGTCTGTCTGTCTATTTCTCTCTCTTTTTTCTCTCCCCTTGAAGATGTCTGGTAGTCTCTGTAATTGTAACTGTGTCTCTGTTTCTAGGTCCATATGTCCCTCTAACTCTGGTTTTGTCTGTCTGTATCTCTTTGTCACACCTCTCTCTCTCTCTCTCTCTCTCTCTCTCTCTCTCTCTCTCTCTCTCTCTCTCTCTCTCTCTCTCTCTCTCTCTCTCTCTCTCTCTCTCCTCTCTCTCTCTCTCTCTCTCTCTCTCTCTCTCTCTCTCTCTCTCTCTCTCTCTCTCTCTCTCTCTCTCGCTCTCTTTCTCTCTCTCTCACTCTCTCTACCTCTCTCTCTCTCACTCTCTCTCTCTTTCTCTCTCTCTCTCTCTCTCTCTCTCTCTCTCTCTCTCTCTCTCTCTCTCTCTCCGCCCCCTTTGTAGCTACTTGATACTAATGATAGTATATGTATATATTTCTATGTTTATCTGTCCCTCAACCTTTATTTGTCTCTCTCTGTCGATGTCTCTTATCTTTCTGTCTCTTTGGTTCTGTCTGTATCTCTCTGTCTTTCTGTTTGTCTGAATGTGTCCACAGACTTCTCAATCGTAAATTTTGCCTTGATTGATACCGGTACTTCCTTTCATTCATTCTCTCTCATTTCTTCTTTCTAGACCCTCTTCTTTCGTTCTTGTTTCCCATGCTCACGCCTCTCTCTCTCTTTCTTTCTTTCCTTCTTTTTCCTTTTTCTCTTTATCTCCTCTCGCCTTTTATTACATACTTATTTTCAGGGGCATGTTCTGCTTGATTTTTTGGTGCCTGGAAGCACCTATAAAATATTGCATTACACAGAGAAGGAACTTTTTAAAATTTCTTAGCAATACACCCATCACACCAACGTGCTTTACCAAACACACACATACACACACCAGCGTTACAGTATTTTACAACTCCTCCCCGTCTGTAGTGCCATTGGTAATGTGGCACACGCAGCCGTGGACGTGGTGGCTTCTCCTGCCTCTCTCTCTCTCTCTTTCTTCTGAGACCCGTGGTGCCCTTTCACAAAGTAAGTGAGCTTAATTAACAATACAAAAATATTCACAGAAAAAGGTCGTGATATTCCCTTCTTCAATAAACAATAAACTCAAATTTTGGAGTCAGGCACCAATCTATCCTCCAACTAGTGAGGCGTGGTGTGCGCTCTGTTTCCACTGGTCGACGATATTTATCTCGATTCAAGCCATCGAGGTTTGGAAGCTAGGTTCAAGCCGACATGCTGACAGTACACTGACACACACTAACGCCTGTTGCGCGCTCTCTCTCTCTCTCTCTCTCTCTCTCTCTCTCTCTCTCTCTCTCTCTCTCTCTCTCTCTCTCTCTCTCTCTCTCTCTCTCTCTCTCTCTTTCTCTGTCCCTTTCTCTCTCTCTCTCTGTCTCTCTTTTCTCTCCCTCACTCCCTTCCTCTCTCTGTTATTGAGTTTGCAGACTCGGCGAGTATAAATTGTCTTCAAAACAGTAACACAAGTACAAACACTCTAACGCTATTACTGTTATGATTTATATCAGTTGTCTAAAAGTATGATATTGGGACAGAATTCTAACGTGGCACCATCTGAAGTATTGGTTACGCCACGCCTCTGTTTATTTTCATATTGTTATTTGATTCTTGATCTGAATCTTCCATTCTAGCTCCTATATTTTCTTCACTTTCCCTTCTACTGATTCTTGTTATCATCACACGCTTTTTCTTTCTTTCTTCCTCCTTTCTGTTTTTCTTCTGACATCTAGATTCTAGATATTTCTCGTTTGTTGTCTGACGAAGGGTTATACCCGAAACGTCACGTGTTTGTTCTGTCTTTATGGGTGGAGTTTTCACTTATTGTCGTTTTCCACCTTATAATTATGGAATCATTTGTTCACCTGGGAAATGGATTATCTAAAAGCTTATAATTATAGAAGCATTTGTTCACCTGGAAAATGGATTATCAAAAAAAAAGGGAAGCAGATCGAACGGGGTTGGATCGAATGAGCCGCTCGTTATATCGATCCTGTCGAATTACATGACTCGATACTGATGTTTCGACGTCAATACGATATTCAGAAAATACCCATATATCAATGCCTCATGCCCAATGACGTTGTACTCAAGTCGGCCTACTCACTCACTCAGTACTCCAGAGTTTTGGCCCACCATAGTCCGTAGAGCTAGAATTGTTTTTGATATATAACTTCACCTCAGTGCCCAAACGTCACTAGAAATTTAGTTCTAGGTTAAGAACCAGATCTAGAATTTACATAGCAATCTGTGGTAAGTTACGAAAATCTAAGCTGAATTTGCATTTCATAAAAACAAAAGCTACGACTATTGGGACAATTGAATTGAGAGCACTCCTTGATGATCATTTTGCGGTGCATATTCCAATTTAACTTCTGGTGGTTTTATACTATACTATAACTATAGGAGGGAATATTATATTAGATGAGCTCTCGATTACATTTAGATCTATATCTACACTGTAGTATAATGAAAAAGGAGCAAAAATATTCTGACATCCGAAAATATTGTGAGTTTAAATGGCTTGTTTGTCACAGTAGGATGTATAATCTAGATATATATAGATCTAGAGTGTCATGATTTTGAATGTTTGTATCTCGCTTGGGTGATAGAAAGATTCCAGCTGAAGACTGAAGGTGTAGATCTATACATTCCTAAATAAATAATTATTAATCAGTCTCCTGACCCCGGGACAGCCTTGTTTTGTTAGGGGGGGGGGGGGGGGGGGTTCTGGGAATTACATTTTGCGGAAAATGGAACAAATCTAGTCTATCATACTAGTGGATAGAGCAGTTTATTCCCGTCATAATGATATTATGAAAGAAGCTCAGTATCGATTCTTTGAATTTATACGAAGTTTGTAGGAACCATCCGGGCTTATCTTTCAAGACAGCTGTTATCGCAGGTTTCACAAAAATGGGACCCAATGATAACTTGAACTCTTCAATTAATCTTTCTCCAGTCTAATTGATGAATCCTCTTAACATTTGGTCCATGTATAGCTTTGACATCGCAGATATAAAAACATAGTACCGGTATTGTGAAATTTGCTTTCAATTTGTGTGTTTTGTGAATATTTTTTGGGTGCGAACGTCAGCAATTGAGACTGACGGCATTTCCTCTTGAGTCATTATTCAACTTAAGGTAGGTGAGGTCAACGACCTTTTATTCTGTTTTCTTTCATTCCATGTGAAAAGAATTGTTCAAAGAAAATTTGACGAGTTCTAATTTTTTAAATATCTTTTGTAGTGATCACGTGAGGCAGGTTTCAGATTTTTGTTATTATGTAACAACTGCGGTCTACAAACGAACACACAGTAAAAGCTGGACAAAAAACCAGTTGAAAAATACGTAGAAGCGCCGTTTTATGATCTGGAGTGAAAGAAAACGTATTCCTACGACCATATATCCCGTAAAAGACACGAAAAAATCATAAGTAACTCTAAATGAGAGTGAGAATACCATGAGACTCACGGTCGGTCTGCAAAACCTTATGGTCGGACAAAAAAATATTTTTTTCGATCTGAGATCTACTAACGGTAATATTGCGTCGAGCCATTTTCTCGTACAGTAGAAATACTTTAAACTGAAAAGTCGATGAACCGCAAAGGAATTGATAAATTGTACAAGTTTCTTCTTTGTCTTTGTATCAGTTCGTATGATAAACCCGAAATGCTTCTAAGCGCAAATGTCTTTAAACCGAAACAACTTTCCCCCCTTTTTCTTTCGTTTCATCTTCTTCAATTTCAATAATTCCGCAAAGGGGTCACACATGGTCACACGTAATGCCTATCGATATGAAATAAAGAGCGTAACTGGGGAGATGAGGGGGAGGGGTGGTACTGGTAGTCAAACCCTTCAATCACCGCACATCGCTTAGACGGCGAAAAGGGAAGACAGCGGGGGACTGGCAGGGGGAGGTGGGGGTGTAGAACCACGCAGGCGAGATGTTCTTGCTTGCTCGTAGTAAGTGTATAGTGTTGTAAGCACGTGGTAAGGCCTAAGTGTAGTGTAGATAGCTTCGCATTGGTACGCCGTTTAAGTGTATGCTCGTTGGTATGTGTGTTTGCGCGCATGTGTGTGTGTGTGTCTGCTTTGTTTTTAGGCATTTTTGAACACGGGATAGGGGTGTGTAGAGTTTAGCATTGATGCGTTTCATTTCCATTCACTTCGTCTCCCAGTCGCTGTGCATCATTCATTTAATTCATTTATCACTATCACGAGAACTTTTGATCGTTTCTGGTTTTTTTAGTTTTAATTCAGCCAATCAAAGATGTCTAAAAGAAAGCACTGTGCATACACATTGGAGTTTAAACTCAATGTTCTTTTGGAAGTGGACGAAAAGAAATTAAACAAGATGGAGATACATGTATGTAAAAAGCACGGCATCCCGAACTCAACATTAACAACCATTTTGAAGGACAGGGAGAGGCTACAAAAGGCTCGTGAAGAAACGAAGTTTCGCCCGTCTACAAAGAAAAATTTTGTATTAACAGTGAATGGGAAAAATAAATTAAACAAAAAACCCCAAAAAACAGGAGAAATGATGTAGCCAAAAAGCAACAACTTAACCATTTTAATTATTGGTCATGATATGACGTTGAGATTAACTGTAAGATGAAAAGCAACATACGGGGGGAAAAAGAATCATTGTCGTCAAAAGTTCTTTCTTTTTGGTGAGGGTTTTGTTGCTGGTGCATCTCTCTCTCTTTCTCTCTTTCTCTCTCTCTCTCTCTCTCTCTCTCTCTCTCTCTCTCCCTCCCTCCCTCCCTCCCTCCCTCCCTCCCTCCCTCCCTCCCTCCCTCCCTCCCTCCCTCCCTCCCTCGAGTCATCTGATCAACGGTAAGGCACCGGCCGTGGACCCCACCCCCGAGGTGTCGGGAAACACAAACAAAGACTTCACATCTTATTGAGAACTAGGGAAAAGTCAGGAACTCTCCAAACCAGATGCCCAAGCGTTACGTCACTAAATAAACACCAGGGAAACCTCGGTCGACGGACGCGTGCAGTTCGTGTAACATTGGCATTGGACCTAGAAGGTTTACAGTTATGCCCCTTGACTGAAAAACATGACTTTTAAAAGCTAATTTACTCGCCTCACAGTTCTTTGCTATCTCTTAAAGTCATATATCTGGAATCCTCAGGTTCTAAGCTTTAACATGGTATATAACACTTGTAAGAAATATAACATGTACATTTTGACAAAAGAGGGAAATGGGGATGGACTATTTTGTGAAACCTGCCTTATACAATAAAAGCCAGAAATATTATCTAAAGTATGCCAAGTTGGTACTCATTTTGATCGTCACAATAAACGCCATCCAAAACAAACTATTTGAAGATCTATTATGAATATTGCCTAAGATCGGCTAGGAGATATATGGAACATATTCTTATTATCAAAAGGCACCATCTCAAAATGAGTCAAAAGGTATTGGTGCACTTAAAACAGTGTCAATGAGAAGTAGTTGAGAGCCTCTGAAGGTTTTATGATGTTTCAAAGTATTATCCTACTCTTTTCTTAGGTTTATGGGAGAAAAATGAATTCAAATACCAGAAATTTAAGAGAAAATACGATTTTCTCAGAATTGTCCTTTTCTGTTTATTATTTCCTATCTACCTTTTTATTTCATGAAATTTGGAATGGATGATGAGTGAGGGAAAACAAAAAATGATTAGATGCTTTTTTAATATATTTTATATATGTTAAGTTCGTGGTTTAAAAATAAATAAAGGGAAGAAGAAGAGAGACAGATAGATAGAGAAATATAGGAGAGGAGAGAGAAGAACAAATTTTCGACAACTGTTAAACTGAAATAGATGCTGTACAGCACTTCTGACCGGTTAGAAGGGGCTGTGCAGAGCATGAGATGACTGATAAACTGAGATTGATGTTGTACCGTACAGTACTTCTGACATTGTGCAGGGCATGTGATATAGGGTTATATCGAGAAGAGAGCGTGATATGACCGCCCAGTAGATAAAGATGGGTCCATGGAGAGGCGCCCCTCCTGGATGTATTGTGATGTAATAACTCATATTTTGTCACCATTTAGAGATACAGATATTATTAATTAATTCGTATGCATTGTGAAATGTTAATTACCAGTTGATGAAAATGTCAGATTGCGAAAAGTACAATAATTAAAAGTGAAGCCACACAATCCAAATCTTGCCTGTGTTTGCCTTTCCACTCGTTTGTCTCCTTCTCGTGTCCCAGTTCACACAATAATTGGGTGGTGTCGAAAACTTATATTTTCTCTACCTATCTCTCTATTTCTCCTCTTCTATTTTTAACCCACTAAAACAACTTACATTGGTGTTGTTGAAAATTTGTTCTTCTCTCTACTCTCCTATATTTCTCTATCTGTCTCTCTCTTCATAATACCATTATTCAAACCAATAATCTCGAATATATCACTAGACTTACTCAAAAGAAATGGGAAGAAACTCAAAGCAAAGAAAAACTCGACTAGACTAAACTTGAAGCAAAGATAAAACTCCACTGAGGTTATCCAATCTCCACTGCCACGGTCAAGGCTACTCTAAAACTCACGCCATCCGATCACGTGTTTCTCCCCATTAACTATGTATGCAAATGGCAACATTTCCTGCATGCAACTAGCAAAGAAAATCATGCGTATTTAGTATGCGATCCGACCACCAAGGGACAATTAACCAGCAAAAATAAATGTTCTAACTGGCCAACTCACTAGAATCGAGGCCACTAAAGATGTCCTAAATCCTGTGCAGACGATCTTCCAATGCGATCCCGCATCCGATAACGAAAGTACCTAGTCATAGTGGCTCTTAGTAGAGCTCATTTATTGTTGAAAAACATTGCCAGTGCTTTCTCCTATCGCTTTCCGGAAGTAGAGATTAAATATGACCGGAAGATACCATTTACTAAAAATCTTAACTAGTCACTGAGCAGTGATTTTTACAAGAAAAATGAAATTCCAGGTGTGTTTACAACCAAAATATTCAAACCGATTTGACAATGGCTTCCAATTTCTTGAATTCCTTGTTGAATGATGGCAATTTAGATGAGACAGACTCAATGCCAGACATAAACCTGTACTGGTCTTCGGATAAAAAATATCGTGTTCCTGCCATTGCAGATGTACTCGGGAAAATGAGGTACATGAAAATCAATCAGTATTTTCATGTCGCCGCCGACAAATCAAATCCCACGAAGCACCGATGGCTATGATCCCCTCTTCAAGGTCAGGCCTGTTGTCGACGTTGTGAGGGCAAAATGCAAAGACCTCTACAAACCCTCACGTGAAGTGAGCATCGATGAGGCTATGGTTGCCTTCAACAGGAGACTGATGTGGAAGCAATATCTCCCGAGCAAGCCCAGCAAATACGGGATAAAGATCTGGTGTGCTGCAGAATCCAAAACTGGTTACATGCTCAACTTTACTGTGTATACAGGCAAACAGGATGGCGTGAGGAATGGATTAGGGCATCATGTGGTGATGAATGTTGGTGTGGATTATTTGAACCAGTATCGTGTGTTTTATTTTGATAATTTTTTTACTTCTGTTCAACTGGATGAGGACCTTCTCGAAATGAACACTTACTGCTGTGGAACAATTTGCAAAAACCGAAACGGCTGGCCACTAAAACTTGAAGGGCGACACTAAAATCTGCCAGAAAGGCAACATGGTGGCAACGAGTTGGTTCGATAAATGTGAAGTAAATATATTATCGGCCAACTCAAATCCAACAACAACAATTGTTACTCGTTCTTCGAGGCAGGGGCGAGTGAATGTCGAAATCCTGACTGCCGTCGCTAACTACAACGACAACATGGGAGGAGTTGGTCTCGCAGATCAGTACCGTGCCTACTACCAAATCGGGAGAGCTTCTCAGAAGTGGTGGCGGTACTTATTCTGGTTCCTGATCCAGACAGCCATGGTCAATTCGTACATTGCCATAAAATCAGTCTTTCCAAATCGCCTCGGGAGATCTCCTGTCTCTCGACATCTTTTATTTCGGACGAGTGTCATTGATGATCTCCTCATCCAAGCGGGTTCCACCGATGCAATTCCCGAGCCATAGCGGAAACTCCATCTGTGCATTCAAGCACTGTGCCACAAGATAAACACAGAAGTGTGAGATTGCCAGGGTGCAAGAAACACTGCTACTGCTACCAGTGCGCAGCCGACAAAAAAGAAAACGCCAAAAAAACAGAACAGCTGAAACTGTCTATGGATGTACTGTTTGCAGTGTTCATCTGTGTGAAGGAGTCTGCTTTGTAAAATTCCATAAATTGTTTTGAGATAGTGTTTATTTGTTTGAAATGGAGACTTACAGTAACTTTCACGGCAAGGAAATGGGATTTTTTTAACTTTTTCAAACTTTATTAATTTTTATTTACTCATTCATCCTTGATAAAGGCATATATACCCAAACATTATAATAAAATTAAAGAATAACCATTTCTTGATCTATTAGTATTTAAAAAAATTAGTATCATTAACAATTTTGGCAGTACCGGTACAGTGTTTTTTGTAACACTATGACTCTGACATATTTCCGGAAGAGTTATTTCCCTTGGCTTGGAAAATGGGAATTAATTGACCTGGTTTCAATTGAGAAGCATTGAGTTAATGGGGTGACGCGCTCACACCTGGCCATCTCAGTCGGTCATGAAGAGACAGCAACAGAAACCGCCCCCTTATAACGTTTCTTAAAACATACCAACCCAAGGAGGTAGAGGGAGAAATTTTCGCTAGTTAATATTATAGTTTTGGAAAGATTGAATTTTTTGTACAATATTTTTGTATATTTTTGGTTGTTCTCATATGCTGCATTTAAAAAAAAAAAAAAAGCTGTCGATATTGAACTTGGTGAAATTTGGGGACAAAATCCAAGAAGATCACCGTTTCCATGGCAACCGGAAGCGGCAGGAAAAATCAATAACATATTTCAACCTAGTACACCACGCTTATTACACCTATGCATAAGTTAAATTGATATAGGATCTAACGGGAACATTTTCACTGCCCCCCCCCCCCCCCCCAATAGAAAATAATTATTCAAGAGACGCAATTTATGTCTGATTGCATGAAGGATTGAAGTATGTGCGCAGATTACTTGGTATCACTAGTCAAGACCACAACACTGTAGCATCCCATGTGCAACGGCTTAGTGGAAAAGTTCAATGGGACTCTAAAGAAGACCCTGAGAAGTCAGAGAAGACTGCAGTGAACAACCGAGACAGTGGCATCGATTCATCAACCCTCTGCTTTTTGCATATAGAGATTCGTCCCATAAGAAGCCACCAAATTTGCTCCGTTTGAATTTGACTTGCAGAACCGTTAGAGGTCCAATGAGAATATTTCAGCAATTATGGATAAAGGATGTCGAGGAGCCAGAGGTCAAGTCTAGTTATCAGTATGTTTTGGAACTGAGAGAACGCCTGGAAGAGATGGAAATAAGCTGAGGAAGAGCTTAGGAAGGGCGTAAGGAAAACAGAAGGCATATTGCGACAGAAAGGCAAAACTGAGAAAGTTCAACCCTGATGACAGATTACTTGCATTTATTCCAACTGATACGATTAAATTGTTGTTACGGTGGAAAGGTCTGTTTGAAGTAGTATCAGCGGTTGGGATCAATGAATACAAGGTGAAGATGCACAGCAAGATAAAGATGCTTTATGCGAACTTGTTGTTCTGAAGCAGAGGTGCAGAAAAACAGACACGTCTGTAGCATTTGCAAGACCTGTCGACGGAGGCAGTGACTTCGGTTAGCAGTGACTCCAGTGGCACAGTGAGACTCGTGGAGGTGGTGCCTGCATGACAGCAGCGGTGCAGTCGACAATACGACGGCCAGAGCAGGTGAGACTCGGATGAAACCGTTGATACAGGTGCAAGAAAAACAGCATCTGCAAGACTACAACCTATCGAGGCAGTGGCGGTAAGCAGTGATGCAACATCTGCCGAGGACCTCGCTGATCTGGGTATATGGGGTTAACAGGAATCTCACCGAGATCTGATGTTGGGAACACAAGCATTGGATTGGTCTAATCTGCCAATATCGAAGTATATTTTCAGATATGCCTGGCTGTTGTCAACTCACACTCACAGAGCACATCATTGATTTAACCTCGGAGGTGCCAGTTTGCCAATGCCCCTATCCTGTTTCTTACGCAATGGGAGATGCGTTGATATCTGAACTGTAACCCATGGAAGACTTTGGATTGGAATCGTCAGGAAAACTTCGTCATATATGATTTGCCTTAAGTGATAGCAAAGAACGGATCTTATATTTATATATGCGTTGATTATCGTCAACTTAACTTAACAGTAACAAGCTCACCGTATTCGACCCACACCCATCAGCCCATCCTTCCGACGTGTTTCAAAATTTAGTTGTTTGGCATGATGGACTCTGGAGCGTCAGTGAGCAGGGCTGTGAAGAGACTGTTGGACCGCATGGACTATTGACAGCCTATGTGGAGAATCTACTGGTGCATACACTACAGAGACCCACCAAGTGTGAGCTGGGAGCACCTGAGTGAGATCGATTTTGTGGGACATTTCTCTCAAGAAAGGTGTTGTTGGACTTCATGAGGACATCTCCAAAGTGAGGAACGCTCCAAGACCCACCACAAAGAAGCAATTCAAGTCATTTTTAGAATTAATTGGCTATTTAATTTATACCTAATTTTGCTGCTGTTGCAGCGCCCTTGTCAGATTTGTTGAGACAGGGCCAGCCCATGTGATTGAATGGAATGATTCTCAAGAAAAGGCATATTTGAATTTGAAAGGTGTTATTGTATCCGTTTTCTTTGCCAACTTACAGTTACAAAACTACTACATGTACTAGCCTACCACTAGTGCTACCAAGTCAGAAACAGCATACACTGCACTATTGTTGATCAGTTTACCGGCTCAATCATTTTCCAATCATTGTTTTCATCTATTTACTGATGGAAGTAGTTTCAAGTAGTGTGTTGTGTGAATGGAGTCTCCATCCAAAAGAGTTTTTAGCTTTTCAATTTCACCATTTCACTCATCCCCTCTCAGTCTCAGACAAACTAATGACACATAGCCGATTTTTATTGGTTCCAATATAAAGTTTGATCTCTTATGAACATTAAAAAAATTATAGCAAATAAAGAAGTTACATTTTTTTAAAACCACCCTACTTTTTTTTGGATACCCACGCCATAATCTTGTGTCGGGTCTTGGGTAGTATGTTAATCATTTGGCCAATCAAGAGGTTTCACTTTCAGTTAAATACTGTATGGCAGGCAGTTTCACTGCAGACTGATGACCACAGACCTCTTGAGTGTATCCACGCCTAATCTAAGTTCACGTCTCCTACTCCTAGAATTATGAGATAGGCTGTGTTTTTTCAGAGCTTCAGGATTTAGCATGTTCAAGGGAAAGGAAAATGTTGGGGCTGATTTCTTACGTCAGGTGGTGTAAGTGTAATATTAATATTGTCTTTATTTGAGTGGATGGATCGTTTACTAATTTAGTAATTATTTATAGATTAAGATGACATTTGGTGAGGGACTTAACTGAATCTTGAATTTTTATTGTTCATTTCTCCTTGAAGTCATAGGAAATGTTTTATATGATATATAACACTATTGTGTAAGATTTCATTATGTGGCATTGGCAATGAGTTGGGGGCTTTTTCATGTGTTTATTATTTGAGACTTTGGGAGTTATCTGCTCTTGATTTCTATAATGTAGCTCTTACTACCGACTAATTACTTCCAAAGCTGCTCCTGCCCCACTGAACGCATCTCTGCCTTCTTGGACTCAGTATTCCAGCCTCTTGTCCAAGCTCTTCCTCATTCATCAAGTATCATTATCAAGCTCTCACTTTCTTCGGTAGTATTTCATTTACACTGTTAGTATTACAGACACAACCCCTAGATGTCTCTTCCTCATGGATGTTGTCTCCCTCTACACATCCATACCCATTCCATGGGCCTTCAACTTCAAGCCCTTAATTCTTCCTCGACCAGCGATCTGACCAGACAATCAACGCTACTACCCTTCTCTGTTTGGCAGAACTCGTGCTAAATCTTAATTCTTTTGAATTTAATGGACAGTTTTTCGAGCAAATCAACGGAGTTGCCATGGGCACTACTAAGATGGGACCCTCATCATATACTTTTCTGTTCATGGGTTATCTTGAGCATAGATTATTCCAGGTGTACCCTGGTCCTCTGCCCAACACCTATAAACGGTATATTGATGGGTTTGGTATCATCACGGCGATGTCTGCGACTGGATTTAGACCGTTTCTTCGATTTTGTAAACTTTTGCAAACCTATACTGACTGACTACGCTTTTGAAGGCTCTCACATTTTGATTTTATTATTTATGGCAACTCCGATGTCTGAAATGGCCAACATCTTACATGAACTTGTTGGTAAGTGCCTTAAGATTTTAGATTTGTGCATATTAGGAAAAGTTAAAATTATATTTATCTTTTATTTTTAAAAAACCTGCATGAGTTTGTCAGAAGTTGTAGCGATCTAGTTTTCTAGATCTACGACTCCGTTGACCAAGTTTATGAAGTCGTCTATTTTTTTTGTGCCGTGAAGGGAAATATGGACTGCTGATGTCGGTGATATGATATTTAAACTCAGTATTTATAGTAATGGTTTTATTTAAACTGTATTCCATTCAAGAAGATGAGTGTTTTTTCACTTTCTGAATCGAGACATAATGGCTACCGGTACTGAAAGCTGGGTCTATCGGGTCTGAACGGAAGTGAAGATCTGTTGGGCAAATCCATTTTTGTTGATTGCATGGGTAGGAGGGTTATTTCTTAGTCTGATTTATCGTGAATGACTGTGTTTTATTTTTTATTTTTAAAGGTAAATTATGATTGATTTGTTTATACTTGGCCCCTGCCATTTTATGTCCAAGCCATAAATAGTTGTATAGTGTTATTTGGTCTGATTTTGGAAACTCCATGGTTCTAGGTAGCTTCTATTCTAAAATCTAGCACTGCAGTAAGCTTTGGAAAAACCCACTTTTTCCAAATTGACTTATTTAATCTACAAAGGCTAATAGTAGCATATGAAGTCTTAAAATATTGAATCTAGATACCGGTATCTAGTGTAGACTTGTGGGCCTACTAGAGTAATAGGCATATCAAGATTTAAACACTCAATTATTATTTTTTTGCAGAGGGATCATGACTTGTAATTTATTTTGTATATTATTTTACAGCGGATGACAGCTACCAAACAATGCTGAACAGGTTCACCAGGGACGGTAAGGGTAGACGGCCAGATGTGACTCCACCGCCACTCACCAACAGACTACTTGTGCAGCTTTGGGACATCATGCTTTGCAGTGGTGACGAGCAGAAGAAGGTAATTTTTTTTTATAATAGCATTGTGGTTGGTGGTTGGGTCGGAAAGGACAGTAAGTGAACTTGGTGACACAATTCAACATGAAAGAAATACATTTATAATCTATTTGATTAGTGGTCTTTCTTATTCCTATAAGACCACAGCTTCAGTATTGAAGATTAATGTGATCGTGCGCTATGTGGTTTTGGTATAACTGAGATTTTAAACTATTAATATTTATATATTACATTACTTAGTTAACTATATTATTATAGATCTGATAATTTATTATTATTATATTATTACAGTTATGCCAGAAATGTTAACAATATCTTAATCTGCGTGACTTGCTCTTAATTTAACATTTGATATTTGCTTCTGCTACTATTCATGCTCTTTTTTTTTATATAAAAAAAGCCAAACAGCAGACCTCGTAGCACACCTCAAATCTCAACTTTCATAGAAAATTATTTTTGTATCTGCTATGAGGCATGTTATTGATTTATGAATGTACGCTGAATTATCTTGAGTACATAATATATATATATATATATATTTATATGTGTACGATATTTTTTCCTTTTGTTTTTCCAAGGTTATTGACTGGTTTGGCTACCTCAAGTACCTCTACAGTGGCAACTCTGTCCTCCATCAAACTTCTCCTGGTCGTCTGTTTAGTTGAGGGTCCACGTTGATGATGTGGTGATTAGTTATTTAGATTTAATTTTTGATTTCAATTTTATTTCAGATACTTTATCAGCTGCCAATATTGATAGGAATATTTTGTTAGGTCAATACGCAGGATTTTCAAAACCTCAAAATTTCAAACTTACCAACAGGATAGTTGTAGAATTAGACAAATTTCAGAGAACAGAGAGATTTAATCAAATTTTATGGCAAAGTGGGTCTTTTACTTAATTAATGAGAGTGAAGCAAAGGAACAAGATAGTTAAGTCATTAAAAATCTAATCCAAAGATTAGGCAAATTAAGGACTAAAAAATTGGCATTGCAAACCCGAAAAAGCCTGATGATTATCAAAAGTTTCTAGATGAAGAATTTTCTTTTAACGAAACAAGCCCTAATCGTAAACAATCTAACCTTCCTAGCAGATCATCAAACAAAAGTGTAGAGAAAGGTAACATTAGTAACAATAACCCTGTAGTCATTCAAAAAGTCTAAAATGTGTAACACTGAAACTGAACTTTTAAAAATCAAAATAGCCAAGCTTGAAAAGGAACTTGAATATTTTAAAAAAGTGAAAGAAGAGTATGAATCTGAAAAGAGAAAACCAAAATCTAAAAACGAAAAATTTCCAGAAACAGTATTAAATTAGCCACCACCAGTTGTCATTTGCAAAATTCAGAAAGAAAAAAGAAAACTTGAAATTGACCAAAAAAGATAGTGTCATTAATGATTTAGAAGCCACCTTGGAAATAAAGAAAAGAAAGGTAAAAACTTTGAAGAAAAAACAAAATTAGTCAATAAATGCAATGATAGTCTGAATCAAAAGATTTTCAAACAACAAACTCTTCATGAAGTAGAAGCAAAATCAGGAGAAAATAATGCTTATGCAGATAATATTAGACAAGCTACAATTCTTTTACAGTCTGAAGCAGGAGTGGCTTCTCATAAAGTTAGTGAAGTTATGAGAATAGTAGGTAAACATCTTTTTGATCATAACTTTGAAACATTGCCATCAACCCAAACATGCCTTAATATGAATGCTGAAGGTTTAGTTATTTCAAATTTGCAAGTAGCAGAAAAAATATTAGATTCTTAAAAATATCACTCTCCATTTAGATGGAACATCAAGAGATCATCAAAAAGTAGTAAATCATCAAGTCACTTTAGACGATGGCTCAAACTTATATTTAGGATTTAGTTTAGTCGCAACAGAAAGACGCTAGTACAATATTAGATATTACTATCTCTCTACTGAAAAAAATAAAGTGAATTTCATAGAGATGTTTCACAGAAGAAATTTTCAAAAATTTGCTAAGGAAAATAAAAAATACAATGACTGATAGGACAGCAACAATGAAATGCTTTGATAAAAAACTTAAAGAATTTCTTAGTTCAGAAGCAGGTGAAAATATTGAATTAAACTTTTTGCATTGCAATGCTCATTTCTTGTTACGTTTGTCAGATATGACAGATGAGGCTCTAAAAACAGTAGAACATGAAATAAAAAAACAACTAATGAAGCAATTGGTAGGGATAAAGATGCACAGTTCTCGAGGTTCTTTGGTGAAAATGAAACTTGTTGTAATAGACTGATCAGAACTCTTTGTGATATTCTTGGTCCAAGAGGGGATCAGAAGAATGGTAATAGAGTTGAGTGGAAAGAATTTTGTCCTGATTCTAAAGTTCCATCTTTCAAATCCAATAGGTTCAATTGTTACTTTGAAGCTGCGGCAGCAATCATTCATCACTATGATAGAATTAAGTCTTTTTTCATCTCAGGAGTTTGTTTTGTCAGGGAAGTCCAATCAAAAGATTCAGAGTGTAGGGTTGGACATTCAAGATTCTAATTTGATTAATTGTATTTGTGCTCTTGCTTTGGTCTATCTAAAAGTCAGTGGTCCATACTGGAATCTTGTCAATTCTTCTACTTCCTATTTAGATTTTGTCACCATGTTAGGAGAATGTACAAAAGTTTCTGGAATGGTCATCTGGTGATTCTCTCGAGTCTGACGTTCTCAGTTCATGTTCAGATGATTTGTTTGGTTCAAGTTTTCTCTTTCGAACTCTGTCTTCAGTAGTTTTGTGTATTCCTTTCTGAATTCTAGCATTTGTGACATTTCTATAGTTACTAATTGTTTGAAAACTATCTCAAAGGCTTGTGCGAGGTAACTTCTAGACAACTTGGAAATTTTCTTGATAACAACAGTTTGATCCTGAAGATGAGATTCTTTTAGAAGTTTTGAAAAACTGTCCTTTGACTAACTTGATAGGTGAGAGTTCTTTTGGTGACTGCATCACATTGTGTAAAAAGAAATAAAACTTGTAGTAATTATCTAGACTCTAAATCTAAAAGTGATAAAAGCACTTCTGTTTTCAGTTGCTAGGAAACATAAAAAGACCTTAGATGAGGAATCTAAATCTGTTAAAAATGAAATCTCAATCAAATTAAAACTGAACATGGTAGAAAGTCAGCAAAAAGAAAATTGACAAGGCAGCAGCAGATTTTAGAAAAACATGGTTTATTAATGAGAAGGATAGATAACAACGGAGGTGTTTGTGAAAGTAGTGAACAAGTAGACATATTAATATTAATCAAAAACCTTTCAACAGCTGGTAAATCTAAAAAACAAATAACAGAAATAATCAAAGATCAAATAAGATATTATAAAAATGATAAAAATGTGAAAGATAAAGTTCTAACTCTGTCAGGTACTCAAGAAGATTTAATCTCAAATTTAAAACAATTTCTAAATTAGCGTTTCTTTTTTTTTGAAAATTTTTTTAGTCTGAAATAAAATTGAAATCATGGGTCTAGTTGATGAAGTTTTATTTGATTTTGTAACATATTTGGAGGCCTTTTTTTGTTTTATGTTGATAAATTCATATTAATTGGTGATATATCTGGTGGGAAAAAACTTTCTTGTGTTGTGATAAAAATTTTTTTACTGAATTTTTTAAAATTGTAAATATTTTAATAAACTGAAATCATGTCATAACCAAGCCATTATTGTAGTTATGTTTCTATTTTGATGTTGTTTATCTAATCAGGAATGGATAGAAGATTGGTTAAAAAGTAAAGATTTTATAAGGTTTTGAAATTCCCATATTTTGTGTTTTTTCGCCCCATTAATCAAAACGTGCGAGAAATTGATTTCACGGCATATTTTCTAAGAGTATAACTTTAAAAATATAATTCCAGGCTTCCTGAAAAAAATTGGACCTATTGTCAGCAACATTATCTCTTACCTTACTGGTTTTCAAGGGGTTAGCTTAATTTGTTATTATACAATGGCGGTCTGAAAATGGCCTTTTAGAGTCGTAAGTCACCAGACCATATTTTGACCCATTTTTCGAAATTCATAAGGGCATAACTTCCTTGAAAATAAACCCATCATGTTGATTTTGTTATCATTTAAATCAGAATAAAAAACTCTTTCAGGATATATACATTGGATAGCCTTTTTCTGATTAATTCAATTTGGGTTTGGAGTACCTATTATCAAGTTCACTTTTACTTTTACCCAGTCTACATCCACTGTTAATTGTTAACTTCTTAGACATCACCGTTTCTCTCTCCGAACATGGGCTAACAACTACAGTATTCTAGTAGGTCTACAAAGATACAGATAGTCATAGCCATCTCCACTACACAATCCTCTCATCCACCACGTTGCAAAGATGCTATTCCATACTCTCAATTCCTCCGCCTCAGACGCATCTGTTCTACCGAGCACCTATTCACAGAGGAGGCGTCTAAGATGTTTGATTTCTTCCTACGCAGAGGCTACCCTAGGGCCATCATTTGTCAAGCCTTTCACTTTCAGAGAGCTAAAATTGTACCCCGTAAAGACGCCCTCAACATTGCAGGAAGAAAAAAGACCAACTGCATACATGTACCTCTTATCCTTCTGTACCATCCGCACACACACCGTGTCATCAATATAGTCCGCAGAACCTGCCTATTCTACACGCTAGCGAACGAGACTAAACGCGTTTTTCTCTTCCTTTCCATTAATTGCCTTCCAAGAGACACTAGCCTTCAGGATATCCTTGTGCACAGCCGCCTCTCTGCTGACTCCTCGCCGCCGGGCACCGTCCGATGTGGGCGCACTAACTCAACTACAGACATGCCCCTTTGTGGACGGCTCCACAACCATTCAGTTCCCCAGACAGACCTGGACAGTGAATGGGCAATTCTCCTGCGCCTCTCGCAATGTAAATTTTAATATATGCTCTTCGCTGCAGTCATTATGGAATGGCCTATATCGGAGAAACTGGCTTTACATTTTAATGGACCAGGACATCGAGGAACCCATGACCTGAAGTATGCATTCTCAGTCTCAGGTCATGTACCGGCAGTGCTTGAGTCTAGGAAGTCTTTAGAAACCGGCTTATAGTAGTAAGATTGGAGGCACGATCAACCTGATGGTATGAACGTCTTACACCAATTTGTATAAATTTCTCTGGATTAACTCCACAGTCGGGTACACACTATATACTATATTATTAATTATTACTATCCCTGACCCTTCATCATTCTCTACCCTACCTCATCCGCCCCCCCCCCACCACCTCCACGAAACTGTCCTACCCTAACCCTGCCTTCCTACCCCTTTCTATCCCGGGCAAGTTGGGTCCCTCTGGCAGTTCACACTCCGTGTGCCCATCTATGGTATTTTGGTAGTGTACTCAATGGTAGGCATCTCTGCACACACCTTTTCTTTTCTTCTTCTTTCCTACATTCACCATTTACCGGAAGCAACTTTGTGCACGGTTTCTTACCATTACGGAATAGACCTATTTCATCACCAAGGAGAAAATACTTTAAAACTTCGATAACTTGGAAAGCATCAACTAGTAACTGGCATTTTTGAAATTTCAGATAAGTTGTTAACTTGTTTACTCTCTTCCCTTACTGCATCGATAAATTTGTAATTTATACATATATTTCGCACCTTCAGTGTACATTTTTGCCCTTGATTGATACTTCCTTTCAATTCATTCATTCTCTATCATTTCTTCTTTCTAGACCCAGTGAGATATAGATGATCTTGTCTTAATAGTCTTATATTTATCCTATTTTTTTTTCGTTCTTGTTTCCCATACTCACAGTCATACTCACACGTCTCTCTCTTTCTCCCTTTCTTTCTTCCTCTCTCTCTCTCTCTCTCTCTCTCTCTCTCTCTCTCTCTCTCTCTCTCTCTCTCTCTCTCTCTCTCTCTATATATATATATATATATATATATATATATATATATATATATATATATATATATATATATATATTTCTCTTCTTCTCTCTATCTCCTTCTCACCTTTTATTACTTACTTATTTTCATTTTCATATATTATTTCATTCTCGATCTGAACCTTTCACTCTTGCTCATTCTTCACACACATCCACCCCCTCTGCTGCTACTGCTACGTTTCTTATCATCATTGTCTTTTTCTTTCTTTCTTTTTCCTTTATGCTTTTCTTCTGACATCACATTGTGTGATGCCTGAGGTAGTACTTAGATCTAGATTAGATATATATATATTTCTCGTTTGTTATCTGGACGAAGGGTTATACCCGAACGTCACGTGTTTGTTCTGTCTTTATTAGTCGAGTTGTCACTTATTGTCATATTTCGCCTGCTCTTGATATGATTTCATGGTGTGAAATATTATATTGCTCATTATGTGTTTATTACAAGAGTTATATAAAAATAATACGCTTATTGTAATGTATGACTGACTGTATTATGCCATTGTGTCGTAATTTGAAGAAATCTCTATATACAGTGGATGTATATAGATCTAGATCTAAGTTGATATTCAAGGGACCTATTACAAAAGATCGACTTATGTAAAAACCGAGGTAAGCAATTGCTCAGTTACCTCCCCGAATATGATTTTCAATCAAATGGTCTTGAGTATTATTATTAATTACTGACTGCTGTCGTTTGCTCACATGCATGTGTTGTTGTTTTTGGGTATTATTTTTCTTGCTTGAGTGATTGAGCGCAGTGGGTCAGTGGTAGAATTCGAAGTGAAAGAGAGAAGTGGTGATGATGGAGTAGTATTACTATTAGTATTAGTAAGTACGACATAGACCGCGTGTGCGATTAGATCTCCGGTTTCAATTTTAATAAACCAATCGCCTGTTTTGTAAAATGCTTCGCGTAGATAGATCAGATCTATTTTTTCTAATGTCGGTGGCTATGGGGTGAGACCAGTTAAGAGTAAGATTATTGGCAACTCCATATTCTTTCTGCTCCTCTCTCTCTCACACACACACAACACACCTTACTAGCTGAGCTGCAAAGTGCAAGTTGTACTACATCAACATCGTACGATGTGTTATGTGTTACATTATTTATACTGTATTATATTTATACAACGTGTTGAACAAAGAAAAAAGCATAATAATAATAATCTCATTAACACCCCCCCCCAGTTGCAATAGCCACATCTCAATCTCAATGCTGACAATTCAATACGAATCAATACGATGTAGACTGACGTGACATTATTTTTGGTAGTTATTGGTTGCCGCCACCACCTCCCCCCGTCCGCCCGCTTCCATTCTGACCGGTGCAGTCGCAAACTGTGTACGATTGACCAGGACTATGACTACAGTACTACTAGTGACTAGTACTAGTAGTAGTAGTAGTTAGTTAAGTTAGTAGTACTACGACAAGAAAGGAGAGACAGACAACGAGTCATATGGCCAACCATAATATGCTAACACCTGAGCGGATTTTATTAACTTGCGCTAATGGGGTCTATTATAGTAGTATTAAGTATTAGACTAGAGACGGCCTTGGGTCTATGCATAGTCCATTACGGTCACATGCCAATGGACAATGGTGTTACATCGGTTTATTAATGGTTGGCAATGCCGATGCTTGTACCAATTGTACTGTTCTGTAGTGTTAGTACAGGCCTGGAAGAAGAGTTGGATTTTGTTCTACTTCTACGTTCACTGATAGTGATAGTGATATTATTATTTTTCGCTTTGCGTTGAGTTCATTTGAAAAATGCCAAGGCATTGTTAATTGTACTGCTTTGGCTCCTCTGACCAGGAGGAATGTAACAAAACCTACGATTTTGAAAGTGGATTGCATGTTGTATCAAGAGATTGGATCTAGATCTACATTTCAATTCAAGCTCATGTAGTACATGTACAGTGTCTTACTTTTATGTTGGTAAGTTTACTGGTAGCTGGATTTAGTGCGTATTGTTTCATTGGAGATTGAAGGAAACTAGATCTAGTAGTTGTGACTTGTAACCATAAACATAGGGCCTATTATCACATAAGATCAATATCTCTCTTTCGGAATTTTCCTTACTCAGCAGGTGTCAGAGGTGAGAACACCATACATGCCTAGACTGTCCTGTAAACAGCCAAGAGATCTTTTTAACGTGCACGGAGTGATTTGATCTGTACACAGGACCTCTTTTTTAAATTTTAACGTCCGACTCCGATGGACTTGTTGTCGATCTACCTACCTTGGGGGGGGGGGGTGTTAAGTGAAGGAAAAAAATAGGTCAACCATAAATGTGGTGATCTCACTCTCCGCAGGGTGAATTAATTGCTAGTTGACGGAGTGAAAATGAAAGCAAAGAAATATGATTTACCTGCAGCCCCCACCAATCATCCTCTCTCCTCATTGTAATAACATATAACATATATATATACTAATATAGCCCTATAATGTGCATGAAGTATTATCTTCAGCGGATAAACAATGTCATCACCACTGTCACATGACTTGGGAGAATGATATGAATGCTGAAATACTGCATAGACTCCATTGAATCTTGTGATGTAGAGTGGGGGCAAGTGGAGGAGCTTTTAATAATCATTAATACATGTAGATATATATATATAGTATTGATCGTGTTGTCTAGCTGTGGGGTCAATGGCCGTTGATGCCATTAACATTGAAGCATCGACTTAAGTAATTGTATTTTTACAAAAAGCAAGAATGCAGCAATCATTGACTGACAATAGCAAAATATTGCTCACCAAATAAAAAACGATATGAATTGTAGAATTAAATTAAGAGCAATAAGAATTAAGATCTACTCTTTCTTCTACTTTCAGAGCTCTACATTTTTGCAATTTCACACACAATTTCTTTCACTTTCAGAGAACTTCATATTAATAATGATATTATAATAATGATTTAATAATAATATAAAACATTTATTATATATAGAGCACTTATATTATATATAAGATAAGGTTATAAATGAGGGGGTGAGAGTGAGATGCAAAAACCGCTAGACTATGTCCAAAAGAGACAACTTGAGAAAATCAATGTCTTCATTCATTTTACCGTCTGCGGACTGAAAAAAAGTTGACCTGAAAGTGAAAGACATGTTACTTAAGTCGGTGTCGAATTAAACAGTTTTTTTTTAAACTAAAAAATATGTGGGAATGGGACTGTTCAAAACATCAACATAGATAAAAATCGACTTAAACAGCATTCACTGTATGTAATATTCATATGCCTTGTTATTGCAACTCAAGATGTCAAGTATTGGGCTCATGTATCCTATGTTAGAATAGTGCTTGAATGCGAACGAGTGTTTGCTGTTTATGTAATGGTATTTTCTACCAGGGTGCATATAACTATTGTAACGGTTCTTAGGTAAATAACCATCTTAAGAAGGGAGTGATGTAACATAGTTACTTCTAGTTTTGAAGGTATTCCCCTTATAGAGGAAAACCTATGATTTGTTTGTAAAACCCCTTAAGTTTGAGATGGAATAGTTTTGGTGTGCCATAGGATTGATTTGTTTATATCTGGAAATTAGGAAAATGCTATCAAAGGTCTAGTATAGTGTGGAAATTTTTGTTCCTGGTATAAATAGGACAGTTATCCATGATTGAGAGACAGTACAAGAATAAGGAGGTAGATTCCACATCTCTTTATACCAGCTTCCATTGGGTATATCTGTGCTTGCTTCATTTCATTCATTGATTGTCGACTGTAGGTATAATAAATAGCCTTGGTATATTTATCAATCGGGAAGCTTGGCATTACTAATACTAGATTGTCTACGTCAACATCTAGATCTAGAGTGCACTGCCTGCTCCATTCATCCCTTGTAACAACTAACATACACACTATTTCATTATCACATTATTGTTTTATTAGTATGGCCAAACAAAAGATGGCTTGAATTTAATTATGTAATTGAAGCTTCAATTTGTGTCAAGTCAACTTTACCTCTATATCCATTAGGATCACCTAAAGAAAATCAACAAAAATGTCAGGCTGTGGAGGTCCATGGTCACAGCCATGGTGGAGGTCACAGTGGTCATAGCCATGGATTTTCAGTTGCCAGTGAAGCAGACAATTTAAAAGGGGCTGAATTTAATTTGTACTTGAAAATAGACTTGGACGGTGTGATGTGTCTGAATGAAGCTGATGAGGGTTCTGGGAAAACAGTCTTCAGATCCTATGAAGACAGATTGAACAGGGACAAGGTACAAAAGTGTAATATATTTTAGAGAATTGATTTGATCAGTTTTAAATATACATGTATATTTTTTATGTTATTATATGTGAATTGTAATTTATAATGATTTTTAAATCTGCAAACTGCATATATACAAAAACCCGCTATACGCCATTTTTACATATTGTGAGTTATTTCACCATCTCAGACTTTGAAGGAAGAGTCTTCTGATGATGAAATCATTTTTGTTAAAGTTGGCAATATTGTATTATAATTCGGCTCTAAACATCAAATTTATTTAGTAGAACTAAGGAAGACAAATTTGATTTTCTCAAGTTGTCTCTTTCGGATATAGTGGTTTTTGCATCTCACTCTCACCCTCTTATTTATAACCTTATATAATGTAAGTGCTCTATATAATAAATGGTTTATATAATTATTAAATCATTATTATAATATTATTATTAATATGAAGTTCTCTCAAAGAAATTGTGTGTAAAATTGCAAAAATGTAGAACTCTGAAAGTAGAAGAAAAGTAGATTTTATTATCTTAATAGTCTTAATTTGATTCTACAATTCAATATCGTTTTTTTATTTGGTGAGCAATAGTTTGCTATTGTCATGTCAGTTAATGATTGCTGCATTCTTGTTTTTTGTAAAATAAATTATTTTATATTGTAAGATAAATAAATCTTCTCTGCATCATCTTAGTTTTCTTTTCTCTGCCTTTTTCAAGTTTGTGGAAAGTGATGTAGATGAAGAACTTCTATTCAATATTCCGTGAGTATATGAATATGAACTTCGTTCTTAGGTTTTTGAACAGCCTTGAGAGGATAGCCCTCTCACTTGTTTTCCTGTGCATCCTGATTTGACAATTTGGGTCTTTCAAAAGAATACCCAAAATACGATTTCTATTGACGGCTTGGCGAGATTATATAAGTCTAGAGGTAAGTGGAGAAGTGAATGATTCACTCATAATTGAATGAATTATATGAATCAATCTACACTAGTGACTGAGGTTTAACAATGCCGTTGTTGTATTGTTAGTGTCCGTATTGAGATTTGAATACCATCTCTAATTTAATGTAGCTAAGTT
Organism: Doris montereyensis; assembly: GCA_037039925.1. Taxonomy (NCBI): domain Eukaryota; kingdom Metazoa; phylum Mollusca; class Gastropoda; order Nudibranchia; family Dorididae; genus Doris; species Doris montereyensis. The sequence continues at coordinate 38,875 of JAXRKP010001940.1, read as the reverse complement.
AATCTTTTCCTTTATTTATTAAATATTCATTTGAAATGAATAGTATGAATAATAACCCATCTAATTTTTAATATAATATATAAAGACTTATTCAAAGACGTCCTTATTTTTTCCCACGATACAGCAAATATTGTCTCATTAAAGGGTTTGTTTCAGATTTACAGGTGTTGTCAAGTTAAAAGGAATCATAGTCATCGGTGGAGAGAGAGAAACTCATCCATGCAAAATGAAACTTTTCAAGAATCGACCCAATATGTCGTTTGATGATGCTACAGCTAAGCCCGGACCAAGAAATTGATGTTTATGTTGATCAGCAAGGGTTGATTGAGTACAAACCAATGTAAGCCCTGTAAAAATATTACAAATAAAGAATGGTTGAATTTAATGTATTATATCTGTAGGAAAAAACACTACGACATGCCGATAACTATTGAAGAAAATATAGATATAATATATACATATATCGTCACTGCATTTCGCTATCTGTGTATGGTCAGTATGAAGCATTGAGCTAGTTTTGAGATAATCGAAAAAAAACTTTCCTTTTCTGCCGATAAAGCGATTACCTCCATGATTCTTACATATGTTTGTTTCCAGATTTGATGCTGCATGGATACAAAGTAAAAGATTAGTTAATTATCTTCATTAACACTGAACACATTGTTTATGGGCCATACGCGTATTGCATTCCTAATCCTGCATACGCTATAGAGTCTGGTCACTGCCGAGAGCAGGTGTGACGCAATACACACGTTTAGCGCAGAGAAAGACCGACAGTCGTGTTGATTTCACACACGTGTGTTGACAGCTGAACGAAGACACAGTTAGCACAGCAGAATAGAACTGACTGGCTGGTCACTGATTGATAGTACTTTTCTAAGCCTTCTAGCCAAGGCGTGTTTAGCACTGTATTACTGTACTTATATTATTAAGTAGTAAAGATAATCCCTATCTTTTAAAACAATGTCATCTATTGCACATGTTATGTTAGAGAATAAAGATAAGAAGAAGAAGAGGAGGAGCAGAAGAAGAAGGAGACAATATGAAAGAAGACAAAGAGGAGTAGGAATGAGAAATGAGAAGACAAAGAAGAAAAGGAATAAAAAATAGGAAAAGATGATCAACAAGGAGAGCAATAAGATTATAATTATGAAGGAAAGAAGAAGATCAAGAAAAAGATGATGAGGAGGAACAGAAAGAAGAAGAAGAAGGCAAAGCAAGAAAAAGAGGACAAAAGAGGTGTAGGAAAGGAGGAAGAAGATCAGCAAGAAGGAGTACAATAAGAAGAAGGGAAAAAGAATAAGGAGACAATGAAGAAAGACAAAAGGAGCAGGAACGAAGAATATCAAGGAGAAGGAAGATCAAGAAGAGAAAAAGGAGGAGGAGAAAGCATAAGAAGACAAAGAAGAAGAGGAAGGGGAGGAGCAAAAAGAATAAAGAAGACAAAAAGAAGAAATAGGGAAAAAAGATGATCAACAGAAGGAAAGCAATAAGATTATGAAGGAAAAGAAGAAGATCCAGGGAGTAACAGAAGAATAAAAGAAGAAGAAGAGGACAAAAGAGGTGTGGAAAGAAGGAAGAGGGAAAAAAAGGTGAAGGAGCAGAAGATCAAGAAGAGGAGGAGGAGGGAGCAGAAGAATAAGAATATAAAAAAAAAGAAGGGAGCAGAGAGAATAAAAAGACAAAGAAGAAGATAAAGAGGGTAGGAAGGGAAGAAGATCAAGAAGGAGAAGAGGAAGAGCAGAGGAATAAAACTAAGACTAAGAGGACAAAGAAGAAGAAGCAGAGAAAGGGAAGAAACCAGAAAAATAAGAAAGTAAAGAAGAAGAAGAAAGGAGCATAAGAATAAGGAGACAATGAAGAAGAAGGAGACAAAGAGGTAGGAACGAAAGGAGAAGGAAAAGAAGATCAAGAAGAAGAATAAGAAGACAAAGAGGAAGGGGAGGAGCAAAAGAATAAGAAGAAGAAGAAGAGGAAGGGGAGGAGCAGAAGAATAAGAAGACAAAGAGGAGTAGGATAGGAAAAAGTAAAAGAAGAAGGAAGAGCAGAAGATCACGAAGAAAGATGAAGAAGAAAAAGAAAACGACACCAAAAAAGAAGGGAAGAGGAGGAGGAGCTGAAGGATAAGAAGGTAGAAATGGTAGAAGGCAATAAAAGGAAAGAAGTGGAAGAAGAAGGAGGAGAGGAAAAATTTATTACTCTCCTGCTAAAAAATAGTTGTACAACAATTATGTTACATTCTGTAAGTTACAACCACCACTCTTTTTTTAGACCCATCATAGGAAATAAAACGATTTGACTTGTATTGTCTTCTCAGTATTCTCTACTGTGCATTATTATTATGACACTATTCCCATCGATGAAAGTTGCCAAACATGCATCTCTATCTCCGCCTGGCTGTTTGTGGGCAAGCGCCTTGCTATCCACGTAAAGCACTTACCGGCATTGACTCACCGTAAGAGATACTCGTTGCTTTTGGGCAGGGTAAGAAAATTATTTTCTTAATGCTAAAAGTATGTTATTAATATTAAAGGAAAAAAACCCATCCTTTAACATCGACGAGGGAACATAGCGACATGAAATGCATGGTAACATAACTCAAACTTCATCTTGAAAGATGAAAACTGTCGACTTGAAAATAATGAAGATTGATCACGACGTCACAGGACTATATTATTATGCATTCAGCAAAGCAAAAAAAAAACATTTTTCTTACGCGAATATGGCTTTGACTAAATTCGGTCAATTTTATTGTTTGTTTGTCAGATATTTATAGAGCTGGTGCAGATGGATGTATTCTTGTCTAATATGCAGAAAACAGTATTTTTTTTTAAATTGCTACATATGCTGTGTTGTCCCCACCCCACCACACCCTGCGGTGCGTTTCGCGTGCTTGTGCACATCGGGTACACTATACACCACACCTTGCCCACACATTCTCTCCATCCATCACAGCACTGTGACCTCTCCATCCCCACTTCGGAGAAGTGAGGGCATGGTAGTGGTAGATCTAGGCTGACCTATCACTATCACTACATGTATAACTATACTATCAGTAATCATGCGATGCGTTCTGCTTGTCTGCGCATGCCACTCATTCAATTCGCTCCGGCCTTCATTGTTTAGCTTTTAGGGCTCTCCCTATTCTTTGTTTCGTAGATCACCAACAAGTTTCTCAACTGGCGATGTTTTATTGGTTTATGCACTGTGCACAGCAAAACAATATTCCGATATAACCGACTCGCGTGTTTGTCTGATTGCGCTATAGCAATATTTTATTTACAAAGATAAAAAGAAGGAAAAAAAACGGGTTCTTAGAATAGTGTCGTTTCCAACCGACTTCTCATTCCTTTCAGGACTCGTTATAAATGGACTCCACTGTAGTAGGCTGTTGGAAAGGAAAGGATGATGATTAAATCAATGTCAGTTATTACTGAATGAAAACAAATTCCAAAGTAATAATTAAGTTCATTTCAGTGCCAGGTAAGAAAAATGAATGACAACTATTGAAAATAAAGAAAAGAAATGAAAAAGAGTGAATAGTTTGCAATACAAAAGTGCCAAACACATTAATATTTGGAAAAGTTAAGTCATCTCATCTCCTTTTCTTGATAAACAAATAACAATATAAACATCGCACTGCCTCTTACAAACAAACAAACAGAAAGCAGCAAGAAGAGCATGACCCATTATTTTTCCAGTAAGTGTAACCCTTATCGTTATTATAGATAATGTGATTTTTTAACAATCTGTGTGGCCAAATTAGGCTGCCCATATGAGATGTCCAAACGTCTCTCTTTTCATTTTCAGCATTCAGTGTTGTTTTTTTTAAGCCATCACTTCAGCATTTTCTATTTTCTGGTCCTTTTTACACATTCAACACTCTAGAGTGGCAAGATTCAGTGATGTTCAGCACCTATCCATCCACTTCCCAAGCAATCATGGAAACAGCGAGAAAACAGAGGTCTATTACATTGGACTGAAAGGGGATTATATGGAAGTAAGTTGCATTTCAAATTAATTTTCTCTAGTTGCTACATACTCCAAAAGGAGGAAAGTATTTTTACCCAAATTGGACAAAATCTAGGTTATTGAACTATTGGATGGTGCAGGTCATTTTCTTCACATTGATTGATATCATAAGACTAAGAGAAGCTCAGTATTGTTTCTTTTATTTTATACACATTTTTTTAAAGGAAACGATTCAGGCTATCTTCAACACATCTGTTGTACCATCAAAGCCAGAAATTTTTGTTTTAAGTGTATAGCAAGTTGGTTCTCATATTAATCATCACAAAGAACTATTGACTTAGAAAGGCAGGAAATACAGGACATATCTCCCGTGGGAACCCAAGACCTCAACAAAAGGAGAGGAGCAGAAAAAGGTTCCCCACAGTCTCCCCATCCATGCTTGTCATAGAGGCGACTAAGGATACTGTGACTGCACCGCGGGTTATGAATGACAAGGCAGGTGTCGCCTATGCGTTACAAGTACAGAAGTACAAGCTCTTTTGTGATGCAGAGGCGACTTCTTTTTCTCTTACTTTTGTCTTCTATCCATCCACTCCTTTTTGCTCTATCATCATGTCTATGTCTCCTCTTCTTTTAGGTACCACAAGCGGTGGAAAAATAGAAGCAGAGCGAGAAATTGGGAAACTTGTTAAACTTTACATCTCCTCATAAACTTTTCTCTTCGTTATGAAATAAAAACCATTTGAAAGATCTGTTTTTAATCTTTTAATTGTAATCAATTGTTAATCTGATTCATTCTCGATGCGTTTAGTGAAATCTTAGTAAAAGACATAACTTGGAAGCGCGACCTCGCCCAGTCCCGGCAATTTCTAAGGCCGTTTCGTTTTACCCTCTTTCTATTTTCGATTTCCGCTCGCTATCATTGGCTGAATACAAGTCATAGTCACATGACTGGAAGAGGATAACTCAGGTTTTAATATGATACCAAACAATCAACTTTTAAACCATGCAGAGGAAAGTGAGCAATTGAAAATTTAAATTGGTAGCAACACTTGCCGAGGGCGAAGAAGCTTGTTTTGATTGACACCATTAGAAAGCTCATCCTTTTTTATATAACAATTGCTTATTGTTATCAAGACAGCGAAGCGGAACGAGCTTAATTTAAGACTAACCCCAATGAGCTTTTCACCCCTGAGCTGGAAACCCTGAAGTATTTGTGTGGACCTCAATGACCGCTGTTCCCATAGATAGTCAACCGCCCGGCGGTACGACAGATCCAAGGATACTGAACAAAACATGGACGTCCGAAGTTAAGCCTCACTGGTGAGTAAATTCTGTATTTCTCTAGTATATGTTTATCATTAAGTTGTTTAAAATAGCGTACATTTATATTATAGTATAGTAAATATCCCAAAAATGGTGCCATAAATGTCGTTTGCTGTGGAGGGCGGTGGGTTGCATTATGGAATGGCGAGGGTTGCGCAGCGAGATAATTGCTGATATCGCAATTACAAATTACATTATTATTAGTAACAAAGAAAACTTATGAATATAATTAATATCATGGCATGTGTGAGTACTACCAGTTTGTACTTTGCTATGTGGCAAGTTTTCTTAGTTTTAGAAACGGATCTAGAGGTATCGCGCTAGTTTGGCCGAAGTTTAGATCTGGACTTTAGATCACATGTGGCTCTACAACCGGACACGAGTGAAGGATCATAACAACTTTGTACAGTTGCTTTAGACTAGAGAAAATGTCTGGACCATTAGACATATTTGGGTTTGAGGCTTATGAATCGAATTAATTTTTTTTAAATTTCTTTTGTTTTGTTGGGGTTTTTTTTGGGGGGGGGGGGGGGGTTGCCACAAATAACTTTACTTTGTACAGCATATAAACTGAATCACTCCACAATAAAAAAAAAATTCCAACAAACTTGTTAGGATGCATTCATAATAATAATAATATAATGTTTAGATGGGAAGAACTCCACAGTCAGACACACTGTACAGTCACTGTCACTATTCCTGGCACTGACCATGAAACGCCTCTCCCATTGATCCTGTTACATCCAAGATTTCCACTGTACAACTATTGCTATAAGTATAACTTCTTTTAGTAATCCTGCTCTCTTGAAGATTTTATTTTCTAAGAAACATTACTCTTGTCTCAAAGGTGGCCTGTTGTGGCTGCATCACAGTCACATTCATACTACTACTTAGGTCTATATTTGAATAGAATTTTGTTTCTATAAATTACTACGTGTATAAAATAATATATGCAAAACTTTGTCACCTCATTTTGAATGTAATCTTGAGGTTGTTTTTTTTTTTTAATTTGTTTTTCAGCTGTGGAAATGGCTATGCAAACTGGTACCAGAGATTTCAGTGTGACTAAGAGTCGCATCTGCCACAGAGTGACAGCGGTCCTGAGTTTCCTGCCTTCAAATTCAAATGGGAGAACAATAAGTTGTGTCATTTCTGGGAGCAGGGATATATATAACTTATCAAATGTCATATTTTCACAATTAAAAGTAATTCATATAGAAAATACACGATTGTAATGTACTTTACAGCATTAAGCTCAGCAATACTTTTAATTTGATGGATGTGTGAACCTTCTAGCTCCTGTACTTTCCATTTTATCCCAAATTTTGTTCAACATTCCTGCGAAAATCTGACTTTTTAGAGAATTTTATCATTTTTTACCTCAGTTGGCGTTTAAATGGCCCTGCAGCTGAAAAATTTAATTCAAATCATCCAAAAAATTAGGCAAGATTTTTACAAGGCTTTCTGTGGATTTACTTAACCCTTTGGTTGCTAACCTATTTGTCCCTGTTTACATCTCAAATGCTAGGCTTTTTGAGAATTCCTATGAAAAATGGTGCTTTTACTTTTAGAAGAAAAATATAGCTCTCAAACGACACATCACAAGGTAATGAAATTTTCAGGCTAGTTAGGAATATGGACAAGCTAAATATTCGATTGATATATTGATCGTTTAGCTTCCTCCAACCCACTCTTGGTCAGACCTCTCTCTGTCACGCCCACTCCCTCTCTCTGTCCCTCTTCGTCACTCATGATCCGTAGACCTCGGTCTAACACACGATCGTCTAAATCTAGATCTAGTTCAGGCCTGTCAGCTTTAGAAATCGAGCTAGAATCATCACTCCCGGGCATAAACCCATCACCAGAGTCAATATCATGTCTATGTGTATCAGCCTCATCATCTGATTCCATCGCTAATATAAACAAACCAATAAAACAAGAAAAATCGAATATAGCAACCAAGGGTTAAGTTGAACACTGACATTAATCTGATGTACATTTGTGACCATGCAAATATGGCATTCCCAACCATAATTCTTGAAGAATATGCATTTTTGAGTAATTTTTCAAAATTCACCATTTCATATCTTTAAATCAGAAGATGATGACTTTTCCTATTTCAACAGTAACCACTTCCCCTGTTATAAAATATGTTCTCATTTCATTGTTTATTCTTTTCTTTTATATTTTTTATTGTATGTTTAACATGACGCAAAAATGCTAATTTGAAAATTAATCGAAAAATATTCAAAGTTCAATAAACTTTGACAACTCATATCTTCGTTAATTTATTAATTGATTTTGATGAAATAAAGTTTGGTCTTCTTGTTTTGGTGACCTCTGCTGAATATGGCATAACATCCAGTGTTAAAGACGAAATTATTTTTGGCTTGTGGTACCTACTTATTCCTAAGACGAGGTTAGCCGCCCGTTTCACCATGCCCGACAGACGTCCTGAGCCAGTTGAGCTATCGATATGCCTCCTGCAACCGACGCCGGCTGGACACCCCGCTGACTGCACCGTTTTTCATGAAAGGAACATTCACTTAAGTAAGTGTATATCTTTTCTCATTTAATAGCTATTTTTATTTGAATTGGCTTGGATTCTGTTTTTCGTAAGTTTACTGCAGGTCTAGATCCAGGAGAGAAATCTAGTTCTAGTTTTAACTATTTTTATGTGGTGCAAAGTTGATGGAACAGCCTCTCTTTCGCATTCTTCAATTTACTTTGGGAATTACTTATTGGAAGAATACGTTCAGTCTAAACGTGATTTATTTAAATCAATGTAGCTTATCAGCTGTTGGGAGATGCATGTAAAGCTCCAGCTTTATAATTTTTTGAAAAAGATCTAACTAGATCTCTAGCCTATTATTTACTATTAATTTTTTAAAAAATCTTTTAATCTTTAAGAACAAGAAGATATAATCTATACTAGATTTAGTATTAGATTATATATATTTATATAGATCAAGTATATTATTATTATTAATGATATTGTCTCTTCTTTGACCCCCACTCCCATTTGCAGTTGTGCAGTTACACTCAAATATTATATCTAGAGATATCTCTAGATTCTTGAGCTTTATCACAAAACATCCTTCAACTCAATTTTTTCTTCTGATTTGTAATTTTCTGACTTTTCGCTTTTTCAGCCAATGATGTCTATGACTATGAGATTTCAACGACATTTTCTAATGACTGGAAAAGGGAGACTTGCCCAGAACACCGGTCTTCACACTAGCAAACTGGCTTCTAGTGCAACTGTCTTTCTTGAAGGAAGAAGCAAGCACTACTTTTGTCCAGGTAATTGTTACATAATTTCAAGACCAATGAATAATGGTTCCATTTTGATTAGAGTGCAGGCTGAGTGGCAGTGGCCTGGACTCACTATCAGAAGGTGAATGATTGAGCCCCACTCAGCTTGCGCCACATTGCTTTGGCTGTCGCAGTGGACGACTTTTATGGATTAAATGTGATTTACAGCTCACTTTTTTTATCATCGATTTTTGGCAGCATTTTCTTGGAGGAGCAGAAAATTAATAGAGGTACTGAAAACATATAAAAGGATCATTTTTATTTCATGCACATGAGACATTACTAAAGGAGTAAGTGGAGTAAAAATTAGTAAAATGAAAGGCAAACACATGGATTGTTACATCAGTCATGTTGTGTTAACATTAATAACTATGTCTGTCAGTCACACTGTGCCTCTTTATTTAATTTTGATTAATCACATCTTTTGCATCTTCCCATTCCTGTCTGCTCTTTCTTTAGATGAAATTGTGACTACACAAACTTTTACCCAAGACAAAGACTGTCTCGGAGAGTTGGATGAATCACCGGTACATTTCTCCGACTCTTGCACCAAATTGCACCAAACTTCCCCACAAGATCAGACCCTATCACTGCTACAAAAAGAGTCTATCCCATTCGCTGCTCTGAACCTCAATCGTCTCTATCTCACCAATAGGTAGTTTGTGAATAATGTCCTTCAATAAGTCATGATATGGTAAGCCGCGGCACTCGATGCAATTTAATTTTAGCTACGGATACTTTAATTTTTCTCAAGCAATGATCATGAAAATCATCAATTGATTTGTAATATATATATGCTTTATTGTGTAGAGCTGAAAAATAAGCTTTAATTTGATGTATTACTTGGACTTTGTAGCATGATTTATTGATTATAATTTTTCAAATTATCATGTCATTATGTCGACCAATATTAACATTTTTCTCACAATTTCTTTTAGAAAATGTATCATTAAGTATCAATTGATTTTTAATGTATGTTCTTGTGTAGAGCAGAAAATAAGCTTTAATTTGATGTATAACTTTACTTTGTAGCATGTATTGTTGATTTTTTATGATATTTTCCAAATGGCAAGTTGGCATATTTTTACTTTTTCTCAATATTTTTCAAAACGGGTGATTTGAGCTTTTAACTCACTCACTACCCAAATGACCATATTTGTGTCGGCCTCAAGCGATAAGCCGCTTGCTCCCGAGACTACACTCCTGTCGGCCTCGTATTTACTATTTTTTCTCTTTATGAACCGGAGCGCGTAGTCGGCCTTGGTATTTTACACACGGGAAGGCATTTTATTTATCTTCTCAGTACAGAAGAGTCAAATTACTTATAGTGACTTCCTGATTCAGGAGTAGATTTTCTGGACACCGAGTTACGAAGTTACTGACAGCCGTATTTTCATGTCACAGCCATGGCTTCTAATACAGTGGAGTCCACTTATAATGAGTCCTGAAATAAAGAGAAGTCGGTTGAATCGACACTATTCTAAACCCCCGTTTTTTTTTCCCTTCTTTATCTTTGTAAATAAAATATTGCTTTAGTGCAATCAGACAAACACGCAGTCGGTTATATCGAATATTGCTTCTGCTGTGCACAGTGCATGAACCAATAAAACATCGCCAGTTGAGAAACTTGTTGGTAATCTAGCGAAACAAAGAATAGGAGAGCCCCTGTGTGCCAACAATGAAGGCCGGAGCGAATTGAATGAGTGGGGAGGGTGTGGCATGCGCAGACAAGCAGAACGCATCGCGTGATTACTGATAGTGATACATGTAGTGATAGTGATAGCCAGCCTAGATCTACCACTACCAGTACCTCTTATTCGATGCGGATGGAGAGGTCACAGTGCTGTGATGGATGGAGAGAATGCGTGGGCAAGGTGTGGTGTATAGTGTGTACCTGATGCGCAAGCACGCGAAACGCACCGCAGGGTGGGGTGGGGGCAGCGGGTGGGGAACAACACAGTGGCGAGTTAGCCTGAGTCTAGAACTAGAGGCCTTTTTCTGATCGCCAACGCGAGCTGTCAACATTGCTAATTGCTAGTGCTAGCGCTAAAGAAAGAATCCGGACTTCAGTTTTTATGATGGCCTCCAACCTACAGATTAGCCTACTTGATTATTTCCCTTGAATTTATTACTGGATCCCTTTATACTCTACATGAATCCTGCATGTAACGGATTTTTCACAGCAGTCCCCCCCCCCTCGTATTAACAGGATTCCACTGTAGTCGACCGAGAAGAAACATTTTTGAAGTTTTAGATCCTTTGATGAAGATGGATCAGACATCGATGATTCTGATCTGGATGATAGTGATTCTGATCCTACTTTCTTCATGAGAAATGACGATCTTATGTGTGACTCAGATGATGAGACGGGCACCCAGTGACAGAAAACGCCGCAGGTTTAACTCCTGTGGGACCAGTACTCACACATCTAGATCTATCGCACCTGTGTCAAGTTGTCCAATTCTAGAATCCAGTCACTAAATCTAAATTTCTCCACTTCAACCAAACTCCATACACCCAGTCACTGACAACAACAGTGACAGTACTGACACTGACACTCAAACCATTGGTTGTATGGACACTTATGGACATTTTATGTAAAAGAATGTGGGGAAATTTTTTTTTAAAGTTTACCTTTTTTTGAATTTTCATAAAAAATAGACCATAAGAATAAGAGATAAATAAAAATTCTTTTGTATTACAACGTTCTGTAAAGGGCTTTATTTGCTGTACTTTCATGCATGTAACATGTATGGTCAAGTCTGTAATTTTTATTAATTTGTCTAAAATAACCGGTAGCGAGTGGTTTGGTCTTGGCCCAGGGGCCGGTAGTGAGTGAGTTAAACTCCATTCAAGATAATATAACTTCTCGTTTTTTATTATTGTAGATCTTTGAAAAATTGAGCATCATCACTATGTATATCTGTTATGATCTACAAAGTTTGGAGCTCAAAATGCCATGAAAATGGGGCCCAAACCAGTTTTGTTGAAATTTTGCACAAAATTCAGTGATTTTTCCAATTTTGAAAGCCATATAAAAAATATTTCTTGAAATTATTATCTCAATGGAGCTCTAATGAATGAAATTCAATGTTTGGATGACTGAGTCTTGGAAAATGTAATTATTTCTTGTTTTATCATTCATTTTTTTGGCTAATGAGTCTGCAATGTTGGCCTTTCTCAAGCACGACGACAAATCATCACTAATTCTGAAGTCCAATAAAATTTAAACAAATCATATCTCAGTTGTTTGTTGATGGATTTTGATAATTCTTTTTTATTGTCTTAGTTATACTGAGTTGATTACAAAATTATATGCTAAACATTTAAATGGCAGGAACGAATTTTTCACTTGTGGTCTACCCTAAACTCTATGCTGACTATGCTAGTTGCTACTGAGTGGGCAGAAAAACTGTGAACGCCGAGAATCACTAAGTTTCGGTACTTTTCAAATGACTCCTACTCTGTTCATTTTCATATTAATAAAAAAAATTATATGTACGTGTTCATTGTTCTTTCTGGTTTTAATTAATCATATAGTTTAATCACTGGTTTACTTTAAAAATGACAACAAAAAAGATTTGAAAAGATATGCGTATTCTCCGGTAGCCGGGCCGCACCGAGTTACTACCTTCTCCGATAAAATGCGAATATCTCGGCCGACGTTTGACCTTTTGACATGATTTAAAAACAGCGCATAGTCAAATATCTGAGCGTTCAAACGATAGCACACACCACAAGAGATGTGACAGAAGCATGTAACGTGAAATACGACTGTTAAAGACTGAATAGAAAAAAGCTCGGCCATTTTCGCTATTTTTCCTGGATTGCAAGCCATATGAAAGAGCATTCATTTTTCTTTGTGGTGAAAATGTAACCACAGTGGTTTTTTTGTCTGCTTTTGGATTTATTTATATCTAGATCTAAGTCTTTCTACTTCTTGGTCTCCTTTTGGGATTTAACTTCCCCGTGTTTCCTGTGAGGTGCGACCGGTAAGGCAGGAAAAGGGGATCCTGGAGGTTTGGGTGCAGCATCCTGCTGGGGTGTCTAACCGACCCGCCTCCTTGGCCCTGGCCTCTACTGAGACAGGCAGAGACGGTGTGGCCTACACTTGCTCAATCGGGTGGAGTATCATCATATCGATATATGGTGTCCCTGGGTCAATCTTGGCCGGGAGGAGGGGGACATCTTTACCCCCTAAGGGGGTGGGGGGGTGCTCGACCGAGGGCAAAGCTGTCGATGTCCAAACACAGGGATGTAAATCTTTCAGATTTCCTCTTATTTCAGATTATTTGAGGTTTTCTAGTTTTAACATATTTTTCACTTAAGTTTCCTTTTCTTCCCTTTTACTAAAATACTTTTATGTTCGCTGAGATGGTTGAGCACAACAGTATAAAATTCCTGACTTCCGGCCCATCGCCGATTTTCATAGTAATCATAAGCAGAAGCATACTGCTTTTTCACTTTCACGATGAACTACAATTTCCACACTGATCCGTGAGGCCCTACTACTCACACGAGAGATTTCAGATTAAGATTTAAAAATTGGAACCTTTCTTTACTTCCTTTCAGATTTTTCAGTCTGAAATCTACTATCATATTTGTGGAAATAGGCTTTCGCGCAAAGGATTTTGGGATAGATTTAGACACTTTGAGATGCACTGACATTACAAGCTCTTTTATCTTCTATCCATACACTCCTTCTTACCTCTCTGCAGTCGTACGATTCAGTTGTGAATGTGATCTGCAGTCGATGATTATTCATTCTTTCATCCCAGGAAAATCGGGCTAATTCATTTTACATTTCCTATTGCGTTATTTGTGATTTGTGTTATAATTTATTTGTGGTGTATTGTGATTTACATGTAATAGTCTAATCTAGACCTAGAGCTAGACAGCTCTAGGCTATAACGTGCCCTAGGTCATAGCTTGGGTTAGCTTATCAGCGTATAAATCAATCTAGATCTAGCTTGATAACAGATTAAAATTATGTCTTGCTCGGCATTCCAGAGAAATTGAGATCTAGATCTAGATTCTAGTCGGATAGAGAGATCTTGAAAATAAGCACACATGTTGTTGATCTAGATAATTCTAGACAGACAGGCTATTTTATGAAAATCTGGATTCAATCGAGTTATCTAGAGGCCTAGAAACTATGAGAGTAGATTTAGATTTCAAGGTCTAGAATTTGTCGCACCCATTTTTATCAATAACTTTAGAGCTAGATTTAGATTATTAGATCTACTTGGTAACTTAGCTGCTATAACTATAACTGTCATAATAACAAGCAAGTCTTCAAACTCTAGATCTATGTTAAAGGTAAGCTAGTTCCAGAATGTAGAGGCGACATCTCTTTTGTCTTACTTTTGTGCTATATTCACCCACTCTTTCATGGTCTATCGTCATGTCTTAATCTTTCTCCTCCCTACTTACTTACTCCCTCTCCGTGGGAATTCGGGACCTCTCCAACAGGGGAGAGGAGCGGAATAGGTACCTGTCGTCTCTCCAACCATGCGCATTGTAGAAGTAGAAGGCGACTAAAGATGCCATGGCTGCCAAGCAGGTTGCGAATGGCAACAAAGCAGGTTGTCGCCATGCATTACAAGCTCTTTTATCTTCTATCTATACACTCCTTCTTGCTCTATTGTCATGTCTATGTCTCTGCCTTCTCTTCTTTCTACTACTTGGTTCTTCCTTTTGCGACTTAACTTCCCTTAGTGGACGCCTCAATTCCCCGTGTAAGGCATGAAAAGGGATCCTGAGGTTGAAGTGAAGCACCCCTGTGAGGTGTCTAACCAACACGTCTCAGCCCTGGCTTCTGTTAAGATGGGTAGGCGATGTGGGCCTACATTTGCTCAATCGGGTGGGGCATCATATTGATATGGTGTCCCTGGGTCAATCTTGGTCGGGGAAGGGGGGCATCTTTACCTCAAGGGGGGGAGGTGCTCGCTTCCCTCTCGACCACAAGTATTTATGACCTCAGAGTATATTCTGGCAGGTGGAACCTGTCCCCGTTGGGCGACAGTAAACGTGGGACACTGCTTAATTGAATGATACGGCAGGACCAAATCAAAACTTGTAATGGATACTATTTACTAATATCTCCCGCCCCAAATCTCTAGCAAGTCCCAAGTGGGAGGAGCAGGTGGGCCTTGTAAAAGAAAGCTTGTTATATGAGACGAGGTTGGGAGCATTTGGGATACTCCCAAATGTACATCCTTGTGTTAGCCACGTTTTCTGGTGGTCAAATCGGGGGATGAAGCTTGACTCAGTGTCTTCAAGATAGCTCAAACACTGAGATCTAGTGGTGTGATGAGCAAGCTCAAAAGCATCAGCATTCTTTCGCTCTGATGACCTCTTCATTGAAGTCACATCGAAAGATGAGCCACAAAGCTGCTCTGCACTGAGCATTTTGGTGATATCCCTGTGAATGTTGAACCTCGCCTGAGCCTCAACAGTTTGAAGAGCGTCATCATATCCTGTGACCTGATGTGTGCACTGAGGAAGAGCCGGTGAGTGAACTGAATGGGATTACCCCTGCAAGATGAATAATCGTCCGGGGGTGTAAGGACATCTGGCCGTTTTTATCGTTTTCCACATCTCCGATGATTGACGAATACCTGTAGCTCTCCTGCTTCCGTGCAGGGGAAAACGTATGCCGCTGTGTTCGGGACAGAATGCCTTGACTTCTGGCTACTGGAGCCAAAGCTGAAACAGCCTTGCCGCCCAGACATGTCAAGAAGCCAGACCAGTGGTCAGCGGGGACACATCTGTCCCCACCAAAAACAGATGTTCTGTTCTTTTTGGGTGAGGAAGAGATGGATTTTGATCCATCGTTTCTCCCCACACCCCATCTTCCTCCACCTTCACCCCTACCTTCCCTCTATCGTTGGAGACCCACCTCCCTCATCCCCATGTCGCTCTCCTACTAGTCCTACCCCAGACCCCCCTCCCTTCAATTCTCAATGAAAGAAATCCAAGAAGCTATAAGAAAAGTGAAATTAGGAAAGACCCCAAGAGCAGATAAAGTTTATTCAGAAATAATTTAAAAACAAGGATACAAGGCAGACAACCTACTACTACATACAAATATGCCAACAAGCTTGGAAGTCAAAACAGGTGCCATATGACTGGAAAAAGGGAACTATGAAATGCTCAAACCTAAAGAGGGATATCACTTATAAAAGGGAGACAAATAATAGAAAATTTGTTGAGACCAAAAGACAGATCTCAAGTAAAGAAGTGTGATGTCATGACAGGACAGCCAGGAGAACGATCACTGATCTCTGTTTTAGTGACCTAGAAAAGGCATTTAAACACTGAGGAAGGACGAACTTTGGAATTCCTTATACTTATAAGAACACGATGTAGAGCAAAATTTAATAGAAGTTATGAAAAGTTTTTACAATAAACCAATATGCGCAGTGAGAGTAGCTGGAAACTTATCTAAAGAATGTGATGTAGATGTATGAGTAAGGCAAAGTTGTATCCCTTGTCCTCTTTTTATTTATGACATTTTTTGATTCAGTCACAAAGTATCATCAAAAATGAAGAAAAAGAATGTAGGTTAATGGAAATTCAAACCAGTAAATCTATCAATGTCTTTATTTGCTGATGATTTTGTGAGTAATGATATCAACATGCTGAATAATGAACTTACCAAAAGAGGAATTCATGTAAATGCAAAGAAAACAAAAAACAAATTAAAGGAAACTAGGAAATTAAAACACAAAATCTTAAACTAGGCAGGGAGAAATAAGAACAAGTTCAAAGCTACAATTACCTCGGATTAATGATTAACTCTGAAGTGAGTCTGCTGAGGAAAAACTAAAAGAAGCAATCAGCCAGAGAATCCAAAAAGCAATGATAAGACATAACCATCTAGTTCTAGGAAGGCATTTATACTATAGGTAAACAAGAATTGTCAATAAAAACCAAAATGACAGTTTATTGTCCTCTATGACACAGTAAAACCTGGATCTTAGACAGAAGGGAATACAGTAGAGTACAAGCAGTTGAAATGAAATATGTAAGAAAAGAAATAGAAAAAACTAAGTGACAAAATTAAAAACACAACAATAAGAGATCAAACTAAAGCAGATTGCATAAAATTAAGATAGAAATAAATCAATTGAGGTGGTAAACAGAATGAATGATAATAGTGTAGCTTAATCAGTATACAATGCTAAAACCCAAGGTAAAAGACCAAAAGGGAGACCAGAGAAAGTAGGAAGAATATATAAAAGAGGCATTAAAGCAAAGAAATGTCAGGACAGGGCAGCCTGGAGAAAGATCATTTTGGGCATCTAAACCCATACACCGGAAGGCAGAATGGGAATTGATGATAAAGAAAGAAAGAAAGTTAGATTTAAGTGCCGAAGTCGTCGACCTTACATCAATGTTTTAGATTGAATCTCACAAAACTGAAAAAGAAGATATATCAGTATTTGCAAACCACAGGAAATGAAAACTAATCTGTAAATAATTCATGCTTGCAGACCTGGTGTGGACTGTCTGAAAACGTCGCAATGCTGAAGTCGGTTGTCATCTGCCTGATACAGGTCTCAAATTTAAAAAAATGATCACAATGATTTTTGATAGTGTTTTCGTTTTTCAAAGTTGAGATGTAATATTTTAGCATCAATGCTGTTTTTGTAAGAATCAATGAACGATTTGCAACATTTGTTTCCTTATTTATGCCCCCACTTTATATGCCTTACACAAGTCTAAAGCTGGACGTGAAAACAAAAGTTGTTTAATGTAAATCGTAGATAGTTTTTAGTGGAAAAGGGTAAAAACATGCAGAGACAAATGTATTGAGTGATGACACCAGGTCATTTTTGTCCGACTTTTGACAATTTTTGTTTGTTTTATTTTTTATTATATTTTAATGTTTGTAGCCCTCTCAATGGTAAACCACGTAATGTTGATAATCCAACTTCGCAATATGAAGAAATTTACATAAAATTAATGACGCTTGTAAAACACAAGCAGTAAGTTTTTAAGCTTTTTTCATGAAATGACCATGGCTGATGGGGAAAATACCATTTTCTTGCATAACATTAATAACAAAGGATTAAAATTGCCTTCTTTCTTTCATGGTCTTGGAACTACTTCTGTGGAATTCGCCATAATGCTTTTGATTCCAGTGTTATTTTGATCTATGTACATGTATCGTGCTAAATTTGTATGTTTATCTTCAGCACTTATACACTTCAGATAAAGACATAAAAGAAAATTGAAATAATGATTGTATATTCATTTAATTTTTCTTTGAAACTCTAAACATTGACGGATGCTTATGCTGTTTACCACCAGGCCAGGCGACAGGAAGTGTTGATTACAGCCTATGAAGCTCAACCCAACCCAGCTGACCACAAAGCAAAGTCACTAAATAAAGTCAATCACATGATATCATGACCCCCTCCCCCTCCAAGCGTGTCTGATTTTTTCTTTGCTACTTTTTTACTTGCATTAAAATTATAGCTAGCCTCATGAGATACTCTTTCAGTTTCAGGTTTCATTGAAATATCTATGGAATGTGTGTTTTCATTTTGTTTATTATTAATGATGTTATTTATTCTTTTAATAGATGCAATGAATTGAATGCTTTTCAAGGTAAAATTATGTAAGATAGAAAATTAGTATCAGTTGTCTCACAGAGAAAATTATTTCCAAACATGGGAATTTTGAAAATACCACCTCGAATATGATCACAAACATTCTTTGTATTTTTATGAGTATGACTAAGACATATTGTGAAAGTTGAAGGTTTGAAAAACATTTTTGTCTGTGCTAGTCCTGGAAGAAGGCTACAAAGTAAAAATTAAGAATCCTAGCTACAGTGGGACCCACTTATTACCAAATTCCCAGTCATTCCAAATTTGAAAAAGAAATGTTTTTTCTTTATATTTCAACAAAACCAAATCTCGATCTGCTTAATCTTAATCTTTTTTGGTCCATGGAGAAAAAAATAAAGATTTGATTAAATCAAATCCTGTCATAAATCAAAGCGAAACTTCATGATAGTACCAAAACAAAGGCCCCTGGTAATTTTCAATTAAGCAAAACGAATAGATTCAGCACCAGTCAACACAATAGCGCTATACACGTATCATCATTCACACGTTATACACTTCAGTCCGTATACTATAAGCTGAGCGGTCATCTATTGTGCCATAACTAAGTCTATTGTAGTGAAGTTCCCATAGTGACGTGGTGGGTAGACCAAAGTTACCTGGGCGCTACTCGAGCCATTACTCGATATTAAGGAACACAAGGCTTTGAACCGTTTTATTCGACTCTGACTGACCACGGTCTCGAGACCAAAGGTGATGAATACTAACTCCTGACTCCTATCTTGATACCGACCACCGTCTTGATAACAACCGACATTGGGCTGTAAACACAGATGTGCGCAGTTTCACCTGCACTCATGCAGCTAGTCACACCCAAACGTGCGTAACTTTTTTTGTGCTGGCCGGCGCAGTGTTCGCGGTTTCTAAGTGATCGGTTGTATTTGACTTACCGTGCATGCCCATAATGATAATATTTCCTTCGTTGAGTGTACTTTCGAAATTAGATTCAGTCGATTTCAAACCTTATTTGAGCTTTGACTTCAGACGGAGAACAGTTCACGGCAGAAATCCAATTTGACATGGACGAAAATGAGTTTAAAGTAGAATGTCAGAATCAAAGATCTTCCATGTGTGGCAAGAGATTAAGATACAGAAATTTAGAGCTATCTCAGTCTATCGCTACCAATCTAAGTCAAACACTTGCTCAGCTTTCTGCTGAAATTAGCCTTCTCATCCACATGAATCCAATTCATAAACAAAACATACCCGGTAACCTCAACATGGAAATGACATGTCAATCTCTTCATCCTCTCTTCTCTCCTCTTCTGTTCATCTTCATTGCCCTTGTTGTCTTCACTTGCTTATCCTCATTTTCTTCAATTTCTTTTAGATCTTTATCACCTCTGTTTATCTTTTCGTCTTCTCGGTTTTTCTCATAATTCTTCAATGTTTTCGTTTTCTCCGTCTCTGTTGTTTTTCTTCAATTTTTCCGTCTTTGCTGTCTTTCTTCAATTTTTCTGACTTCTCCGTCATTGTCGATTTTCTTCATTTTTTTCGTGTTCTCTGTCCTTTTTCAATTTTTTCATTTTCTTTATCTTTCTTCAATTTTTTTATCCTCTTCGGCTTTACTGTCTTTCTTCAATTTTTTTTATCTTCTCCGTCTGTCTTCAATCTTTTGTCTTCTTTCCTTTACTGTCTTTCATAATTTTTTTCGCCTTCTCTGTCTTCAATTTTTTTGTTTTTTCCGTCTGTATTCAAATTTTTCATCTTCTCCGTCTTTCTTCAATTTTTTTCGTCTTCTCTGTCTGTCGATTTTCTTGAATATTTCTTTCTCCAACTTTTTTAGATTTATTCGCCTTCTCCGTTGTCTTCAAATTTCTTGTCTTCCTCGCCTTCTCTGTCTTCCTTCAATTTTTTTCTTATTTTCCGTCTGTCTTCAATATTTTCGTCTTCTCCATCTTTTCTGTGTTTCTTAAAATTGTTCATCTTCACGTCTTCTTTCAAAGTTTGTCTTGTTTGTCTCTCTTCAATTTTTCATCTTCATGTATTTCTTCAAGTTTTTTTGTCTTGTCTGTCTTTCTTCAATAGTTTCATCTTCTCCGTCCTTCTTAGATTTTCTTGCCTTCTCCGTCTTTAACGCATTCAGTCTCACAACGCCCCGCAACGCCGCTATCGATTCAGTCCCAGAACGGCCGCCAATGCCCAGTAGAGATACGGTGAACGAGAATCGCGCTTGAGACGGAAATGATGCTCTTAAACTAAACCCAAAGTCTCGCTCGCTAATAAAACTAGCGTGAACAGGGACATTACTGTGAAAATTTTACTTCAATCGGCTTGTTGAAAGAGAAACTACGATTTTTAACAGGAGACAAATAATAGAAAAATTTGTTGAGACCAAAAGACAGATCTCGAAGTAAAGAAGTGTGATGTCATGACAGGACAGCCAGGAGAACGATCACTGATCTCTGTTTTAGTGACCTAGAAAAGGCATTTAACACTGAGGAAGGACGAACTTTGGAATTCCTTATACTTATAAGAACACGATGTAGAGCAAAATTTAATAGAAGTTATGAAAAGTTTTTACAATAAACCAATATGCGCAGTGAGAGTAGCTGAAACTTATCTAAAGAATGTGATGTAGATGTATGAGTAAGGCAAAGTTGTATCCCTTGTCCTCTTTTATTTATGACATTTTTTGATTCAGTCGCAAAGTATCATCAAAAATGAAGAAAAAGAATGTAGGTTAATGGAAATTCAAACCAGTAAATCTATCAATGTCTTTATTTGCTGATGATTTTGTGAGTAATGATATCAACATGCTGAATAATGAACTTACCAAAAGAGGAATTCATGTAAATGCAAAGAAAACAAAACAAATTAAAGGAAACTAGGGAAATTAAAACACAAAATCTTAAACTAGGCAGGGAGAAATACGAACAAGTTCAAAGCTACAATTACCTCGATTAATGATAAACTCTGAAGTGAGTCTGCTGAGGAAAAACTAAAAGAAGCAATCAGCCAGAGAATCCAAAAAGCAATGACAAGACATAACCATCTAGTTCTAGGAAGGCATTTATACTATAGGTAAACAAGAATTGTCAATAAAAACCAAAATGACAGTTTATTGTCCTCTATGACACAGTAAAACCTGGATCTTAGACAGAAGGGAATACAGTAGAGTACAAGCAGTTGAAATGAAATATGTAAGAAAAGAAATAGAAAAAACTAAGTGACAAAATTAAAAACACAACAATAAGAGATCAAACTAAAGCAGATTGCATTGTTGAAAGAGAAACTACGATTTTTTAAAGAATGGCTTTCAATTTTCTCCAAAATTTAGTCAACAGCGCGACTGGGCCATCGAATGCTATCGATGACGATGGTCATTTCTTCGATGAATTAGAGGAAGATGACATAGATCTTGATTAAGTGCAGGATTTAGAGCCTGATAGTAGTGATAGTGATTCAGAGAAGAGAATGGGTCTCACAGGGCTAGTTCTAGGCCTAGAGGTTGTACTGAATAAACTCAAACTGTTGATCGTGAATGGAGTGAAACTTTATCAGAGGTAGAGATAGAAGATTTTATTGAAACCACTGGTCCTAGTGATGATATAGACCCTGATAACACATTTACACCATATGACTACTTCAGTTTATTCATCCCAGAGTCATTTTATTAACTGTGTGTGAAAGAAACAAACCGTTATGCAGAGCAACACATAATTGAAGAAAATAATGACTGATATAAAAAAAAAATGTGTATGGAGCGATGGATGTGGATACCAGAACAAGTGTGCAGGTGTGGCAAATGCCCTTGTTCAGTTAAGCCGTGGAGAGAAATGTACTAATTGAGAAAAATGTTTTTACACCGGGACACACACAGATGGAATGCGATTCAATGCACAGCACTATTGAAAAAATGAAAGTAGATCTCTTCGTTTCCACACGAATTTGCTTTTGCAGTGTGGCTAGCCAAACAAGTACCGGAACAATACAAAGTTCGAGAAATTGAATTCCAGGAACTCAAGAAATTGGATGGCGAATTCATCAAGTCTATTCGACCTGGCAAGCGCCTGGGTGATGCAACAGTGTCTGATGTGTGCGCCTAAAGGTATTCGATCTCAGATGAAGGCCACCCTACCACCATTCAATACAAACTTGGATGGAATGATGCTTGGACTTTACTTCCTTCCAGGTTTTCCTTAAAGGAGAAAGCATGGCAGCCAATGTTTACACTGAAGACTACATCCCGTAAGTTCACTGATCTGCAAAGTATGAAGCATGTTTTACCATGTCACAATGTGGGTAGTAATTAACGCCACGGGGAAGTTAACACGACATACAACTTAACAAGGGTGTTAAAGGATATATCTACGATGTCTCACACAAGCAGGCAACTAACAAGAAGAAAAGAGTTACAAAGTCCAATTTGTATATTATAATTACAATACATATAATTTGTTAACATCAATATAAGGTTATAAAAGTAAATTAAAGAATTCCGAGGGTCATTAAAAGACCAATAAAGGAAATCAAAATGGTTTGGTCTTACCTTGACCCAAAGAAATTTAACACTTTGACTAAGTTATAAAGAAAAGCAAAAACAAAAGACCGTAAATGATCTAGTGTTGGTCGTCATGTTGGCTTGACCACACACACAAACAAGCACTCCTTCACTGGATGTTCGTTGGTTACTCCTGGTTATCTCCAGATTGCATCAACCAAGCAAATGACAACAATTTTACAAAGCAGTAGTAAGGTCATCAACACACACACAGCAATAGTGTAGTCTTCTTAAAACATACTCCGGTCACCAGGGGGTAGACACTGGGTACGGGTACCGCTGTAGAGTTTCAAACTCTCAATTATAATTATAATCGAAATAGTGAAATGTTTATAACCACACGCTCACAAGTTATGGTCTCACGTCCAAACATTGATGATTACAACATCTCAATTTATCTTTCAATTTACATAGACCTTGTATGAAATAATATAGCACGTAGAACTATACGTTGTCTTATACTTATATGATATAACAGAGTAAAGTTTCTGTGAACTTACACAACTAGTCATCAATTACGTTACTTGAAATAGTACGGAGTACATTCATCATAATAGTCTCTGTTACGTTCATCATGATAGTTTCTGTTAATGTTGTAACAGTTAAAGAATGAAACAACAATCATTCATAATGTAAAACAATATAAGGATAACATACAAGAAATACTTCAGTATCATAAACTAATCTCAAAGCTTTAACCAGCACATCAATCGAATAAAGACAATCTTTATAATGTACCAACAAGAAGTAAATCATCACTCGCCCGTCAAAGTTCCCTATCTTAACGAAGCAATGAATAAGTAACTTACCCCAATAATAGGGCTATCAACACGAGTTGCAGTTCAGTTGCAGGGCTCGTCCCGCCTTCAAAATTCAGGCTTGAAATGAAACACTTGATAGTGTTTTTACAATATTTACCAATTAATTCAGAACTCTAGTCTCAAAATCAAGGATTCCGCGTCCTACAGCGTTATCTTTAACATGCCAGCCGAGCATGGACTATCTCCCATGAGGATGAATTGGATCAGTGAAGAATATGTGGAAACTATGGGTGTTTATACTAATTGTAATAAGGTTTCTTCGCAGTTTCATCATTCAGGAAGTCTTACTTCCATATTTGGCTACTACTACTACCATATTTGGCTACAATCTTTCCGGTGACGTTCAATAAACCCACAGTCGAAACAACATCCGGGATTGGCACTTCCCACGGAAGCCTAGTCTCCATATTTGATCATAAGCTATCCGGTGGAGTAACACTAGTAACAAACAACTGCTCTTCCCGCGCTTGATCTGTCACTACTGCATTAAATTTTAGGACACCCCCCCCCCCCCCCCAACCTACGCCAAGGCCAATTAGTTGAATTAGGTGAAGCGAGAAGATAACCTTCTAGTATCCCACATAACAAAAACCCAGGAGAGATGAAGATGGAATGCGTCTTTTCTTTCTTTCTTTATCAGCTCCCATTCTACCTTCCGGTGTATGGGTTTTAGATCCCCAAATGATCTTTCTCCAGGCTGCCCTGTCCTGACAGTTTCTGTTTCCTTCCGTGAAAGTTAAATT
The DNA here is from genome assembly GCA_037039925.1 of Doris montereyensis. Classification (NCBI taxonomy): domain Eukaryota; kingdom Metazoa; phylum Mollusca; class Gastropoda; order Nudibranchia; family Dorididae; genus Doris; species Doris montereyensis. Next base: position 14,556 of record JAXRKP010001940.1, on the reverse strand, counting down.
TCTTTGCGTTAATGCCTCTATTATATCTTCTTCCCACTTTCTCCGAGGTTTGCCTTTGGTCTTTAACTTGTGTTTTAGCACTGTACACTGATTTTGCTACGGTATTCTATTGTCATTCATTTTGTTAACATGCCCAAACCATCTCAGTTGATTCATTTCTATCTTAGTTTTTATGCTATCTGCTTTGGTTTGATCTCTCATTGTTGTGTTTCTGATTTTGTCTCTTTTAGTTTTCCCTACTACTCTTCTTAGATATTTCATGTCGGCTGCCTGCACTCTACTGTATTCTCTACTGTCTAAGGTCCAGGTTTCACTGCCATAGAGGAGAGTATGACTAGGACAATAAACTGTGTTGTGTATTGCCATTTTGGTTTTTGTTGAGAATTTTTGTTTACCTACAAAATGCCTTTCCTAGATGATTATATATTGTGCTTGCCTTTTGGATTCTCTGGCTGATTTCTTTTCTCTTAGTTTTCCTCTGAGTTAATCATTACTCCTATTCCTAAGTAATTGTAGCTTTGAACTTGTTCTAAATTCTCCCTGCCTAATTTAAGATTTTGTGTTTTAGTTTTAGCTTCCCTAGTTACTAGCAGCATTGTTTTGGTTTTCTTTGCATTTACTCTCATTCCTCTTTTGTTTAATTCCTTATTCATTATGTTGATATTTGACTCGAGGTCCCTTTTCTGATTTTCCAAACAGAACTAAATCATCAGCAATTGAAAGCATTGATACACTTACTGGTTTGAGCTTCCACATACCTACATTAATTTTCTTACTTCATGTTTGAGGATGCCTTTGACTGAATCCATAAATGTGATAAAAACAAAATAGAACTTAGGATACAACCCTGTCTTAGTCTTACCCTATATCTACATCAAATTCTTCACATACATTTTCAACTTCTCTCACTGCACATGTTGGTTTATTGTATAAACTTTTAATGGCTTCTATTAAATTTTGCTCTATGTTGTGTTCTTTTAAGGAATGCCATAGTTCGTCCCTTCTCACAGTGTCAAATGCCTTTTCTAAGTCAATAAAACACAGATGCAAGTTAATGTTTCTCTCAAGGAATTTTTCTATTGTTTGTCTAATTGTAAATGTGATCTTGTACACTTCTTCCTGGTCTAAATCCACTCTGGTGTTCTTCAATCTGATCCTCTACTCTTTTCCTTAGTCTCATTTCCAGAATCCTGGCATACACTTTTCCTGGTACGCAAGTAGTGATATCCCTCTATAGTTTGAGCATTCCAATAATTCCATGGTTGATCCTTTCTTATGTATTGGTACTACCGGTACTGTTCCCTTTTTCCAGTCGTCTGACACCTGTTTGGACTTCCATGCTTGTTGACATATTGCATGTAGTAGTTTGTCTGCCTCTCTCCCTTGGTTTTTTAAATCATTTCTGGATAAACTTGATCTGCTCCTGGGCTTTTCCTAATTTCACTTTTCTTATAGCTGTTTGAAGTTCTTCCATTGAGATATCTACATCTTCAGCTGTCTCATCTCCATTACTTGTTACTCTAAATAATTGATCTGTAGGCCTACATCGTAATAAGAGACAATGGAAACACGTGTTTAGAGGCACTTGTACTTATGTTGTAACTTTTACTTGATTCAACTGCCCGACTACATGTACTCAGTACTCGACCGACAGCCCAGATGTTATAGTTACACTTATAATTACAGTCGCAGCAGTACGAAAACATACACCACTAGGCCTAGAGGTATTGTTGTAGGATTCATTCCATTACAGCTTTGATCAACTGGAAATTGGCTCAACACATTATATATAGAGCTAGATTTCTAAATCTAGAATCTATTTGATCTAGGTCTAATTAATTATTTATTATTTAGATTAATTGTTGAAAGACACATAGATCTAGTAGAGCTAGATTCTAGATCTAGACAGGCTTAGTCTATCCTATATTATTACTATTAGTATTAGTATTAGTATTATGGTTCTTTAGATCTAGATGTGGATCTAGAATCTAGATTCTAGATATCTATAGATTTTATCTGGATTTCTAAATGCTATCATTTACTTTTCTTGTTTGGATCTAGATATACTACCAGTACAATTTACATTACTTCTTTAGATTTAGGTCTAATCTAGATCTACATAATTTAGAATTTAGATTCTGATTCTGATACTAATTTTTCGTAGATGTTTCTAGATCTAGTCTAATTCTAAATCTCAAGAAAATTTAGATCTCTAGACTAGAGCTAATCTATATAGATCTAGATCTACATTGCCTGAAGATGGAAGATGAAGCTCCTGTAATTTATGGCCTTGAATTTCAGGTAATTTTGATTTCTTCTTCATATTTTGCACCTCGTCCACTTGAAAGTAAAGCATCCCATTGAATTGTGGGAGGACTCCCATAGGGGATAGTTGGGCACACAATGTGATTTTGGTTGGGATGAGCTGCTAGAGGCGGGAGGGACCTTACCTTGCCTTGGATGGGAGGGAGGAGCAGATAGAGTGGGGCAGGTACAGGTAGGAGTGGGGGGGGGGGCAAAGTAATGAATGGTGATAGTGTGTGCCCTACTATGGGAGTCCTTCTCCCATTGTTGTTTGAGTATATATGTAGGTGCGAGGGGTTCCAAAGTTGGGAATTGGCGTGAAGTTGAGATGTAAGACTTGCTGTAATCTGCATCATGAATGCATTTCACAAAGCCATAACATTTGCATTGTTAAAAATTTGTCAACAACATACTATTTATATTATGCAACTTTTTCTTACCGAGTGGGGAGTTTGGACATAATTTTTCTACTATTTTGTCATGAAAGTCAACAATAGTCTTGTATAAACTTTGCATTTTGATTAGTTGATGTCAAAAAAGAATGTCCCAAATTTCCTTTATAATATCAACACAGCCACTGTAACATCGACAACAAAACAACCACCGACTTTACGACAAAAATACTATTACAACAGATTCTTGTTGGTTAAGGACATTATTTTTTATTGAAAAGAAGAAATTATAAAGAGAACTTATAACAGACACATCAAACAGAATTGACTAGCTGTACTGATGTTATAGCCGTGGTGACATCTTACCACTCTAGATTTAAAAGAACTAAGTGTAATAACGACTTTACAGGCCTTATTAAAAAAAAAAAGTTATGATACAGGGATGGGGATTTTGTGGATGTTTCTGCATTTGCAGATAATAAAAAAAAATTCTGACACAACATGAACTATGGACGGTTGGATAGCAGTTTTGATGTATGTGACAACCCACATTGATTCACTCCAACACGTTTTCTGCAATTTGTTTCCCCCTCCCGACCAACACAGAAACCTCCCGTATTACAGGTATCGTAAACAGTGATAAACGTTTACTGTGAGTTAGCTGTTATCTCCCTTTATAGTCGTGATCAGTCGATGTCAGTAAGTTGGACTTGTTTGTTTCATCCACTAATATGCTCTGATCGCAGGACAACTTAAAAGGAAACTGTAAGATGAAAGATAGATAAAAAAAGGGAGAGAAAAGAAGGAGAATCTATCAGTATCACCCGTCAACCACCTTAAGTTGTATTTGAGTCTTAGATATTATAAGACAGGCTCCGATCAAAGGAGTTTCACTTCCTGCGTTAATGCCCCAAGCTTTCTACCAAGAGTATATGAATACTGCTAATTATTTTAAAGCGACCTTGAAAAAAAAATCAATACTCATGAGGCATTAATAGCATGTGCCTGCATTGATTGCGATGTTATATAATTTTGTTGTATGCCAGTGTGTGTGTGAGTGTGAGAGAAAGAGAGAGAGATACGTTTGTGTTTTAGATGAGAGAGAGAAGGCCAACAAACCTGCCGGACCATTGAGATCTTCTAATGCCCTTTAATGTCTCTTACCCGTAAATCTTCTGCCTTTTATAATAAATTTCATTATTATGTAGCTCCTGTCCTGTGGAACAGCACCAGATCAAGCCCATATTTTGAATTCATTTAAGAGAAGTCTAAAACTGAGATATTTACTGTTTTATTTTATAACTTTTACTTTTATATATAATATATTAATATTTGTGATGTTATGTACATATGAAGTGTTTTTAGAATGTGATGTATGTTTGTAAAGATTTAATTGTATGATCAGCACATATGTAATGTCACAAGATTTATGTGTAATCCATGTTTTTTGTAAGCGTTTCTGAGCACCTTTTGGTGGTAGTTAGTGCTATCTAAATACTTGTTAGTATTATTATTATTATTATTATTATTATTATTATTATTATTATTATTATATTATTTCATTTTTATTTACCTTTAAAAATTTTCTCATTTGAGCATCACGCAAGTCGTCATTTCACAAGGTAACTTCGATCCACTGTAAATTTCTCCCTATTGCTGGGACCGATTTTGAGGTTGTGATTTTGCCTAATTTAGCAGTGAACAGAATTCCCCCAACATCACTTATTATATTTATAGTCGTCATGTAAACCAATCAGAAATTGTGGAATATATGCTGTGTTGACGATCAATTCCAAGCGCCCATTATAAGTTATATTTAGAGGAAGCAAAAGCATGAGAAGGAAGAAAAAATGACCGATTTGAGGAATTGACCTAAGTTTTCTTTTGTCATCATCACATCTCAACCTGTTATGTTGGAAAGAGTGTTATGTCCAAAAGTAGTTTTCAACCTTTTATTTAACCCTTTATTTTAACGTTTACATTAAGCGGCAGCAACCTTGCTTTGTATGTTCAACTTCCTCTCCGCTGTGGCAACCCGGTTTGTTCACATTTTTTGACTTCCTGCCAGCTGATCTTCACAAAGAATATGGATCGGTCTGTACTTTTGCGCCACTACCATCAGTTGGTCACATGAAGTTGCCCCCACCTTTAATCTTGTTTTCTATTCTAAATTTAGAACAATAGCATCATCAACTAATAGACCAATTAGAGCTAAAAAAAAAAAAAATATGTGTCAGTTGTCGGTTTCTGTCAGCTTGAACAATGTGGGCCTGTTTTGGCAGGTGTCGGTTTCTGTCGCTTTGAACTTTCAGCAGGGGTTTTGCGATGTCGGTTTTTAAAAGTAAACCATTTTTTAATGAAATTTGCCCGAAATTTGAGTTGCCTAGACCAGTGTGACGATACATGCTTGGCTTGAGCCAATGTTTAATAGCTTTGCCTTATTGTTAAAATATGGCACCCTCTGTGTTTGTATGTGAAAGAAAGAGAGAGAACGAGAGACGGACAAACGGAAAGATAATATATATATAATATTGATATATATTATATGTATATTATAACATAACAGTAACAGATTGGACAAAGAGCATTGTGGTTTCAACTGTTAGCCATTTTATTCATTTGTTTACATACTGACAGGAAACAGGGCATGAGCACAGGAAGTGAAGATTATATTATACATAGATATTCCATACACTCTTATAGGGGACATGATCTTACTACTATAATTACATGACAGTGACAGGGTGTCCATAGACACTAAATATTCCATACATCACATTCCTCATGCCCCAGTTAATGATAAACTAACCAATGAGAATAACGTAAATGAAAATTAATTAATACACATGTACATTCTTGTGTACTTGTACGGTAAACTCAAAAGTTTGCCAAGTTATAAATCAAGCTTCTCAGGTGCCTTAGTATGCCTTAAAGATCTTCTAGGCCCATGAGGGGTATTACAGACTGCTGCGTCAGCAGGTACTTGTTCAGGTGTAATGAGAATTATTCTCTGTTCCTCTCTCTCCTCCTCTATCCAAATTAAAACCAATAGGTTGCAGAGGGGTAGTGCGAACCAACGATTGTTGAGATTGAGGGATGGGCTGGCCACCACATCAACTGAAGTTTCACGCAGTTGATTCTTGTGTCTGCGGACAACTTTTCCCTCAGACTGAACATGAAAAGAGACAGGACCCGTTTGCTGGGTTATGATACCTGTGGACCATTTATCTTTATTATTCCTATCATAGTTTCTCACAAACGCTGCATCATTCACACCCATCTCACGTTCACAAGTATTTTTGTCAAAATTTCTTTTCTGAGCTAACTGCTTATCAATAACTTTTGCATTTAGAGAAGGGTGTAAGAGGTCAAGATGGGTTCGGGTTTTCCGACCAAACATGAGTTCGGAAGGGGATAACCCAGTAGTCGAGTGCGGTGTTGTTCGATATTTTGTCAAAAATCGACAAACTTTCTCTTGAAGACAACCAGTTGTCAGTTTGACCATCGCCTGTTTGAACGTTTGGACTGCCTGTTCCGCAAGTCCGTTCGAGGAAGGATGATATGGAGAAACAGTTACATGTTTAATGCCATTAAATAACATAAAATTTGAAAACTCATGACTTATCCAAGTAGGACCATTATCAGTAACAAGAGTCTTAGGTAGTCCCATTGTGGAAAATATGTCTCGCAGTTCTAGGATTGTATCCGAAGCAGTGATCTTGTTCATGATTTTAATTTCCAACCATTTTGAATGTGAGTCAGCGACAATCAAGAACATCTTTCCTAAAAATGGTCCGGCAAAGTCACAATGAATTCTGTCCCAAGGCTCTGTCGGCCATTCCCATGGAAGTAATGGGGCTTTGGCTGGTTCGTTCCTGTGACTCTGGCAACTATGACAGACTTTGACAGCCCTCTCAATATCCGCATCGATGTTCGGCCACCATACCCACGATCGTGCGATTGCCTTCATCCGCGCGATGCCGACATGGGTATCGTGGATTATATCTAACACTTTGGAACGAAAAGATTCCGGAATAACAACACGAGTACCCCATAAGAGGCAATTATTTTCCACACTGAATTCATTTTTGCGACATAAAAATGAACGGAGAGATACATCATGGCACTTATCCGGCCATCCATGAATCGAATAACACGTTGAAGAAGTGGGTCTTGCTTCGTTGCAAGAGCGATATCCTCTGACGATAAGGGACACTTTTCGATGAAACTGAAAAGTGCATCGACTTCTGCAGGACTGGTGTCAACGGAGTCGTTGACTGCAGTTGGGAGGGGAAGGCGGCTGAATGCGTCTGCGTTGTTTAGATGACCAGGGCGATACTCCAGTGAGTATGAATACGCAGAAAGAGTGAGAGCCCAGCGTTGGACTCCTAGCCGATGCAGGCTCTGGAATAGCCTTCCCTTCGCCGAGGACGCCAAGAAGGGGTTTGTGATCAGTGATGATCTTGATTCGTTGGCACAAAATATATTTATGAAATTTTTTAACACCATAAATGATACTAAGTGCTTCTTTATCAATCTGCGAATACTTTTTCGGCAGTTGACAGGGATCTACTGGCATAATGAACTGGTCGTTCATTGCCCATTTCATCGATTTGGCTAAGCACGGCACCTACTCCCACGGGGGAAGCATCACATGTTAACACAATGGGCCTTTGTGGATCGAAATGTGAAAGAACTTTTCTCGACGAAAGAAGATACTTTGATTTCAGGAAGGCTTCCTCCTGAGGTTTGCCCCAACACCATCGGATGTCTTTGTGGAGAAGGTCGTACAAAGGAGTAAGAACGCTGGCACTTCCTTCCATGAACTTGGAATAATGGTTGATAAGACCCAGATATGAACGAAGCTCGTTGATGTTTTGAGGATTTGGTGCCTCAATGATAGCTGTGACGGTATCTTCTAAGGGACGTAATCCATCTTTACTGAGCATGTGGCCCAGAAATGTGACTTCCTCCCTCATGAATTCACATTTCTCACGGTTGATGGCTAATCCTTTGTCTCGGCAGGTATCCAAGACTTGTTGTAGATTCATCCTGTGGTCATTGTCGTCTTTTCCCGTGACAAAGAGGTCATCAAAATAAATGACAGTCATCGGAATATGCTGAAAAGTGCCCTCCATGGCACGCTGAAATATCCCAGGCGCAGATGAGATCCCAAAGCAAAGGCGTTGATACTGGAATAGACCTTTATGTGTATTTATTGTGGTCAGTTTCCTAGATGCTTCATCCAGTTGTAGTTGGGTATAAGCGTTGGTAAAGTCTAATTTCGTGAACTTTTGCCCTCCAGCCAGTTGTTGCGCCAGATCCTCAATTCTTGGTATTGGGTGGCTGTCGCATTCTGAGGAATTGTTGATCGTCGACTTATAATCACCACATATGCGGACTGCACCCGATTTCTTTAGAACCGGTACTATAGGTGTGGCCCAGTCTGAAAATTCTACGGGCTTGATGATGCCCTCTTTTGAAGACGTGTCAGTTCTGTTTCTATACTTTCACGCAGCGCAGGTTGTCTGGCTTTCTTGAAAATCGGACGAGTCTCTGGCTTTAGGTGAATTTTGGCTTCAAAATTGCGTAACTGACCCGAAGAATGAAAAACATCACTGTAATGCTGATCTAACATGGTAGACAGTTCAGCACCTTTGTCATTAGAAGAATATGATGAATGAAAAAGGTCATGCCAGTCAAGTTTGAGAGATGCAAGCCAATTTCTTCCCATGAGTGGCGGCCCTTTACCATTCACCACCATCAATGGTAAATTGAGTCTTTGGTCACCATATTGAACATCCACAGATTTTTCACCCACTATTGGCACTGATTCACCGGTATAAGTGTACATCGTTTTGTTAGACTTACAAAGTGGAACTGCTCCGAAGATCGAATTGAAAAAGTCCTTCGTCATCACTGTAAGACTAGATCCAGTGTCAAGTTGGAATTGGATGTCACGGTTGTCAACTGTAGTATTCACAAACAGCGGCTTGTTCAGAATCAGAATCAGAATTGATAATTCGCAAAAGGCATTTTGCCCATGAATGCGAATATAGTGTTACACTTCACAGTTCATGTTCACACATTTTCACGTCCAAGCACACGTTTAAATTGGTCAACAGATAAGCTGTTGATGACTCTATTTGGCAGGGCATTCCACTCGCAGATGGTTTGAGGGAAAAAGCTGTGTTTGTAAATGTTGGTCCGGGTATGTGGGTTGATGAATTTTTGCTGGTGATGATTTCTTGTTGAGCGAGTATATTCATTGTTGCGTTGAGAAAAATAAGTCGGGATTTTCACGGTTGATGTGTCTGTGTTTATTGCTTTGTAAATATGTATGAGACGAGAGTGTTTTCGGCGGGTTTCCAGAGAAGACCAGTTAAGTTCCTGTAATGCTTGAGTCACGCATCCTTGTTCTCTTGACCAGCATTTTTTTACAACTCGCGCTGCCCGTCTCTGTACCTTTTCAATTTGGTCAATTTGGTATTGGTGGTGTGGATCCCATGCAGCACTAGCGTATTCTAGCGTCGGCCTAACAAGTGCTGTGTATGCCTGAGATTTAATTTGCATGGGGCATTGACGCAGGTTTCGGTGGATAAACCCAAGGCATCTATTTGCTTTTGATGTGATTTCATTTATATGATCATCCCATTGGAGTTTGTTGTTGAGACGGACTCCCAGATATGGTATGCTTTGAACGTGTTCCAGATGCTCGTTCATGAGGGTATAATCATATATGACTGGCTTTCGTTTTGGTGTAACGTTCATCACATAGCACTTTGATGGATGGAATTTCATATGCCACTCTTCAGTCCATTTTTCAAGGGTTGACAGATCTCTTTGAAGGTTTTCTGCACTGGCTTTGTTTGTTATTTCTCGAAACAACAGGCTGTCGTCCGCAAACAGTTTAAGATTTGTATCAGGGGGACATATTTTTCCCAAGATCATTTATGAATATTAAAAAACAAAGAGGTCCAAGGACTGTGCCCTGGGGGACTCCAGATAGGACATGACAAGGTTCGCTTGATTTTCCTTCTAGGATTACTCTTTGTGTCCTACCACGGAGCCAACTTTCAAACCACTTCAGGAGCTGTTGGTTGTTTGTTTCATTATCGGATATAACGTTGGTGTTTCTTATTCCATAATTCTCTAGTTTTTGGAGGAGGCGTTGGTGGGGTACAGTGTCAAAAGCCTTACTAAAATCAAGGATTAGTAGGTCAACCTGTTTTTTGTCATCTATTGATTTAGCTATCGACTCTAGTGTTGATATAAGTTGTGTTTCACAGGAATGGTGCTTACGGAATCCATATTGGTAGTCTACCAGTACGTTGTTTTCTTCCAGGTGGTTCATTATCGTGTGTGCTATGATATGCTCCATTACTTTGCAAGAAATTGAAGTTAGGGATACTGGGCGGTAGTTCGAAGCAATGTCACGTCTTCCTTTTTTATAAACAGCTGTGATGTTTGCTGTTTTCCAATCTTCTGGCACGAATCCGGTATTGATTGATTGTTGGAATATTGTGCAAAGATATGGCGCGATCTCATTTGCTGTTTCTTTGAGGATTTTAGAGGGGATGTCATCTGGTCCTGTTGCCTTATGCGAGTCTAGTTGTTTAAGTTGTTTTATAACCCCTGGTACAGTGATACTAATTTGTTTGATTTCAGAAATTTCGCTACTTTCAATGATTGGTAAGTTTGGGTCCTCCCGGTGAACACACTTTGATATTGATCGTTAAGAATTTTTGCTTGTTCTTTGGAGTCTGTTGTTTCTGTGCCGTCTGGTCGTTGAAGGACGCTTATTCCTGATATGTTTTTACGCTTTGATTTGATGTAAGACCAGAATCTTTTGGTTATGCGGCGTTTTCAGGGTCTGGATTCTCATCGTCAATTTCAAGTAGTTGGTTTATGTATTTGAGTGTTGTTTCGAATTCTGATGAATTATTGTTCTGATTTTTCGATATTTTTGCCAGTCCTTTGATTTGTTGTGGTATTTTGCAGCATTATATCTCCTCTGCTTTTGTCTTATCAACCGTTTGATCTTTTAGTTATCCACGGTAAGTGTGCTTTGCCGCTAATTGTTTTCTTGGGTATATGTATGTTCATGGAATGTGTGACAAGTTCTTTGAATATTGTTGTAAGAATCCAAAAGCAAACAGCTCATACTCAGTTTCTGTTGAACTATGTGTGACTTCAGGCGAATGAGTGGGGTTGTCGGTGAGACAGTGATTATGAAATTTCTGCCTGAAGTTTGCTGGCTTATCCAACTTCCTCCCAAATGAAGAAGAAGACGTAGATCTACACATTTTTCCAATATGGCCTACTTTAGAGCACGAAAAACACTTCTCATTCTTAAATTTGCATTTAGCTGATGAGGACCCCCACAACGATAACATTTTTGGAGTGGATTTTTGAGCAGGAACCGACGAAATTTTGGAGTGGTGATGTTGCTGTTGCGCAGCGATCTAGACCTGTTGAAATGTAAGTCATGTGATGGGAGAGTAGTGCTAGCAGACAGCTGTTGAGCTCCTTCTGCCGTTTGTTGGTGTGCGAGCGCAATCTCAATTGCTTTAGCGATTGTGAGGTCTCGCTCGAATAGCAGTTTCCTCTGGATAGGCTCATTGTTGATGCCGGTCACGAATTTCTCGCAGAGACGGTCCGTTGAGTGTGTCTCCGAATTGACAGTACTCGGCAATGCTCTGTAGTTCGGCCACGTAAGATTGAATTGACTCACTTGGTTTCCGGTCGTTGGTCGAATCTTGCTCTTTGAAGGTGCAATTTCTCAAAAGGTCAGCCAGCTCATCAAAGATTTTGATCTAGGAGTAGCAGGTTGACACAGGTCCTTCAATAGCCTAAAGCTCTTCTGTCCAATCACAGTAAGGAGAATGGCTCTCTTCTTGTTGTCGGCCTCTACATCATTGGCTTCAAAGTAGAAGGCCAGTTGGTCCAAGTAATCATGGATGGATGATCAATCTATGAACTCACCAATAGTTCCAATCAAACTCATGTTTGTGGGAAAAAGAAAATACTAGCATAGAAATAATATGCTCTAGCTGTTAAAGCTCCTTTTTAAAACTATTTAAGTTCAGATGTTTAATCCTCGTCGCCAATATAACATAACAGTAACAGATTGGACAAAATGTGGTTTCAACTGTTAGTAGTGTTAGCCATTTTATTAATTTGTTTACACACTGACAGGAAACAGGGCATGAGCACAGGAAGTGAAGATTATATTATACATAGATATTCCATACACTCTTATAGGGGACATGATCTTACTACTATAATTACATGACAGGGTGTCCATAGACACTAAATATTCCATACATCACATATATAATATATGTGTAACAAAATAATAACATAGTTACTTGTAGTTTTGTGAGGGATTTCCCTCAGTAGAGGAGTTTATGACATAATCAATTTTTGTGTGTGTAACACCCCTATTGAGTTTGTGACGTAATTGTTTTGATGTGTCCTAGTATCGATTCGCTTATGTATGGAAAGCAAGAGCACTATCATCGTCATCATCATCATCATCAGATATCATCGTTGTAAATTCACCCTCATCAAAACCATCATGATCACGTCTATGAGTATGACTCATTGTTGTTGTCACTGTCATGTTCATATTGATCCATGATAATTGTGGTACATTATTATGCTAAAGTTAATGAGTTACTCGTAATGTAGAATTAAATGTGGCATTTTATTTGTAATTTATACTTATTCTACATTGCATGTAATCGCTGTAACAAAAACAGTAACAAAAACCAATTTCCTTCGTGTATGATAAAGGCATTCAATTCAATTCAATTCATTGGTTCATTGTCGTCTGTGAGTATAACAAATTATAGCCTTGTAGAATTATTACTCGAGCTTTGGTGTTACTAGACTGTCAACGTCAGCATCTAGATCTAGAGTAAACTGACTCTTCCATTTTTGCCTTTAACATTAACAATATATATATTATATATATATATATATATATAAAAATCCAAGAATGGAAATAGGAAACGATGCACTAAACTTTGTGTCCTGGTCCTGTGGTATATATATATATACAGGACCAGGACTAAGTGCATGTTCTATTTCCATTCTTAGATTTTTATAATATATATATATATATATATATATTATATATATATATAATATATATATTATTTATATAATATATATTGTTAATGTTACGAAAGAAAGAAGTTCAGATCTAGATATATATATATATATATATATATATATATATATATATATATATATATATATATATATATATATATATATATATATATATATATATATATATATATATATATATATATATATACATATATATATATATATATATATATATATATATATATATATATATATATATATATATATATATATATATATATATATATATATATATATATATATGAGGCTGTGTCAAAAGGTGGTACCACAAGACCAGGACACAAAATGTTTAAAAGTGCATCATTCTATTTCCATTCTTGGGTGTTTTAACCTTTAGCCAAAATATGATGTATCTAGGATATACATAAAATCATAATAATATAATATTTGGATTGATAAAAATAATCAATATATTTATTGTGTTAACTTTTAGAGTAAAATCAGCTATTTTGAGGAGTTAAAATCTGAATCATCTTCACACGTGTTGGAAATCGGTCAATTTAACGATTATCGTTATTGTTCAGCAGTCTGTTTGGTATTATCATTAAAGTAGATTGATTGCTGATGAAAAATGTTGGTAGGTCAGTCTTTCTACAGAAAACGTATTTCGATAGAACAGTTTAGTAAGTCAATATGTCAGTTGTGATGTGTTTGTCCATTTGCTACGTCATTTACGACTTCGACCCAATATCCCCTTTTCGATCAGACAAAAAAACTTGATCTTAGCGGTTTACAGAATCTTTCGAGTCCCTTAAACTAGAATCGGCAATTGTACTGTAGATATTTCCGACAAATGTGTGCTTGGCCTAACTTTTTGTCTGATCATCACAACTTACATACGTGAAATATTGTCGAACGCGACTAGAATACAACGGTATAAATAGCAACAAGTTTAATGCAACTAGTTGCTAAGAAAGCATGGCGGAGGATGATATACCCCTGGGAGACGGAGATGTGGAAAGTTGAAAAAAACTTTGTCTAATTGTCAAAAAGCGTTACCCCTGGACACTTTTCGTCACACCTGACATGAATTATCTTGTAAAGTGTATGCAATGTCAAAATAAATGTAAAAAAATACTTTGTCCATCGTCACGACTGACATGAATTAACTTGTAAAGTGTATAAAATGTAAATTTCTAAAGTAGTGTACATGAATTTCGTTTGAAATTATGTGAATGGATCCAATAGGTGGCGCTTAGCTGCAGGCTTGAAACCGTTATTCATCAAAATGTTTTGTGCATCGTCATGACTGAGACTGAGACGAACTTTGTCCGCGTCACGACTGAATGAAGGACTAAAAACAGTGGAAGCCGATTTTCACACGACCTTGGCTAAGGACTTCGAATTATGTGGAAAAATCTACTTATGATGTGATTTTGGGATCTTATGGTGAATTAAGAGGAAACAGCAAGATGAAAGAATAATGAAAGAGAGAAAGTAAAAAGTAAAACTTACCAGTTGCCCCTGCCACCTGCCCACTAAGTGGTCAATCACATTGACTTGACTCATGTAAACTCAAATCAAAGTAGCGTCACTCCCTAAGACTAAGACCAAGCTCCAAACCTTCTTTTACTACCAAGAGCATATATGATATTAAACATGCACCTTGAAAAAATAATCACACTCATGTAGTGGTAGTGGGCGGACAGATAATATTATAATAAAGTTGGAAAACACTATC